>CM042434.1:37458877-37476377 GCA_023631565.1 Gymnocephalus cernua
CCCTAAAAGTACTGATTATTTACATGGAGTCTGGCTCTATACACGCTAAAAGTCCTGATTATTTACATGGAGTCTGGCTCTATACACGCTAAAAGTAGTGATTATTTACATGGAGTCTGGCTCTATACACGCTAAAAGTCCTGATTATTTACATGGAGTCTGGCTCTATACACGCTAAAAGTACTGATTATTTACATGGAGTCTGGCTCTATACACGATAAAAGTAGTGATTATTTACATGGAGTCTGGCTCTATACACGCTAAAAGTCCTGATTATTTACATGGAGTCTGGCTCTATACACGCTAAAAGTACTGATTATTTACATGGAGTCTGGCTCTATACACGCTAAAAGTCCTGATTATTTACATGGAGTCTGGCTCTATACACGCTAAAAGTCCTGATTATTTACATGGAGTCTGGCTCTATACACGCTAAAAGTCCTGATTATTTACATGGAGTCTGGCTCTATACACGCTAAAAGTACTGATTATTTACATGGAGTCTGGCTCTATACACGATAAAAGTAGTGATTATTTACATGGAGTCTGGCTCTATACACGCTAAAAGTCCTGATTATTTACATGGAGTCTGGCTCTATACACGCTAAAAGTACTGATTATTTACATGGAGTCTGGCTCTATACACGATAAAAGTAGTGATTATTTACATGGAGTCTGGCTCTATACACGCTAAAAGTCCTGATTATTTACATGGAGTCTGGCTCTATACACGCTAAAAGTACTGATTATTTACATGGAGTCTGGCTCTATACACGCTAAAAGTCCTGATTATTTACATGGAGTATGGTGTAGTTTGGTGATGGTGATTTCGGGGCTGTTTCATGTTAAACTAAAAGGATCTTACTTCTTTAACTAAAAGGTATATCGCTGCAGGGATCCTTTCCTAATGTTGTCAGACACTTAGAATAATAATCTGAGTCTGTCAGCAGCAACAACAGAACTTTTAGTGACGCTAACTGCTGCTGAACATTAGTCCTGTAGGGTTACATTACAGCCCGGTTCACGGCTGCTGGTTACAGTGTTCTCGCTCAATACTGGACACATTTCAAAGATCACAAATACGAAATACCTCAGAAACAGCCACTCACAGAAAGGTGTCTGTCTTTGTGTTTCAGAGCCCCAGGACGGCGTGCAGCCCTGGTTCATCACCAAACCCAAAGCAGTGAGTGCCGTCTTGGGTCAACACGTGCTCCTGTCCTGCGCCGTTGCCGGAGACCCGTTCCCTCAGTATGCCTGGACCCGCGGCGAGCTAAGCCGACCTCTGACCTCTGGGGGTGACTACGAGCTGTTGCAGAAAGAGGACGTCGTCTCACTGCTGATCAGGTCAAACATCAGGGTACCCGTGGTTACTAGGGCTGCACCATGTGGGGAAAATCTGCCATAATGTTGTTGAATATCTTGATAACAATATTACTATATATATAATATATCATATTCTGCTGCTTTCAGTATTCTGCTAAAATACCACAAACTGCTTGTTGAATGACAGGAAATCATTTCCAACTTTTTTTGAATTGAACAGCTCCTCTGTTTTGTTTTGCACCGGTCCCGGTATTCCAAGCCAAAACACAAACCAAACTGGGGGGGCCCACGCATAGGCTCAAGCACCCACGGAAAATACTGAGCACCCATGTGTCTGTCTGTCTGTCTGTCTGTCTGTCTGTCTGTCTGTCTGTCTGTCTGTCTGTCTGTCTGTCTGTCTGTCTGTCTGTCTGTCTGTGTGTGTGTGTGTGTGTGTGTGTGTGTGTGTGTGTGTGTGTGTGTGTGTGTTATGCGCATATCTCTCGAACCGTTAGTCCGATGGTTTTAAGTAAGTGCAGTGCCAAGTTTGACGTTGTTTGGATTAGAAATGCAAAAGATATTGTAGGTAAAAGAAGCACACATTGACTTTTGCCACTCTAGCTCCTGGCCACTCCCATTCTTACACTGCACACTGAGTGAGCACCGGCAGGACCAGACACAGAGAGGGTCGAAGAAAACAGCGGAGCTTTGGCAGCTAAAATGTGAAATACACCTCACACCCACAAAAAATATGCAACGTAGCAGTATTTTGTTCTGGGACACCAGGGCAGAGAGGTACACCAGTACAGAGAGGTCCACCAGGGCAGAGAGTTCCACCAGTACAGAGAGTTCCACCAGGGCAGAGAGTTCCAACAGTACAGAGAGTTCCACCAGTACAGAGAGTTCCATCCGGGCAGAGAGTTCCACCAGTACAGAGAGTTCCACCAGGGCAGAGAGTTCCACCAGTACAGAGAGTTCCAACAGTACAGAGAGTTCCACCAGGGCAGAGAGTTCCACCAGGGCAGAGTTCCACCAGGGCAGAGAGTTCCACCAGTACAGAGAGTTCCACCAGGGCAGAGAGTTCCACCAGTACAGAGAGTTCCACCAGTACAGAGAGTTCCACCAGTGCAGAGAGTTCCACCGGTACAGAGAGTTCCACCAGTACAGAGAGTTCCACCAGGGCAGAGAGTTCCACCAGGGCAGAGAGTTCCACCAGTACAGAGAGTTCCACCAGGGCAGAGAGTTCCACCAGTACAGAGAGTTCCACCAGTACAGAGAGTTCCACCAGGGCAGAGAGTTCCACCGGTACAGAGAGTTCCACCAGTACAGAGAGTTCCACCAGGGCAGTGAGTTCCACCAGTACAGAGAGTTCCACCAGTACAGAGAGTTCCATCCGGGCAGAGAGTTCCACCAGTGCAGAGAGTTCCACCGGTACAGAGAGTTCCACCAGGGCAGAGAGTTCCACCAGTACAGAGAGTTCCACCAGGGCAGAGAGTTCCACCAGGGCAGAGAGTTCCACCAGTACAGAGAGTTCCACCAGGGCAGAGAGTTCCACCAGTACAGAGAGTTCCACCAGTACAGAGAGTTCCACCAGGGCAGAGAGTTCCACCGGTACAGAGAGTTCCACCAGTACAGAGAGTTCCACCAGGGCAGAGAGTTCCACCAGTACAGAGAGTTCCAACAGTACAGAGAGTTCCACCAGTACAGAGAGTTCCATCCGGGCAGAGAGTTCCACCAGTGCAGAGAGTTCCACCGGTACACAGAGTTCCACCAGGGCAGAGAGTTCCACCAGTACAGAGAGTTCCACCAGTACAGAGAGTTGCACCAGTACAGAGAATTCCACCAGGGCAGAGAGTTCCACCAGTACAGAGAGTTCCACCAGTACAGAGAGTTCCACCAGGGCAGAGAGTACCACCAGTACAGAGAGTTCCACCAGGGCAGAGAGTACCACCAGTACAGAGAGTTCCACCAGGGCAGAGAGTTCCACCAGGGCAGAGAGTTCCACCAGGGCAGAGAGTTCCACCAGGGCAGAGAGTTCCACCAGTACAGAGAGTTCCACCAGGGCAGAGAGTTCCACCAGTACAGAGAGTTCCACCAGTACAGAGAGTTCCACCAGGGCAGAGAGTTCCACCAGTACAGAGAGTTCCACCAGGGCAGAGAGTTCCACCAGGGCAGAGAGTTCCACCAGGGCAGAGAGTTCCACCTGTACAGAGAGTTCCACCAGTACAGAGAGTTCCACCAGGGCAGAGAGTTCCACCAGGGCAGAGAGTTCCACCAGTACAGAGAGTTCCACCAGTACAGAGAGTTCCACCGGTACAGAGAGTTCCACCAGTACAGAGAGTTCCACCAGGGCAGAGAATTCCACCAGTACAGAGAGTTCCACCAGGGCAGAGAGTTCCACCAGGGCAGAGAATTCCACCAGTGCAGAGAGTTCCACCAGTACAGAGAGTTCCACCAGGGCAGAGAGTTCCACCAGGGCAGAGAGTTCCACCAGGGCAGAGAGTTCCACCAGGGCAGAGAGTTCCACCAGGGCAGAGAGTTCCACCAGGGCAGAGAGTTCCACCAGGGCAGAGAGTTCCACCGGTACAGAGAGTTCCACCAGGGCAGAGAGTTCCACCAGGGCAGAGAGTTCCACCGGTACAGAGAGTTCCACCGGTACAGAGAGTTCCACCAGGGCAGAGAGTTCCACCAGGGCAGAGAGTTCCACCAGGGCAGAGAGTTCCACCAGGGCAGAGAGTTCCACCAGGGCAGAGAGTTCCACCAGTACAGAGAGTTCCACCAGTACAGAGAGTTCCACCAGTACAGAGAGTTCCACCAGTACAGAGAGTTCCACCAGTACAGAGAGTTCCACCGGTGCAGAGAGTTCCACCAGTACAGAGAGTTCCACCGGTACAGAGAGTTCCACCGGTACAGAGAGTTCCACCGGTACAGAGAGTTCCACCGGTACAGAGAGTTCCACCGGTACAGAGAGTTCCACCAGGGCAGAGAGTTCCACCAGTACAGAGAGTTCCACCAGTACAGAGAGTTCCACCAGTACAGAGAGTTCCACCAGGGCATAGAGTTCCACCAGTACAGAGAGTTCCACCAGGGCAGAGAGTTCCACCAGTACAGAGAGTTCCACCAGTGCAGAGAGTTCCACCGGTACAGAGAGTTCCACCGGTACAGAGAGTTCCACCGGTACAGAGAGTTCCACCGGTACAGAGAGTTCCACCAGGGCAGAGAGTTCCACCGGTACAGAGAGTTCCACCAGTGCAGAGAGTTCCACCAGGGCAGAGAGTTCCACCGGTACAGAGAGTTCCACCGGTACAGAGAGTTCCACCGGTACAGAGAGTTCCACCAGGGCAGAGAGTTCCACCGGTACAGAGAGTTCCACCGGTACAGAGAGTTCCACCAGGGCAGAGAGTTCCACCAGGGCAGAGAGTTCCACCAGGGCAGAGAGTTCCACCAGGGCAGAGAGTTCCACCAGGGCAGAGAGTTCCACCAGGGCAGAGAGTTCCACCAGGGCAGAGAGTTCCACCGGTACAGAGAGTTCCACCGGTACATAGAGTTCCACCAGGGCAGAGAGTTCCACCAGGGCAGAGAGTTCCACCTGTACAGAGAGTTCCACCAGTACAGAGAGTTCCACCAGGGCAGAGAGTTCCACCTGTACAGAGAGTTCCACCTGTACAGAGAGTTCCACCAGGGCAGAGAGTTCCACCTGTACAGAGAGTTCCACCTGTACAGAGAGTTCCACCAGTACAGAGAGTTCCACCAGGGCAGAGAGTTCCACCAGTACAGAGAGTTCCACCAGTACAGAGAGTTCCACCGGTACAGAGAGTTCCACCAGTACAGAGAGTTCCACCAGGGCAGAGAGTTCCACCAGTACAGAGAGTTCCACCAGGGCAGAGAGTTCCACCAGTACAGAGAGTTCCACCAGTACAGAGAGTTCCACCAGGGCAGAGAGTTCCACCAGTACAGAGAGTTCCACCAGGGCAGAGAGTTCCACCAGTACAGAGAGTTCCACCAGGGCAGAGAGTTCCACCAGTACAGAGAGTTCCACCAGTGCAGAGAGTTCCACCAGGGCAGAGAGTTCCACCGGTACAGAGAGTTCCACCGGTACAGAGAGTTCCACCGGTACAGAGAGTTCCACCAGGGCAGAGAGTTCCACCGGTACAGAGAGTTCCACCGGTACAGAGAGTTCCACCAGGGCAGAGAGTTCCACCAGGGCAGAGAGTTCCACCAGGGCAGAGAGTTCCACCGGTACAGAGAGTTCCACCAGGGCAGAGAGTTCCACCAGGGCAGAGAGTTCCACCAGGGCAGAGAGTTCCACCAGGGCAGAGAGTTCCACCAGGGCAGAGAGTTCCACCGGTACAGAGAGTTCCACCAGGGCAGAGAGTTCCACCAGGGCAGAGAGTTCCACCAGGGCAGAGAGTTCCACCAGTACAGAGAGTTCCACCAGGACAGAGAGTTCCACCAGGGCAGAGAGTTCCACCAGGGCAGAGAGTTCCACCAGTACAGAGAGTTCCACCAGGACAGAGAGTTCCACCAGGGCAGAGAGTTCCACCAGGGCAGAGAGTTCCACCAGGACAGAGAGTTCCACCAGGGCAGAGAGTTCCACCAGGGCAGAGAGTTCCACCAGGGCAGAGAGTTCCACCAGGACAGAGAGTTCCACCAGGGCAGAGAGTTCCACCAGGACAGAGAGTTCCACCAGTACAGAGAGTTCCACCAGGGCAGAGAGTTCCACCAGGGCAGAGAGTTCCACCAGTACAGAGAGTTCCACCAGTACAGAGAGTTCCACCAGGGCAGAGAGTTCCACCAGTACAGAGAGTTCCACCAGGGCAGAGAATTCCACCAGTACAGAGAGTTCCACCAGGGCAGAGAGTTCCACCAGTACAGAGAGTTCCACCAGTACAGAGAGTTCCACCAGTACAGAGAGTTCCACCAGGGCAGAGAGTTCCACCAGGGCAGAGAGTTCCACCAGGACAGAGAGTTCCACCAGGGCAGAGAGTTCCACCAGGGCAGAGAGTTCCACCAGTACAGAGAGTTCCACCAGGGCAGAGAGTTCCACCAGGGCAGAGAGTTCCACCAGGGCAGAGAGTTCCACCAGGGCAGAGAGTTCCACCTGTACAGAGAGTTCCACCAGTACAGAGAGTTCCACCAGGGCAGAGAGTTCCACCAGGGCAGAGAGTTCCACCAGGGCAGAGAGTTCCACCAGTACAGAGAGTTCCACCGGTACAGAGAGTTCCACCAGGGCAGAGAGTTCCACCAGGGCAGAGAATTCCACCAGGGCAGAGAATTCCACCAGGGCAGAGAGTTCCACCAGTACAGAGAATTCCACCAGTGCAGAGAGTTCCACCGGTACAGAGAGTTCCACCAGGGCAGAGAGTTCCACCAGGGCAGAGAATTCCACCAGGGCAGAGAATTCCACCAGGGCAGAGAGTTCCACCAGGGCAGAGAATTCCACCAGTGCAGAGAGTTCCACCAGTACAGAGAGTTCCACCAGGGCAGAGAATTCCACCAGGGCAGAGAGTTCCACCAGGGCAGAGAGTTCCACCAGGGCAGAGAGTTCCACCAGGGCAGAGAGTTCCACCAGGGCAGAGAGTTCCACCGGTACAGAGAGTTCCACCAGTACAGAGAGTTCCACCAGGGCAGAGAGTTCCACCGGTACAGAGAGTTCCACCAGGGCAGAGAGTTCCACCAGGGCAGAGAGTTCCACCGGTACAGAGAGTTCCACCAGGGCAGAGAGTTCCACCAGGGCAGAGAGTTCCACCAGGACAGAGAGTTCCACCAGTACAGAGAGTTCCACCAGGGCAGAGAGTTCCACCAGGGCAGAGAGTTCCACCAGTACAGAGAGTTCCACCAGTACAGAGAGTTCCACCAGGGCAGAGAGTTCCACCAGTACAGAGAGTTCCACCAGGGCAGAGAATTCCACCAGTACAGAGAGTTCCACCAGGGCAGAGAGTTCCACCAGTACAGAGAGTTCCACCAGTACAGAGAGTTCCACCAGTACAGAGAGTTCCACCAGGGCAGAGAGTTCCACCAGGGCAGAGAGTTCCACCAGGACAGAGAGTTCCACCAGGGCAGAGAGTTCCACCAGGGCAGAGAGTTCCACCAGTACAGAGAGTTCCACCAGGGCAGAGAGTTCCACCAGGGCAGAGAGTTCCACCAGGGCAGAGAGTTCCACCAGGGCAGAGAGTTCCACCTGTACAGAGAGTTCCACCAGTACAGAGAGTTCCACCAGGGCAGAGAGTTCCACCAGGGCAGAGAGTTCCACCAGGGCAGAGAGTTCCACCAGTACAGAGAGTTCCACCGGTACAGAGAGTTCCACCAGGGCAGAGAGTTCCACCAGGGCAGAGAATTCCACCAGGGCAGAGAATTCCACCAGGGCAGAGAGTTCCACCAGTACAGAGAATTCCACCAGTGCAGAGAGTTCCACCGGTACAGAGAGTTCCACCAGGGCAGAGAGTTCCACCAGGGCAGAGAATTCCACCAGGGCAGAGAATTCCACCAGGGCAGAGAGTTCCACCAGGGCAGAGAATTCCACCAGTGCAGAGAGTTCCACCAGTACAGAGAGTTCCACCAGGGCAGAGAATTCCACCAGGGCAGAGAGTTCCACCAGGGCAGAGAGTTCCACCAGGGCAGAGAGTTCCACCAGGGCAGAGAGTTCCACCAGGGCAGAGAGTTCCACCGGTACAGAGAGTTCCACCAGTACAGAGAGTTCCACCAGGGCAGAGAGTTCCACCGGTACAGAGAGTTCCACCAGGGCAGAGAGTTCCACCAGGGCAGAGAGTTCCACCGGTACAGAGAGTTCCACCAGGGCAGAGAGTTCCACCAGGGCAGAGAGTTCCACCGGTACAGAGAGTTCCACCGGTACAGAGAGTTCCACCGGTACAGAGAGTTCCACCAGGGCAGAGAGTTCCACCAGGGCAGAGAGTTCCACCAGGGCAGAGAGTTCCACCAGTACAGAGAGTTCCACCAGTACAGAGAGTTCCACCGGTACAGAGAGTTCCACCGGTACAGAGAGTTCCACCAGTACAGAGAGTTCCACCAGTACAGAGAGTTCCACCAGTACAGAGAGTTCCACCAGTACAGAGAGTTCCACCAGTACAGAGAGTTCCACCGGTACAGAGAGTTCCACCGGTACAGAGAGTTCCACCGGTACAGAGAGTTCCACCGGTACAGAGAGTTCCACCGGTACAGAGAGTTCCACCGGTACAGAGAGTTCCACCAGGGCAGAGAGTTCCACCAGGGCAGAGAGTTCCACCAGTACAGAGAGTTGCACCAGTACAGAGAGTTGCACCAGTGCAGAGAGTTGCACCAGTGCAGAGAGTTCCACCAGGGCAGAGAGTTCCACCAGTACAGAGAGTTCCACCAGTACAGAGAGTTCCACCAGTACAGAGAGTTCCACCAGGGCAGAGAGTACCACCAGTACAGAGAGTTCCACCAGGGCAGAGAGTTCCACCAGGGAAGAGAGTTCCACCAGGGCAGAGAGTTCCACCAGGGCAGAGAGTTCCACCAGGGCAGAGAGTTCCACCAGGGCAGAGAGTTCCACCAGGGCAGAGAGTTCCACCAGTACAGAGAGTTCCACCAGTACAGAGAGTTCCACCAGTACAGAGAGTTCCACCAGTACAGAGAGTTCCACCAGTGCAGAGAGTTCCACCAGGGCAGAGAGTTCCACCAGTACAGAGAGTTCCACCAGGACAGAGAGTTCCACCAGTACAGAGAGTTCCACCAGTGCAGAGAGTTCCACCAGGGCAGAGAGTTCCACCGGTACAGAGAGTTCCACCGGTACAGAGAGTTCCACCGGTACAGAGAGTTCCACCAGGGCAGAGAGTTCCACCGGTACAGAGAGTTCCACCAGTGCAGAGAGTTCCACCAGGGCAGAGAGTTCCACCGGTACAGAGAGTTCCACCGGTACAGAGAGTTCCACCAGGGCAGAGAGTTCCACCGGTACAGAGAGTTCCACCGGTACAGAGAGTTCCACCAGGGCAGAGAGTTCCACCAGGGCAGAGAGTTCCACCAGGGCAGAGAGTCCCACCAGTACAGAGAGTTCCACCAGTACAGAGAGTTCCACCAGGGCAGAGAGTTCCACCTGTACAGAGAGTTCCACCAGTACAGAGAGTTCCACCAGTACAGAGAGTTCCACCAGGGCAGAGAGTTCCACCAGTACAGAGAGTTCCACCGGTACAGAGAGTTCCACCAGTACAGAGAGTTCCACCAGGGCAGAGAGTTCCACCAGTACAGAGAGTTCCACCAGGGCAGAGAGTTCCACCAGTACAGAGAGTTCCACCAGTGCAGAGAGTTCCACCGGTACAGAGAGTTCCACCGGTACAGAGAGTTCCACCGGTACAGAGAGTTCCACCAGGGCAGAGAGTTCCACCAGTACAGAGAGTTCCACCGGTACAGAGAGTTCCACCGGTACAGAGAGTTCCACCAGGGCAGAGAGTTCCACCAGTACAGAGAGTTCCACCAGTGCAGAGAGTTCCACCAGGGCAGAGAGTTCCACCGGTACAGAGAGTTCCACCGGTACAGAGAGTTCCACCGGTACAGAGAGTTCCACCAGGGCAGAGAGTTCCACCGGTACAGAGAGTTCCACCGGTACAGAGAGTTCCACCAGGGCAGAGAGTTCCACCAGGGCAGAGAGTTCCACCAGGGCAGAGAGTTCCACCAGGGCAGAGAGTTCCACCAGGGCAGAGAGTTCCACCAGTACAGAGAGTTCCACCAGGGCAGAGAGTTCCACCAGGGCAGAGAGTTCCACCGGTACAGAGAGTTCCACCGGTACAGAGAGTTCCACCAGGGCAGAGAGTTCCACCAGGGCAGAGAGTTCCACCAGTACAGAGAGTTCCACCAGTACAGAGAGTTCCACCAGGGCAGAGAGTTCCACCAGTACAGAGAGTTCCACCAGGACAGAGAGTTCCACCAGGGCAGAGAGTTCCACCAGGGCAGAGAGTTCCACCTGTACAGAGAGTTCCACCAGGGCAGAGAGTTCCACCAGGGCAGAGAGTTCCACCAGGGCAGAGAGTTCCACCTGTACAGAGAGTTCCACCAGTACAGAGAGTTCCACCAGGGCAGAGAGTTCCACCAGGGCAGAGAGTTCCACCAGGGCAGAGAGTTCCACCAGTACAGAGAGTTCCACCGGTACAGAGAGTTCCACCAGTACAGAGAGTTCCACCAGGGCAGAGAATTCCACCAGTACAGAGAGTTCCACCAGGGCAGAGAGTTCCACCAGTACAGAGAGTTCCACCAGTACAGAGAGTTCCACCAGGGCAGAGAGTTCCACCAGGACAGAGAGTTCCACCAGGACAGAGAGTTCCACCAGGGCAGAGAGTTCCACCAGGGCAGAGAGTTCCACCTGTACAGAGAGTTCCACCAGTACAGAGAGTTCCACCAGGGCAGAGAGTTCCACCAGGGCAGAGAGTTCCACCAGGGCAGAGAGTTCCACCAGTACAGAGAGTTCCACCAGGGCAGAGAGTTCCACCAGGACAGAGAGTTCCACCAGGACAGAGAGTTCCACCAGGGCAGAGAGTTCCACCAGGGCAGAGAGTTCCACCAGGGCAGAGAGTTCCACCTGTACAGAGAGTTCCACCAGTACAGAGAGTTCCACCAGGGCAGAGAGTTCCACCAGGGCAGAGAGTTCCACCAGTACAGAGAGTTCCACCAGGGCAGAGAGTTCCACCAGGGTAGAGAGTTCCACCAGTACAGAGAGTTCCACCGGTACAGAGAGTTCCACCAGTACAGAGAGTTCCACCAGGGCAGAGAATTCCACCAGTACAGAGAGTTCCACCAGGGCAGAGAGTTCCACCAGTACAGAGAGTTCCACCGGTACAGAGAGTTCCACCAGGGCAGAGAGTTCCACCAGGGCAGAGAGTTCCACCAGGGCAGAGAGTTCCACCAGTGCAGAGAGTTCCACCAGGGCAGAGAGTTCCACCAGGGCAGAGAGTTCCACCAGGGCAGAGAGTTCCACCAGGGCAGAGAGTTCCACCAGGGTAGAGAGTTCCACCAGTACAGAGAGTTCCACCGGTACAGAGAGTTCCACCGGTACAGAGAGTTCCACCAGGGCAGAGAGTTCCACCAGTACAGAGAGTTCCACCAGTACAGAGAGTTCCACCGGTACAGAGAGTTCCACCGGTACAGAGAGTTCCACCGGTACAGAGAGTTCCACCGGTACAGAGAGTTCCACCAGGGCAGAGAGTTCCACCGGTACAGAGAGTTCCACCGGTACAGAGAGTTCCACCGGTACAGAGAGTTCCACCAGGGCAGAGTTCCACCGGTACAGAGAGTTCCACCGGTACAGAGAGTTCCACCAGGGCAGAGAGTTCCACCAGGGCAGAGAGTTCCACCAGGGCAGAGAGTTCCACCAGTACAGAGAGTTCCACCAGGGCAGAGAGTTCCACTAGGGCAGAGAGTTCCACCGGTACAGAGAGTTCCACCGGTACAGAGAGTTCCACCAGGGCAGAGAGTTCCACCAGGGCAGAGAGTTCCACCAGTACAGAGAGTTCCACCAGGGCAGAGAGTTCCACCAGGGCAGAGAGTTCCACCGGTACAGAGAGTTCCACCGGTACAGAGAGTTCCACCAGGGCAGAGAGTTCCACCTGTACAGAGAGTTCCACCAGGGCAGAGAGTTCCACCAGTACAGAGAGTTCCACCAGGGCAGAGAGTTCCACCAGTACAGAGAGTTCCACCAGGACAGAGAGTTCCACCAGGGCAGAGAGTTCCACCAGGGCAGAGAGTTCCACCTGTACAGAGAGTTCCACCTGTACAGAGAGTTCCACCAGGGCAGAGAGTTCCACCAGGGCAGAGAGTTCCACCAGGGCAGAGAGTTCCACCAGTGCAGAGAGTTCCACCAGGGCAGAGAGTTCCACCAGGGCAGAGAGTTCCACCAGTACAGAGAGTTCCACCAGTACAGAGAGTTCCACCGGTACAGAGAGTTCCACCAGGGCAGAGAGTTCCACCAGGGCAGAGAGTTCCACCAGTACAGAGAGTTCCACCGGTACAGAGAGTTCCACCGGTACAGAGAGTTCCACCAGGGCAGAGAGTTCCACCAGGGCAGAGAGTTTCACCAGGGCAGAGAGTTCCACCAGTACAGAGAGTTCCACCAGTACAGAGAGTTCCACCAGTACAGAGAGTTCCACCAGGGCAGAGAGTTCCACCAGGGCAGAGAGTTCCACCAGTACAGAGAGTTCCACCGGTACAGAGAGTTCCACCGGTACAGAGAGTTCCACCAGGGCAGAGAGTTCCACCAGGGCAGAGAGTTTCACCAGGGCAGAGAGTTCCACCAGTACAGAGAGTTCCACCAGGGCAGAGAGTTCCACCAGGGCAGAGAGTTCCACCAGGGCAGAGAGTTCCACCAGGGCAGAGAGTTCCACCAGGGCAGAGAGTTCCACCAGGGCAGAGAGTTCCACCAGTACAGAGAGTTCCACCAGGGCAGAGAGTTCCACCAGGGCAGAGAGTTCCACCAGGGCAGAGAGTTCCACCAGGGCAGAGAGTTCCACCAGGGCAGAGAGTTCCACCAGTACAGAGAGTTCCACCAGGGCAGAGAGTTCCACCAGGGCAGAGTTCCACCAGGGCAGAGAGTTCCACCGGTACAGAGAGTTCCACCAGGGCAGAGAGTTCCACCAGGGCAGAGAGTTCCACCAGGGCAGAGAGTTCCACCAGGGCAGAGAGTTCCACCAGGGCAGAGAGTTCCACCAGGGCAGAGAGTTCCACCAGGGCAGAGAGTTCCACCAGGGCAGAGAGTTCCACCAGTACAGAGAGTTCCACCAGTACAGAGAGTTCCACCAGGGCAGAGAGTTCCACCAGTACAGAGAGTTCCACCAGTACAGAGAGTTCCACCAGGGCAGAGAGTTCCACCAGTACAGAGAGTTCCACCAGTACAGAGAGTTCCACCAGTACAGAGAGTTCCACCAGGGCAGAGAGTTCCACCAGGGCAGAGAGTTCCACCAGGACAGAGAGTTCCACCAGGGCAGAGAGTTCCACCAGGGCAGAGAGTTCCACCAGTACAGAGAGTTCCACCAGTACAGAGAGTTCCACCGGTACAGAGAGTTCCACCGGTACAGAGAGTTCCACCGGTACAGAGAGTTCCACCAGGGCAGAGAGTTCCACCGGTACAGAGAGTTCCACCGGTACAGAGAGTTCCACCAGGGCAGAGAGTTCCACCGGTACAGAGAGTTCCACCAGGGCAGAGAGTTCCACCGGTGCAGAGAGTTCCACCAGGGCAGAGAGTTCCACCAGGGCAGAGAGTTCCACCGGTGCAGAGAGTTCCACCAGTACAGAGAGTTCCACCAGGGCAGAGAGTTCCACCAGGGCAGAGAGTTCCACCAGGGCAGAGAGTTCCACCAGTACAGAGAGTTCCACCAGGGCAGAGAGTTCCACCAGTACAGAGAGTTCCACCAGGGCAGAGAGTTCCACCAGGGCAGAGAGTTCCACCAGGGCAGAGAGTTCCACCAGGGCAGAGAGTTCCACCGGTACAGAGAGTTCCACCGGTACAGAGAGTTCCACCGGTACAGAGAGTTCCACCAGGGCAGAGAGTTCCACCTGTACAGAGAGTTCCACCAGGGCAGAGAGTTCCACCAGTACAGAGAGTTCCACCAGGGCAGAGAGTTCCACCAGTACAGAGAGTTCCACCAGGACAGAGAGTTCCACCAGGGCAGAGAGTTCCACCAGGGCAGAGATCCACCAGGGCAGAGAGTTCCACCAGGGCAGAGAGTTCCACCAGTGCAGAGAGTTCCACCAGGGCAGAGAGTTCCACCAGGGCAGAGAGTTCCACCAGTACAGAGAGTTCCACCAGTACAGAGAGTTCCACCAGTACAGAGAGTTCCACCAGGGCAGAGAGTTCCACCAGGGCAGAGAGTTCCACCAGTACAGAGAGTTCCACCGGTACAGAGAGTTCCACCGGTACAGAGAGTTCCACCGGTACAGAGAGTTCCACCAGGGCAGAGAGTTCCACCAGGGCAGAGAGTTCCACCAGTACAGAGAGTTCCACCGGTACAGAGAGTTCCACCAGGGCAGAGAGTTCCACCAGGGCAGAGAGTTCCACCAGGGCAGAGAGTTCCACCAGGGCAGAGAGTTCCACCAGGGCAGAGAGTTCCACCAGGGCAGAGAGTTCCACCAGGGCAGAGAGTTCCACCAGGGCAGAGAGTTCCACCAGGGCAGAGAGTTCCACCAGTGCAGAGAGTTCCACCAGGGCAGAGAGTTCCACCAGGGCAGAGAGTTCCACCAGGGCAGAGAGTTCCACCAGGGCAGAGAGTTCCACCAGTACAGAGAGTTCCACCAGGGCAGAGAGTTCCACCAGGGCAGAGAGTTCCACCAGGGCAGAGAGTTCCACCAGTGCAGAGAGTTCCACCAGGGCAGAGAGTTCCACCAGGGCAGAGAGTTCCACCAGGGCAGAGAGTTCCACCAGGGCAGAGAGTTCCACCAGGGCAGAGAGTTCCACCAGTACAGAGAGTTCCACCAGGGCAGAGAGTTCCACCAGGGCAGAGAGTTCCACCAGGGCAGAGAGTTCCACCGGTACAGAGAGTTCCACCGGTACAGAGAGTTCCACCGGTACAGAGAGTTCCACCAGGGCAGAGAGTTCCACCGGTACAGAGAGTTCCACCAGGGCAGAGAGTTCCACCAGTACAGAGAGTTCCACCGGTACAGAGAGTTCCACCAGGGCAGAGAGTTCCACCGGTGCAGAGAGTTCCACCAGTACAGAGAGTTCCACCAGGGCAGAGAGTTCCACCAGGGCAGAGAGTTCCACCAGGGCAGAGAGTTCCACCAGTACAGAGAGTTCCACCAGTACAGAGAGTTCCACCAGGGCAGAGAGTTCCACCAGGGCAGAGAGTTCCACCAGTACAGAGAGTTCCACCAGTACAGAGAGTTCCACCAGTACAGAGAGTTCCACCAGTACAGAGAGTTCCACCAGGGCAGAGAGTTCCACCAGGGCAGAGAGTTCCACCAGGGCAGAGAGTTCCACCAGGGCAGAGAGTTCCACCAGGGCAGAGAGTTCCACCAGGGCAGAGAGTTCCACCAGGGCAGAGAGTTCCACCAGTACAGAGAGTTCCACCAGTACAGAGAGTTCCACCAGTACAGAGAGTTCCACCAGTACAGAGAGTTCCACCAGGGCAGAGAGTTCCACCAGGGCAGAGAGTTCCACCAGGGCAGAGAGTTCCACCAGTACAGAGAGTTCAACCAGGGCAGAGAGTTCCACCAGGGCAGAGAGTTCCACCAGGACAGAGAGTTCCACCAGTACAGAGAGTTCCACCAGTACAGAGAGTTCCACCAGTACAGAGAGTTCCACCAGGGCAGAGAGTTCCACAGTACAGAGAGTTCCACCAGTACAGAGAGTTCAACCAGGGCAGAGAGTTCCACCAGTACAGAGAGTTCCACCAGGACAGAGAGTTCCACCAGGGCAGAGAGTTCCACCAGGGCAGAGAGTTCCACCTGTACAGAGAGTTCCACCAGGGCAGAGAGTTCCACCAGGGCAGAGAGTTCCACCAGGGCAGAGAGTTCCACCTGTACAGAGAGTTCCACCAGTACAGAGAGTTCCACCAGGGCAGAGAGTTCCACCAGGGCAGAGAGTTCCTGCTGATGGCGGTTACGTGTCAGTTAACCTTTTTATCTCCAATTCTCTCTGTATCTGTGAGAAGTGGCGCTGTCTTGAGTTGAAAGACAGCCTACTCTACGGCTTTATTATCCAGTTAATATAGGCGTGTTTGTTCATGTCGGCCGCTGTCCATTTCTTAAGGTTCTGAAATGCAAACATTTTTCTTTATACTTTTTTTTGTAAATGGCATGCACCCGTGAATCCCAGAGCAACTTTACGTTTACATGCACATAATATTCCTTTAAGCTGTTTCCATGGCTAACGAAAGTGAATATATACCCTTTATTAAGTTAAGGTAATGTTACTCTGTAAATACTTATTTTTCTTGGGCTTAAAACCCACACTGATTGTCCATTTTATGGCTGTGAAGTTGGCATTACATTTCATATTAAAAAGTCTTAAATTGAACTTGAAGAATCCTGAACATTCACACTTTAAATAATCTTGTTCTTCATCATCAGGAGAGTTAGGAAGAATCACGCTGGAGACTACCGGATCACCCTAAGGTGAGACAACAACACACACACACACACACACACACACACACACACACACACACACACACACACACACACACACACACACACACACACACACACACACACACACACACACAAGGGCTTTGACTTTTGCCCGAAAATCATATTCGAAGTTTGTTTGTTTATTAATGTTAATATTTGAATATATTTGAATATTTATTAATACTATTTTGACCATTAAATGCCTTCAGTAAGACCTATATTGGTATCAAACTTACGTTGTATATGCTGTGTCCTGTGTGAGTAGTTTGAAGCTCAGACGTGTCCAGTACGACATTTCTCATCTCCCAGTCCTCGTCGATGAAATGGGCTGTGACCGTAACGTAGGACTCAGTAGCCAAAGAACTCCACCCATCAGTGGTCAGTGCGAGTTTTCCTCCACGCAGCATTTCCCTTATGCCACCTTTGGTTGTGTCGTACAGCCTCTTTATTTTACCAGTCATGGTCCTGTAGCAGCGGATCTTGAATCTTGGCTCCAGCTCGTGGATGAAAGCTTGAAACCCGCTCCCGTATGTAAGGGTTAATGCCCCACGAGGTCAGCTTCGGCTGCGCGTCGGACGGTTCACGCCTTGCCGTCGTCCATTAATACCTGACAATGGACCCGCTTATACCATGGTCACTTGCCAAATAACATATTTTTAAAACTTTATTTCACATTTTAGGTGGTTTTACAATCGAAATCTAAAGTTTTTACAAACAATAACTCTGTTTCCCTGGTTACGCCTGGCGGTTTGACTAATACCTGGAACAATCATTCCCATCCATCAGGTTCTTATGCAATGCAAACGTTGTTCACTCCTCCAGGAAATAGGAAGGACCTTAGATACGACTTGCTCCCTTAGCAACTGGAGATGTTTATAGTGCGCTCAGCAAATCTGTCGTTCTATTTTGACGGGCATAGGGGAGGCTAATGGCCTCGTGAAGGAAATAGCATGGAGTCGATACTGGCCTGCTTCACCCCCGATCCCTCCTCCTCTTCCAGCTTGCCGTGATGTAGTGTTAACAGGTGGGCTCTCGTTGCTGGTCGTCCCGAGGTATGTGAGTTGGGCCCTACATATTTTACATATCGCTTTGTCCTTACTCGTGATTTTTCTCT
>CM042434.1:37481377-37511377 GCA_023631565.1 Gymnocephalus cernua
ACACACACACACACACACACACACACACAGTCTGATCTCTGCTAGAGTTTACATAAAGTTGTGTGAGTTTGACTAAATATTTCGGGGCCCGCGGGCCGACTTTGGCCCCTGCTCCCTATGTTTTGACCCCATGCTCATGCTTATTCTGCTCTTAGTAACTCGGCCCTAACGTTGAAAGACTTCATGTCTCCCACTTGTATTGCAAGTGATAACAGTAAAATATAATACATTTACTCATGACATCACCATTTATTTTTGGCCCTTCATATGAAAGGATTTGGGCACCTCTGGACTAAAGTTTGGAGATGGCAGAAGGAGGTGAAATGTTTTAGAGTTGAAACAACTGTTGACGGAGCTCAGAGGATTCAGACTCTATTAATAGAAAGCCGAGAGAGACAGAGAGAGAGACAGGATGTGATGTGTGACAGACTATTGTTGGTATTTCATATGTGAACAGATCACTTTACACACACACACACACACACACACACACACACACACACACACACACACACACACACACACACACACACACACACACACACAGACACACAGACACACACCCAGACAGACAGACACACACACACACACACACACACCAATCAGCAGAGACGTGTCTGTAAACTCAACAACACAACAATGTGTTCAACGCACCACCTTCGGTTTAAATAAAGAGGTTTATTTTCTGATGCTGGATCTGTTTGGGATCGACCCACTACCACTTCTTCTCCTGAGCAACTGCAGCCGAGGATCATGGGTATCATAGTATTTAGAGACAGAAGAAACCCGATTGGTCAGCAGTTTCATCTGCTGACTAATCAGGTAACATAAAATAAAAATAAGAGAAAATAAGTGATGTAGCTTCACACAGGAGATATATTAATCTGGTATTATTAGAAAGCTCACACACTGAAACATGTTGCAACTTTAAAGGAGAAAGAATGATTTAAGTATGATTTAAAGTCACATATGACAACAGGAAGGGGCTCACAATGTTATTAGGGTTGGGACAATTCGATTACGTAAATGCGTCGGCAAATCATTTGCGTTGACGCGTCACACAGAAATCTACATAGCTGCCTCCAGCAACAGCGCAAGTATGGATTCCTCACAAGTTCACCAACACGTTGAGAAAAAGGCTCGCACACGGTCTTCTAAAGTGTTGGACTATTTTCCTCTTAATACCAACAACAACGTGGTAGTCTGTAGACTTTGTAAAATGATCCCTGAGTCAGTATGACAGCAGCACAACACCGTAAGTTCTGCTCACCTTCATGTCCCTTTCCCTCCCAAGTAGAGTTTAGATTCTCTGCCCGAACCCGAACTTGACCCACGGGCTCGGGTAGGGTTGGGCTTGATTTTTTTGTGCCCGATCTAAGCTTTATCCCAAGCATGTGCGATTATCAACATAGTGACAGGGAATGTGTTCCCAGTAATAGCCCAACGGTACGTTAGTCCGCTGATTCATTGTAATGCCCCGCTGTGACTTAACATTAAGCATCATCAAACGCTGTCAGTCGGCAGTGTTATTCTTTTAGTTTACCATCATCATGTAGCCAGGGCCGCCTTAACCTAATGTTAGGCCCCGGGGCTGAGAGGTTTTGTAGGCCCCCCATCCCCTCGATTTACAGAGTCTCATTTAAAAAAAGTGTAATATCTAGGTAATCTATATCACAAAATGCATTAGTTTCTTTCGAGGCATACAACAGTGAGTTTTCCCTCTTTGAGCCAGACATCACCATAATATTGTTATTAACATATCACTGAGTCCACCTGAGCATAAACACATCATACTTTATGTAACAACCACACACAGCAACTTATGGTGATGATAAAACCAAAATGTGTGAAAGTATGATTTCAAACGATATTATGAAAAACATCACCAACCATCACCTGTCTGCACAAACATTGATAATAACTGATAACAACATTAGCAAAGAACAGCAACAGATCAAAGTAGGAGCCTCAGCGAGCCCTGTGAACCAATCACATGCACCTGCTGGCAGGAGCTGGATTTTATATTTTTTAAATGATTACTAATTCGCTGTGTGACATTGTTTATATTTTTGTATATCAAATAATGAGGCAAATAGCAAAAAAGGGTTATGGATAGGTTCTAAAATATAGCCTACTAAAAATGAACTGTTATAGCTGATAGAGGTGACAGTGAAAGTGAGTAAAGTGACGTGACCCGCTGAGAAGCGAGCAGGCTGAGACTAGTTGACTGAACGTTAGCTCTAGAAGAGTATGTCGCAGAAAAGGATACAAGAGTTTTTCTTCCCTAATAGTAATGCGGCTAAATTTAGCAAGATTATATCTGTAGATGTTACAGTTGATGTTTCCTCGTCCACCGCCGAGGCAAACTGTTGATTAACTGTAGAGCCAGAGTCTGAAATAACGTTAGCAAGCATGAGGATAAAATACACAATGACTGAGGAAGCCGAGGGTTTTCTACCAGATAGTACTTGTACTTTTTAGAGGAAAAGTACACTTCTAAGCAATTCTCCCCCAAAATCCTTTTTTCCATTTGCATTCCCACTGGCCTAGGAGGGGTAAGGGGAGTGATGCAAGCACCGCAATGGTCTTTATAGCATTAAAATCAGAAGAGAAATACGCCAAAAAAAAGTATGAGGCGGATGTGACTCAGTGGTAGAGTGTTCGCCTGCCAATCGGAAGGTTGGTGGTTCGATCCCGCAGTCCCATGTCGAAGTGTCCTTGGGCAAGACACTGAACCCTGAGTTGCCTGCTGCTAGTGGCGCCTTGTTGTTGAATGGTTCCTGTACTATGTAAAGCGCTTTGAGTAGTTGTTAAGACTGGAAAAGCGCTATATAAATACAGTACATTTATGAACTATATACTAAATCTAATGTAGCCTATGTCATAATTTAAACAAGTCTCCCGAAGGTATCTCTCTCTCTCTCTCTCTCTCTCTCTCTCTCTCTCTCTCGCTGCCTGCCGTGTGTGTGTGTGTGTGTGTGTGCGGACCAGGCGCTTGTGGAGTTTAACGGTAAAAAGACAGTTAAACACACGTTCCCGTTAATCTTATGATGGACAAGTGTTGTGATATTTAAAGCCTCTTATTTACGAGATCGGTCTGACAGACCGGCAACTTACATCGGGGCGTCCCAGCATGACAGGCCGGCCAGCGAGCGAGCGATCCGGGCCACCGTTCTCTTAATGCATCCATGGGGCCACCACCAGCTGAGCTTCTCAACTCCGAAAACTTTGAAGCAAATTGTCAATTCGGCAACGATTTTCAGATGACCGCCTATATTTGAAATCTAAATTGTTCATTTCTCGCCTAAAACGTTGTCAGAAATGACTTTAATGATGAATAACACGGTGAAAAATTGTTAAAAATATTCCGCTGTTGCTCTCAAGCGCAAACCAGTACAGAAGACATCACTCAGTCATAGAGGGACACCCCCCAAAACTAACTCTAGACATGCTGATAGGTAAGCTCACGGGCCATAGGCGATGGGGCCATGTGGGTCACTCCTAATTTGGATCAATCAGCAGCCATGTAACCTGCGATTAGAGTGATTGACAGAAAACCTGACAAGATAGAAAACTATATGACCTTTTCAGCTCATCATTAATGTGAATATGGGAGGCCCCTGATCTTGGGAGGCCCCTGGGCTTCAGCCTAGGTAAGCCCGTGCATTAAAGCGGCCTTGATCATGAGCGACCCAATCGATTTACAGACTGTTATATTAGACACTCTGCAACTTGCCTTATGTTGGATGTATTTGATACATCTGATTTCATATGTTGCTAAAAAAATTTTACTGTAAGATTAAAGGTTAAATGTTAAACAAGAGCTTATTCATTATTTTACCTAAAGCAAATACAGGCTACTCTTTTTGCACTATACGTTTTTAAGTGACTTTATTTTGTTGTTGGATTGATCGCCTACATCTGGCTTCAGGTTGCACTACTAATTAATTTTACTTGAACAGTGCAGTGTTAAACAATTTAAATAAATATAGACTTGAACCTTATTGAAATTTGTTTTGTGTAAATTGTTAATAATTGAGCAATGGGAAAATAATCGCTAATTGAAAAATGAATCGTTAGATTAGACGACTAATCGGAAAAAATAAAAAAAATAAAAAATCCCTAAATGTTATATATATGTTTATATGTGTGTATATATATATATATATGTGTATGTATGTATATATATATATATATATATATATATATATATATATATATATACACACACAATTATATAATATGATAAACAAAGAAGTAGCCCTTTAATAATGCATTAAACTCAAATATCCTGAAACATGATGCACACACACACACACACACACGCACACACACACACACACTCTCTCTCTCTCTCTCTCTCTCTCTCTCTCTCTCTCTCTCTCTCTCTCTCTCTCTCTCTCTCCTGGACCAGGGGCTGAAATAACAGGAGGGGGATTACACACAAAACAGGAAATCCTCAGGCAGTTTGTATGTCCACAAACACACACACACATTGTGTGTGTGTGTGTGTGTGTGTGTGTGTGTGTGTGTGTGTACATAGTGCTACATAGTGAGGCCTCAGATCACTTGTTAAAGTTCAGAGGTCGCTGAGACGTTTCAGACAGCTGCAGACATCATATATAATCATAAAACACTGACAGGGAACATTTAACTGGACAATACTTTATGTATATTAAGCTGATTGTCCTCTTACTTAAAGGGATAGTTCAGATCTTTATCTCTGCTCTCTTCAAAGCCACCAGACTCCATACCGTGCCCGAGTCCAACCGAATCGTGCCCTGGCCCACTTCTTTCAAGCGGACCAGGCACGGATAAGCCTACGTTGCTCGGGCACGTCACGGAGCGATCACACTTGTCAAACGAACCGGACTTTGGGGTCAAACGTACTGGGCTATGTGTGAGTACGCCCTGAATAGCTTTTTTTAGGCTGGAAGGAAGTTTTTCAAATATAAAAAGCCCTGGATTAAAGAATTCTGAATAGAAAGAGTCATAACGGAGCTTGTTTGTAGTTGGAGGAGTCCTCGTCTCTTTTACAACGTCTCTTTTTTTGGCCTACAAGGGAAATCCTTTCTGGGCTGCAGGGGGATTTTGTTGTTGCAATACCGCGACTGGCCACCGTTAACTGTCACTTTTAACACAGGTGTTTATAGTTAATGTGGCTGATTGGACCTTTTCCAGGACTGAAAACACCTGTGTGGTACCCTGGAAATCCAGAGTTCTCACAAGAGCACAATTGTAATTTGCTCAGCAAGTCACTCTGGCATTCTGTATCTGATATAGGCGGGCCAGAGGCGAGCTAAGCGTATGGGGCTCTGGATACTTCACCCCGTGTATTGTTGTGATTGGTCGTAGTGTTATCCAATTGCGTGCAGTGAGATTTTCAAATGCATGCTTGGTGCCGCCCCTTGAGTTGGGCCATTTTCATTACTCATTGCAAACCCTTAATCTTTCAGATTTGGTTCTGGACTTCCAGGCTACTGTGTGGGTGTTAAGAGTCCACCAAAACTGATATTGATTTCCTTCAGAAAGAAATTACCAAAAAAACATCCTAACTATCCCTTTTAAGTAAGGTTTTGAACATAGGACAGGGTTCACCGTTAAGGTTTTTTAAAAATTCTACTCGCACAAAGTCAATTTATACTGGCCCCTAAATAAATAGTTTGTTATTAGGGGTTATCAAATAATGACAAAGACTTAATTGTTATATTTAAGATGAGATTTTGTTTTCTGAATGAAAACGTTCCTTAGAGAAAGTACTCGGTGTTATCTGCCTTGGACTCGAACTTGCGGAAAACTTTTGCAAAGCGCTGTAGTTGTTTCATCGACCTTCTCTACTGCCTCCAAAAAAAACTGAGAAAAAACATTCAAATCAAACACTTTCAACAAAAATTCCATTGAGTGGGCAAGGGGAGTTGGGCAAGAGAACCATCCATCCATCCATCTTTGTCCGCTTATCCGTGGTCGGGTCGCAGGGGGAGCAGCTCCAGCAGGGGACCCCAAACCTCCCTTTCCCGAGCCACATTAACAAGCTCCGACTGGGGGATCCCGAGGCGTTCCCAGGCCAGGTTGGAGATATAATCCCTTCACCTAATCCTGGGTCTTCCCCGAAGCCTCCTCCCAGCTGGACGTGCCTGGAACACCTCCCTAGGGAGGCGCCCAGGGGGCATCCTTACCAGGTGCCCGAATCACCTCAACTGGCTCCTTTCGATTCCCAACCTGGATAAGGCACTCCATCGGTTTCCTGCTAAGAACCATGGCCTCAGATTTAGAGGTGCTAATCCTCATCCCAACCGCTTCACACTCGGCTGCGGACCGATCCAGTGAGTGCTGAAGGTCACAGGCCAATGATGCCATCAAGACCACATCATCTGCAAAGAGCAGCGATGAGATCCCCAGCCCACCGAACTGCAAGGCAAGGCAGCTTTATTTGTATAGCACTTTTCAGCAACAGGGCAATTCAAAGGCAACATCAAAAAGAAAGGTCTTCAGCCTTGATTTAAAAGAACTGAGAGTTGCGGCGGACCTGGAATTTTCTGGAAGTTGGTTCCAAATATGTGGAGCATAGAAACTAAATGCTGCTTCTCCCTGTTTAGTTCTGACCCTGGGGACAGAAAGCAGACCTGTCCCAGACCACCTGAGAGGTCTGGGTGGTTCGTAGTTTACTAGCAGGTCAGAAATGTATTTTGGACCTAAACCGTAAACTAGCAAAAGTATTTGGAAATCAACTCTCTGAGGCACAGGAAGCCAGTGTAAAGACTTCAGCACTGGAGTGATGTGATCCACTTTCTTGGTCTTAGTGAGGACTCGAGCAGCAGCGTTCTGAATCAGCTGCAGCTGTCTGATTGATTTTTTAGGGAGACCTGTAAAGACACCGTTACAGTAGTCCAGTCTACTGAAGATAAAAGCATGGACAAGTTTTTCCAAGTCCTGCTGAGACATAAGTCCCTTAACCCTTGATATATTCTTAAGGTGGAGATTGGATGGCCCTGAGAAGGGACCCCCTCACCCCATACTACCTCAGCACCTCCCACAGTATCTCCTGGGGGACCCGGTCATACGCCTTCTCCAGATCCACAAAACACATGTAGACCGGATGGGCATACTCCCAGGCTCCCTCCAGAATCCTTGCGAGAGTGACCACCGGTGTCCACCACGGTGTTCGAGGGTTACCGCCCCTTGAGGCACCTAAGACCACAGCTCCCCGCCCCAGCTTCCGCAATGGAAACTTTGAACATTGTCCACTCAGGTTCAATGCTCCCGGCCTCCACAGGGATGTACGAAAAGCTCCACCAGAGTGTCCAAAACATACGGCCTCAGATCAGATGAAACAATTATAAAATCAATCATTGACCTTCGGCCTAGGGTGCTCTGGTACCAAGTACACTTATGAGCATCCCTATGTTCGAACATGGTGTTTGTTATAGACAATCCATGACTAGCACAGAAGTCCAACAACAAACAACCACTATAGTTTAGATAAGGGAGGCCATTTCTCCCAGTCAAGCCTCTCCATGTATCTCCATCATTGCCCACATGCGCGTTGAAGTTCCCCAGCAGAATTATACAGGACTCCATTCAAGGTCTCCAAGAAGGCCGAATACTCCGAACTCTTGTTTGGTGCATATGCACAAACAACAGTCAGAGTTTTCCCCCCCACAACCCGCAGGCGTAGGGAGGCTACCCCTCTTGTCCACCAGGGTAAACTCCAACGTAGTGGCGCTCAGCCGGGGGCTTGTGAGTATCCCCACACCTGCCCGGTGCCTCACACCCTGGGCAACGTCCAACCCCTATCCAGGAGTATGGTTCCAGAACCGAGACTATGCGTAGAGGTAAGCCCCACCAGATCCAACTGGTAGCGCTCCACCTCCCACACAAGTTCCGTCTCCTTCCCCCACAGAGAGGTGACATTCCACATCCCCAGAGCCAGCCTCTGCCGCCCGGGTCTGGTCTGTCGAGGCCCCTGACCTTCACCGCGGTTCCTCCCACAGGTGGTGGGCCCATGGGATGGAGCCCACGTAGAGGTGCCACGTAGTTTTTTCGGGGTTCTGCCCAGCTGGGCTCCGTGGCAAACCCAGCCACCATACGCTCACTGACGAGCCTGGGCCTGGCTCCAGACGGGGGCCCCGGGCTTCCTCCGGCCAGGGTCACTCTTCCTCGTTCACTGTTAGGGTTTTTGAACCATTCTTCGTCTGGCCCATCACCTGAGACCATTTTGCCATGGGAGACCCTACCAGGAGCACTAAGCTCCAGACAACATATCCCTCAGGTTCATAGGGACACACAAACCTCTCCACCACAATAAGGTGATGGTTCCCGGAGAGGGCAAGAGAACGATAATGTAATTTATGATGTGATGATGGTCAGATGGTTGCATCTACTTGCCCAAAGTGGCGTTTTACTCGCCCCGGGCCACCGGGAAAAACCCTTTTTTTACTTTTCGTGGAGTATTGTCCCCGTTATTGCATCATATGCATGTGTGGTGTTGTGTTGCAGGCAGCCTGTGCTTATATTGTTGTGTTGTGTTGCAGGCGGCCTGTGCTTATATTGTTGTGTTGTGTCGCAGGCGGCCTGTGCTTATATTGTTGTGTTGTGTCGCAGGTGGCCTGTGCTTATATTGGTGTGTTGTGTTGCAGGCGGCCTGTGCTTATATTGTTGTGTTGCAGGCGGCCTGTGCTTATATCATTAGGTGTTTTCCCACCGGAGGGACTTTTGCAGTTCTTAGAACTAAAACGTTCCTAGAACACTTTTTTCGTCGTGTTCCCACCGGACAAATTTGGGGATTGTTTAGTTCCTCTGGCCGTATTTCGGGACTTTTTTTGCTCCTTTTTCATAGCAGGGTATTTTCACTTTTCCCTTTTCCTAGGTCTACTTGATTGGTCGAAATTATAAGTCCCACCCACTGCCAACCCAGATCTTGCAGTGCGTCGTCTGTACTTGCAGACAGAGCAACAGCGGGACATTTTTAGCAATTTTCACTATCTTATTCATCATTAAAGTCACTTCTGACAACGTTATAGGCGAGAAATTAACTATTTAGATTTCGAATATAGGTAGGTATATATAGTCTTCTGAAAATTGTTGCCGAATTGACAATTCTCGATCAATTCAATGCAATTCAATTTTATTTATAGTATCAAATCATAACAGGAGTTATCTCAAGACACTTTACAGATAGAGTAGGTCTAGACCACACTATAATTTACAAAAAACCCAACAAATCCCCCAAGAGCAAGCACTCAGTGCAACAGTGGCGAGGAAAAACTCCCCTTTAGGAAGAAACCTCGGACAGACCCAGGCTCTTGGTAGGTGGTGTCTGACGTGCCGTTGGGGTGCATCACAGTATAGTTAATAAACAGTGGCTAGAAATAGTGGTTGTAGTCGCGCAGGGAGCAGCACGGCATAGCAGGGTATTTCAGCAGAACCACGTCAACAGCTGGAACCATGATTTTGTTGCCATCCTAATCCCGGGATTTCATCCTGGGTGAAAAGAAACTCAAGAAGAGCAAGCTCCCAGGGCTAGGTTAGTAACAAGCATTTCTGGGACAGAGAAGCAGGTGGGCCGGGCTAGGCAGATGCTGCAACTCCTCACTCCCTAACTATAAGCTTTATCAAAGAGGAGAGTCTTAAGTTTACTCTTAAATGTGGTGACAGTATCTGCCTCCCGGACCCAGACTGGGAGCTGATTCCACAGGAGAGGAGCCTGATAACTAAAGGCTCTGGCTCCCATTCTACTTTCTAGGGACCACGAGTAACTCGGCATTCTGGGAGCGCAGTGCTCTAGTGGGACAGTAAGGTACTATGAGCTCTTCAAGATATGATGGTGCTTGACCATTTAGAGCTTTGTAGGTCAGGAGGAGGATTTTAAATTCAATCCTGAATTTTACAGGGAGCCAATGCAGAGAAGCTAATACAGGAGAGATATGATCTCTTTTCTTAGTTCTTGTCAGAACACGAGCTGCAGCATTCTGGATCAGCTGGAGAGTCTTAAGTGACTTGTTTGAGCTTCCTGATAGTAAGGAATTACAATAATCCAGCCTGGAAGAAACAAATGCATGGACTTTTATCTACCAAGACCTGCAATGATTTTGCCTCCTTTTTCGAAGACAAAATTCAGAAAATTAGACTAACTGTCAGAGCCTCCATATCAAGTAAGGGATATGTGTTGCCACACTGTCCAGGCACAACAAATTCCAATATCACACAATTTCATATGATCAACCATAAAACCCTGGAGGACATTATACAACATCTGAAAACCTCCTCCTGTTGCCTTGATATTCTACCAACAGGCCTTTTCAAAAATGTTTCAAATTGTATGTCTTCTGATCTTTTACAGATTGTAAACACGTCTCTACTCTCAGGTATCTTCCCAAAGGCCCTGAAAACTGCAGTCATCAAGCCACTTTTAAAAAAGAACAATCTAGACACGGCACTACTGAGCAACTATAGGCCGATATCTAATCTTCCATTCTTAAGTAAAATCATTGAAAAAGCGTTTTTTCAACAACTCAACCTTTTCTTGTCACTAAACAATGGTTTTGATGCCTTCCAGTCAGGTTTTCAACCACACCACAGCACTGAGACAGCTCTTGTTAAAGTATTTAATGATATCCACGTAAACACAGATAGTGGCAAAACTGCAGTCTTAGTATTACTTGATCTCAGTGCTGCATTTGACACGGTCGACCATGACATATTACTACACCGATTAGAAAACTGCACTGAGAAAAATGTGGAGTGAAATTTACTTAAAAAAAGCTAGGCAACAATTTCCACACAGAATTTCTTAGTAAATTTTACACAGTAAATTCTCAAGTAAACAGTACTTACAATGTAAGAACGGTTTCTATCAAAGGCACTCAAGTTAACTTAACTAGCAAGTAGTAAAATGTACTAAGCAATCATGAATACAATTTAGTGAAAACTAGTAAAACTTACTAAGGAATAGTGTGTAACATGTAGTGAAAAACTAGTAAAACTTACTAAGGAATAGTGTGTAACATTTAGTGAAAAACTAGTAAAACTTACTAAGGAATAGTGTGTAAAATTTAGTGAAAAACTAGTAAAACTTACTAAGGAATAGTGTGTAACATTTAGTAAAAAACTAGTAAAACTTACTAAGGAATAGTGTGTAACATTTAGTAAAAAACTAGTAAAACTTACTAAGGAATAGTAATTAAAATGTCACATATACAGAAAATTGCAAGTAAATGTTGCTTAAGTGCTTTAGGTAGAAACTATTCTTAAATTGTAAATACAATTTACTGACAATATACGTGTGGAAATTGTTGCCTAGCTTTTTCTAAGTAAATATTACTCCACATTTGACCCCCTTTGCATCTAATAGCAAAACTAATGTAACAGTTATTAGATTTTCAGTTTTTTATACTTTAGGGATATTTATATAAAATCAACTTAAAAGCTAAGGCTACAAAACATGAAACAGATACTTTTAAATAACAGCACCTTTATTGTGTTTACTACACTGGTGCAAAGATTAAAGCAACAGCTTACAATCACTCCAACACAGTACACTGAGATAAAACATCTAAAATTGGCAGTTAAAAAAACATTAAACACTTGATGAAAATGTGTACAGATCAACTGCAGAGCATCTTTTATAACATGTCCAATCAAATTAGCAAAGTATCACTTCAAAGTGCAATAGTTTAGCAACTGACATAAGTGCACTTGTATTGTATGCTTGCACAGGCTAAATACAATTAATTCTTTCAACATCGGTATGATAATATGGATATACATTTCCTCTCATGCAGGCGTAGAACGGAAGCGCTAGTTGGGCATTGGCTGTAGTCTCTGTGGTGTTTTAGTTTTAAATCGCCACCCGACCCTGCAATGCTTCCTCACCCCAAGTTTGGGAACCATTATAACCACTCCTTCCAGAAAAATTAGTTTTTTTGTGATTGTTGTGGGCAAAAATCCTTGATTATGCGGCACGTTTTCTTAAAAAATGCGATGGAATATGCGGGATATTTATGCAATTTTATGCGATGAAATTGCGGGAACTTGCAAAAATTGCGGGAACTTGCATCCCGATCGCATAATCGCGTTTTGCTGGAGGGACTGTATAACAATATACATACACGGCTCTTGGAAAACATGCTTCAACAGTAATAATGCATATCAATGAATTAACAAGTAGTTAACTTGAGATGGATAGCTGCTTCTAAAACCATTTTGCTCTGCTAAACACCATAATTATGAACTGCAGGTTAAACAATACAGTAAGGTCAGAAACATGCGCAAATTCACTCATCTTAGAAGTTTGTTGCGTAGAGACTGTACTTTGGGAGAGATCTTCAGGACATCCAGCTCCAGAAAGAGCTTCTGAAACACTTCGAATGTGTATTTCATCTTTGGTGGGTAACTTAAGTTCATTGCATAGACAAAGCCCATGAGCAGAAGGCAAGCCTTTGCCACATATCTGCAATCATCAAGCACCTCAGTTCCCTCGATGATGATGGACACATCTGCAGGGGTGTGATCCTCCTCTGCTGAACTTTCACGGAGGACAAAGATCTTCATGACATGCCCAGCATACTCCTCTTTGATAGCTTCTCTGCTAACATCCTGTTAAAACATGTGAATCTGTGCTTAGATGGAACATACGTATATGTTTTTTTTAAAGTTCCTGAATATGGTGATGAACAGGGTTAGTAAGTAAGTGCCAATTTAATGCAGTCTACATATGATGCAACAGAAATAAGCTCCGAATTAGTTTAATGTTGAATAATATGGATTATAATGATGATTTCTTTCTACACAGATATAGACAAGTTATTATGTAGGGAATGTATTTTTTATTGGTTGAAGTATGACTAAGTATGAAGGCAGCTTGGTTAATAAAATATCTGCTTTGTTCCAAGCATGAAATAAAAACAAATAAGCATACTGTATTCAGTGTAGCAGAAATAACATCGGCTTTGGGTTTGACAGGCTTAAATCTTCTATTCTAATGAAAAATTAAATTTTAATGATATAAAATAATTAAATGCTGAAATAATTGAATGAATGTAATGCCCTAACATTTGTTAGCCTAAACTTTGCTAGTCCTATAAACATATTTGTCCCCCCACATAGTTGCATGAATTACTTACAAGTAGAGATATTAATTTACAAATATTAATATTATATTACTAAACTGAAGAACAAACGCATGTGGACACAATCATTTATCAAGTATCAAAAACAAATTGTCAAAATGTACCTGATAGTCTTTGATGAGTTCCTCTCCAGACTCTCCAAGGTACTCCATCAGGCAGCGGATGATGGCATCCCTTCTGCTTTCCACGTGTTGCTGTTTAACACAGAGACATGTGGAATGTTATAAAGAGAACACTACATAACTGTGAACTCACTCATGTATATTAAAGCCAGACTGATTTATCAGTATCCACGCATACGTTTTCTAATCTATTCCAAAATGAACATTAATTTTTTAAGTAAACTTTGACGTCATGTCATTATTAATCCTGTACAACAGAGGGATCTGTGCTGCTGCTCTATGTAAAGTTAACAAAAAAGGACGAATAAAATGCAGCTTGTCAAGAAATGTAACAGCCACCACACAAATGGTTAAAACTAGAAAAGAAATGAAAATATGAAAACATCTAGAGTTAAGTTTATTATTTATTATTTATTATTTTGTATTACTGTAATTATTTTGCACATTTTTTGCATAAATGCATAAAATGCATATAAACAGTCAACATACCTTCAATACTGAGATACACATCAAGTCTGGTACTGTTGATGTCTGTTGAGAAATAAAATATGAATCATGCTTTATTTTCTTAGCTAGGCAAATCAGCAATCTCAGAAACAATCTAATCAGACTTATAGATAATTAAAGATTGGGTAATTACTAAACATAGTACTGTTACTTCATCTAATATACATAGCCAGATTGAATACAGCATGTTTTATAATTAGTAAGGTAAAATTATTGGTTGATTACTTAGTCAGCTTACGTTAACTGTCATTAATGACCAATAACCACAGCCAAATAGACATTCCCATATGCATCTGCACACACCTAGCAGACATACCTCACCACCATTATGTGTGTACTTACTACACGAAAAATTTAAATTAATATGAAGCTGGATAAAGACACAGAAGACACTATTTCACAGAATATTACAAGTTACTGTAGAAATATTTACAAATATTATGATATCACAAATAAGATAATTTATATAATGATCCCATTAAATAAGACTGTAAAGTAAGTCATCCACCACTAATATCTCCTTCTCTCGTTGAACCTCCAGTGAAACTCCACGGACCGCATCAAGCACACAAACTATAGCTAGGTTTTATAGATAGAGCAGCCAAGCAAGACTGTTACCGTACATGTGTTGATTTTTTTCGTCGAGGTGACAAATAAAGACACTGTGACACTCTGTCGTGTTTCCACAGATACCAACAAGCGCGCATCTCACACTGCATTAAGAACAATATCCAACAAAACATAAATAATAAATACACCGAACAAGCGAACCTCGCTTCGTGGCGCCCTGGTCATAGAAATATAGCGGTACTGTGGTTCAGTTAAGTAGAAGCATTTCAACAGATTTGAAAACTGATTATACCACTTAGCTAGCTGTGGTTTACCAATCCCCTGCATAAATGCGGGAGTGTGTGATTTGTCCAGCCGGAGCGCGGACTGCCCCCTTGCCATCTCCCAAAAGAAAACAACTTAACGGTAGCGTTACGCCAGTGCCATATTTTACATTCAAAAAGGCGAATTTGAAGCTCAAATTAAGCAACTTAAAGACATATTATTTCTACAACAAAGAGTAGTGATGTGTGCCGCGTGCCAAGTTCGCTAGCATGATAACAAGCTAGCTAACGTTAGCTGGCTAAACTGCTCAACTAATGTTACGTTTTCGATACCAAAACACTGACTTAAGCTGACAAAAAAACGGGGACATGAAATGTTAAACAGTCATATAAACATACTTACGTGGCTCCACATCCACGAATTCCCACTTCAAAATGGCTTATGAATTCCCAAACTGTCCTTTCTGCTCAAAAGTTGCTGTCCTCCTACTGACCGGTCCTGACTTGTTGGTGTGTTACGTGAGGTAACGTGCGCAAAATCTTCTCTGACGTCACCAACGGAGCTTGCCGAACTTGCTCCCAGTTGCAAGTAAATTTCAATTGATTTTGGCAGGTAATACATTCAACACAATAGTTAAGTAAATATTACTTGGTGTTTTAATTAAAATTTACATATAAAAATGACGATACAAAATTATATATAAATACCAAGTAACACATTAAATAAAGCTAAACATTTTTAAGTAAAACCACTGAAATGATAATTTCTAGTAGAATTTAATTGTGTAATAAATGTAATATTTACAAGGCCAGACAATCATTTTTTTCAGTGTGGGTTGGCCTTTCTGGCTCAGTCCTAAACTGGTTTAAATCCTATTTAAAGAATAGGGACTACTTTGTATCTATAGGTAATTATACATCTGAGCATACAAATATGACGTGCGGAGTTCCCCAAGGCTCCGTTCTGGGGCCTCTTCTGTTTAACATCTACATGCTTCCACTGGCTCAGATTATGGAAAACAACAAAATATGTTACCACAGTTATGCGGACGACACACAAATTTACATAACCTTATCGCCAAGAGACTATAGTCCTATACAAACACTGACTAAGTGCATTGAACAAATTAACGACTGGATGTGCCAGAACGTTCTTAAATTAAATGAAGAAAAAACTGAGGTGGTTGTTTTTGGAGCAAAAGAGGAACGATTAAAAGTCAGCGCTCAGCTTCAAACGACAATGTTTGAAGCCCAGATTTGTTTTAGTTTGCGAGTTTGGGAGTTATATCAAGGTGCTAGTTTCCTTTGCTTCCTCGTCTTCTTTTTGAGGGAAGCAACAGAGTCTAAAGTCGTCCGTAGGCAGGTCGTAGTACTGTCTACAAAATTATCAATTTGGGGGGGACTGAAGTTAACATAAAGGTCCTCTGTTATATTAAAGCACGGCATTGAGTTAAATGCTGTTGGAATATCTTCCTTAAATTTAGCTATAGCACTGTCAGATAGGCATCTAGTGTAGAAGCTTTTATCTGATTTTATGTAGTCGGGTAGAAAGAATTCGAAAGTTATTAAAAAATGGTCTGATAATAAACGATTCTGCGGAAATACTATTAAATCTTTAATTTCGATGCCAGCACAAACAGTGAGTGGCCTTATGCACACTCTGACTGAAACCAATTGAATCTAATAGTGAGTTGAAAGCAATACTAAGGCTGTCGTTGTCAACGTCCATGTGAATATTAAAGTCACCGACAATAAGTACTTTGTCTAATTTTAGGACTAAACATGATAAAAATTCTGAATACGGACCTGGAGCTCGGTAAACAACAACAAATATAATTGTCTGTACAGTTTTCCATGTTGGATGTTGAAGATTAAGAACAAGGCTTTCAAACGAGTTATAATTTAGTTTAGATTTAGGATTAATTAACAGGCTTGAATCAAATATGGCTGCAACTCCCCCTCCTCGGCCTGAGCCTCTAGGAATTTGAGTATTATTATGACTGGGACGAATGGCTTCATTTAAACTAACATATTCTTCATTGCACAGCCAGGTTTCGGTAAGACAGAATAGATCAATTTGATTATCTGATATCAATTAATTTATTAATACTGCTTTAGAAGACAACGATCTAATATTTAATAGTCCACATCTGATTTCCCTATTCTGTTCCATCATTGCAGATGTTGTTTTAATTCCAATTAGGTTGTTAAGTATAGCTCCTCTTTTGTTAACCTTTGATTTAACTGATCTAAGTCGGGGGACAAACACCGTGGTTATTAGGCTATGAGAGGGCGGCTGGTCTAACGGAGGCACAGAGGAGCACGTTGCACTGCACCTCTGATTACTAATATCTACCTTGGGTTGTCATGGTTTATGGCCGATAATAAACTCGGTCAGATTTTTAGATATGAGAGCGGCTCCGTCCCAAGTGGGATGAATGCCGTCCCTCTTAATCAGACTAGGCTTTCCCCGGAACGTCTTCCAGTTATCTATGTAGCCCACATCATTAGCTGGGCACCATTCCTTCAACTATTTTTCATCGCTGATCAGGTTTGGCAGGGGTCCAGAGAAAACTACTGAGTCCGACATAGTCTTTGCATATGCACAAAGTGACTCAACATTAATTTTAGTGATCTCCGATTTACATAATCGGGTATCATTGCCACCTACGTGGAGTATGATCTTACTGTATTTACTGTTATTTTTATTTTTAGCCAGCAGCTTTAGATTAGATTCTATATCGCCCGCTCTGGCCCCAGGGACACACACGATCGCGGCCTCTGGAGCCGTCATCCTAACGTTTCGCAGTATAGAACTCCCAATAACCAGAATTGGCTTCTCAGCGGTTGTATCACTGAGTGGGGAGAACCTGTTAGAAAGGTGAGGATGCCCCGATTTAGAGTGACCACCGCTATGTGCACCCCCCGGATTACAGTTACTGCTATGCTTCCTTCGGACAGTCACCCACCCGCCCGACTGCTTGGGGTCTGCCGGGGGACTGCTAGCAGAAGCTACATGTTGGCCCGCACCAGCTACGCTTAGCTGGCTAGCTACGGAAGCATACGACTTTGATTCCATAGTGTGGAGCCGTGCTTCAAACTCACTAAGCCTCGCCTCCAGAACAGCGAATAAACTACATTTATTACAAGTGCCATTATCACTGAAGGAGGCAGATGAATAGCTGAACATTTGACACACAGAGCAAGAGAGAGCAGGAGATGGAGAGGAATTGGCCATTGTTAATGGCTAAGATAAAGTAGCTAACAGCGTTTTAATAATCGTGAGATCAGCGAGGCAGTCGTAAGGGAAGATAGCTACAGCTACGTGCTTGAGTGTAACTGGTGTAGTTTAAATGCAATTTGAGGCAAATAGGCGCTAAATTAAACAGATGCTATGCTTATGCCCCGTTGATGCGGGCTCCAAGTAAGCAAGTGTAGGCCTAGCTAGCCAGTTTAAGTGCAATCCAGGCAAATAACCGCTAAATTAAACAAATGCTTATGCCCCGCTGATGCGGGCTCTAAGCAAGCAAGGTTTGTTTTTAAATTAATGTAATCCAGGCAAATAGCCGCTAAATTAAACAGATGCTTGCTTAAGCCCCGTTTATGCGGGCTCTAAGCAAGCAAGTGTAGCTAGGCCTAGTTAGTTAGCTAGTTTAAGTGCAATCCAGACAAATAACCGCTAAATTAAACAATTTGAGCTTAGCTATGCTTATGCCCCGTTGATGCGGGCTCTAAGCAAGCATGGTTTGTTTTAAGTTAATGTAATCCAGGCAAATAGCCGCTAAATTAGACAATAAAGCAGAGTTGAGTAGCTAAGTTTTGTTGGAGCAGCAAACAAGCGACCGTAACACAACACGGAAACACCGGAAATGAGGCAATACGCTTACCGTAAATGTCATTATATTATTATATTGTTGTGTTGCAGGCAGCCTGTGCTTATATTGTTGTGTTGTGTTGCAGGCGGCCTGTGCTTATATCATTTCGTTGTGTTGTGTTGCAGGCGGTCTGTGCTTATATTGTTGTGTTGCAGGCAGCCTGTGCTTATATTGTTGTGTTGTGTTGTAGGCAGCCTGTGCTTATATTGTTGTGTTGTGTTGCAGGCAGCCTGTGCTTATATTGTTGTGTTGTGTTGCAGGCAGCCTGTGCTTATATTGTTGTGTTGTGTTGCAGGCGGCCTGTGCTTATATTGTTGTGTTGTGTTGCAGGCAGCCTGTGCTTATATTGTTGTGTTGTGTTGCAGGCAGCCTGTGCTTATATTGTTGTGTTGTGTTGCAGGCGGCCTGTGCTTATATTGTTGTGTTGTGTTGCAGGCGGCCTGTGCTTATATCATTGTGTTGTGTTGTGTTGCAGGCAGCCTGTGCTTATATTGTTGTGTTGTGTTGCAGGCGGCCTGTGCTTATATCATTGTGTTGTGTTGCATGCACTGATGGGCAGTAACACATTAGAAGTAACGCGTTACTGTAATCCGATTACTTTTTTCAAGTAACGAGTAAAGTAAGGGATTACAATTGCAAAAACAGTAATTAGATTACTGTTACTTCCCCGTAGGCAGGCTGCGTTACTGCGTTACTTAACCGTGATTTTGTTTGGTGAGACTGTCTCGTGAGTGACGATGACGTATGTTTGTTTTAAGTTAATGTAATCCAGGCAAATAGCCGCTAAATTAGACAATAAAGCAGAGTTGAGTAGCTAAGTTTTGTTGGAGCAGCAAACAAGCGACCGTAACACAACACGGAAACACCGGAAATGAGTCAATACGCTTACCGTAAATGTCATTATATTATTATATTGTTGTGTTGTGTTGCAGGCGGCCTGTGCTTATATCATTGTGTTGTGTTGTGTTGTGTTGCAGGCGGCCTGTGCTAATATTGTTGTGTTGTGTTGCAGGCGGCCTGTGCTTATAATTTTGTATTGTGTTGTGTTGCTGGCGGCCCGTGTTCATTTCGTTGTGTTGTGTTGCAGGCGGTCTGTGCTTAAATTGTTGTGTTGTGTTGCAGGCAGCCTGTGCTTATATTGTTGTGTTGTGTTGCAGGCGGCCTGTGCTTATATCATTGTGTTGTGTTGTGTTGCAGGCAGCCTGTGCTTATATTGTTGTGTTGTGTTGCAGGCGGCCTGTGCTTATATCATTGTGTTGTGTTGTGTTGCAGGCACTGATGGGCAGTAACACATTAGAAGTAACGCGTTACTGTAATCCGATTACTTTTTTCAAGTAACGAGTAAAGTAAGGGATTACAATTGCAAAAACAGTAATTAGATTACTGTTACTTCCCCGTAGGCAGGCTGCGTTACTGCGTTACTTAACCGTGATTTTGTTTGGTGAGACTGTCTCGTGAGTGACGATGACGTATGAGCGCCGTGACGTCAGTGTAAACACCGACATGTGTAGCGTTGAACAAGAGACAACATGGAGCAATGGAACATTGTTGTGTTGTGTTGTGTTCCTGCTCCAGATTTCTCAACATGGTCAGAAAGAACAGAGGAGACACTTTGTTTCTCTCACTGACTCTAGAGTCGCTACTTGCTCCGAAGCTAATCGCCGTCACTCTCTCACTTCTCCCTCACTCTATCACCCACTCCCCACGCACACACATGCAGGCTCAACGCACACAACAGCGCACACGTATAAACATCAGGCCGCTTGCGTAGGCTACGGCGAAAGCGCTGTGTGGAGCCTCCACAGAACTGTAAAACAGGTGTTGACGTGGAACGCTTCTCACTTTCCTTTCTCCCCTCACAAGTTTGTGGACACTACTGTGTACATGCATCAATAAGTATGTCTGATGTCCTGTGGGTACGGGACGATGTTATGTAGGATTTATGAATGTACGTTAGCAACAGTAGGCTAATTAACGAGGGTGCTGTTTTGTGTGAGCTAATATAGCGCATCTGTTCATGTGCGCTGCAAGAGTTATGTTTCTTTTTATTGAACGCGTTATTCAGTGCAAATATAACGGAGAATGTAGTTTAATCTCAGTAATGATGGTATATTAGGTTATTACTGTCACTCTGTTAAAGGCAAACGTCCCACTGTACTGTCGTTAGCAGAGCACGGACATCTGCACCGTAGTTAAGTGAAAGTAGGTCAAGTTGTAATTTACTGCCCCTAGCAGGCAGCATAGCCATGTAATACTGTCTATTTACAGAGGGCATTTAAATGCAAGACTGATCGTTTCTGTTAACTGTTAGCCCATAGTAGTAGAAAAAAATATTTATGTAAAGAGATATATTAAAAAAACAGGTGCTTACACCCCCCCCGACGATATCATCATATCATATATAGCATATTTTGATTTGCCTTAATGCATTATTCTTTTATTATTAATACATATTTTATTAATATAGGCAAATAAAAAGTGATGTGAAAAAAAAGCCTGCGAGACCATGGTGAAATTGTGTTTTGTTCAGTTTGGTCATATTCTGATCGTAACATAACATGAAGAGAAATCGGTTGAACCAAAGTTCTACACTGACTATATTGTATGATTATCGTTGAAGCAGCAGCTTACGAGGATGCCCTGAACGCAGCACGAGTCCCGTTCCTGTAGACCAGGGGTCATCGACTACATTTTTCCAAGGGCCAGAATGTTTCTAAGCAGACACTCCGGGGGCCGGACTTCAAATTAAAGAAAATAAAATGTATTTATACCTAATACGCCTATTCTTGTTCGATACTTTCACTTTCTAACTGAAGTAATGCTATATTTTTTTTACATGTATTAGTGTGCGCAAACTCCTAAAAAACATGGCAACTCCATAATGATAACTGGCTTTTTACCTAGAAAAAGATCTCAGACTAGGAGGCAGGTCACTGAGTGATGGTTAAAGTCTGTGATTATGGAAACATGGTTGGTTTTATGCAGCGTCCTGATTGGTGGAAATGTTTGCAGAAAGAAAGGCTGTTGTCAGGTAAAAATGTCACAGTCAAAGAGGCTGAGGCTAAAAGTTGAGAGGAAAACCTAAGTTTTAATGATGAAAGGACTGATAAGCAGGCTACCATTCATAATGTATGCCTCATCTGCAATGAAACGATGCTGTTGCAAAATAATACAACCAGCATCGTTATTAAGAATAAAATAAGATTGCGTCATTCACGTGCATATTAAGTAGCCTCATGCATGTATTTGTCTTATAATACATCCATAGATTTACCCTCCAACGGAGAGGATGGTTTATTCAGCCAGCAGTTAAGTTTATAAGAATTTGTCCAAATTTTAAGATTTGTGGCAAACTAAGATAAACAGTTAGACTACAAACGGACAGCTCTTTCTATTAAATTCTATCTGCAGAGTAGAGCTGTGTTTGCGTAAAAGCGCGGTGGACGAGTGGACAGAGCAGATTAAAATATCGCTTCCTACATGTTTATGCCTGTAGACAGGTGAGTGCATTGACAAGTATTGACTGTTTACTCACAAAGGTTTTAATGTAGCCTACTTACAGTAACGAGACTAGCGTTAGTTCATGGGGCCAGCGGTCGTTGGTAATCCTCTCTGTATCGTTCCCAGTCAGGTAGCGCGTGTTGTAACGCACACACCTCTCAGCTCAGCCGTGTGTGTGGAGCGAGGGCATTGCTGTACAGACTGTAAAGCCGGACTGAAAGCTTTGCGGGCTACTACCGGGATGAAACCGGAGCTCGAGCCCTGCTCGCTTTCCTGTGGGCGTCGCGGTGACCTCGCAGGACGGTCACTATAGGCCGGAACTCGTCTCGCGGCTCCGTGGACGTCAACATGGGTCACTCAAGCTTCATTTCATCTGCAGAACAACTACGCTGAAGTAAGCGGTTTCTCCCTCCTGTGCTTGGGCAAGAATGGCGTGTTCGTTTTAAGTAGTAACAAATAAAAATATGTTTTATAATCCACCGGCCACTGTGGCTGGTATACAAGGCAAAGTCACCCGCCACTTTGAAAAAGTACCCGGCCTGTGCTTATATTGTTGTGTTGTGTTGCAGGTGGCCTGTGCTCTCTGACTATTGGTAAAGCTCTGCCAGAGGATGAAGGACAGTATAAATGCAGAGCTGAGAACTCAGCCGGCTCAGCTGAATGTTCCTGTATGGTTCTCGTAGACGGTAAGAACTTTCCTTTACACATCTGGAACTAAATAACTGCTCATACACTCATAGGCGGAATTTACGGGGGGATATGGGGCTTTTGTCTTTTCAAGTTTTTTTGGGACAATTTATTGTAAGTTTTCGTAAGTTTTTTTTTCAAGGCTTTTGTTTTTGTTGCTTTTTGCCAATTTTGCCAAAAAAATGTTTTTTTGTTGCCGTTTAGTTGCCTTATTGCATTATTTTCAGATGTTTACTGACGTTCTTTGGTATATTTTTCTTCTTATATTTAACTGCTGTTTGCTCATGATGACAAAACCTTACAGAACTCCCTTTAAATATGTGTCACTTTTTTAATTTGTTTTAATAAAAAAAAAAAAAAGAATTAAAATTCTTTATGTGAAACTCCCGTCATAATATGAATTATTGTATCTTTAATTCTGCTCCTGATAGAGACATGGTTGGCTGTTAACCCTCCTGTTGTTCTGGGGTCAAATCTGACCCCTTTTCAAAAAGTTTCTATATCAGAAAATTTGGGTTTCCTTCAACCACATTGTCAAAAAAATAAAGAATAAAGTGGATGGTTCCGTAAAATAAATGATCAGTTCACTACTTTCATTGAATTTGGGTGTTTTATAGCACTTTGGAGAGAAAAACAAATGATACAAGAACATTGAATAAATGGACAAAATGTCAAAAAAAAAAAGATTTTAAAAAAGTGGGAAAAAAAGAAAAAACCTGACAAACATCAGAAAAAGTGACAAAACATTTGGAAAAAAGTGACAAAAACGTCGGGAAAAATGAGAAAAAGTATTGACCAATTTTAATTTGAAATTTTGACCCAGAAAAACAAAAAGTTGCAGGTCGACGGGAAGACAGCACAAGGGTTAAAACAGAGAGAGGTCTTTAGATTCTTCAGCAGAGAGGAAAACAACCTCTAGCAGTCTCCGTCCGCCTGGAGTTTCCTGTAATTAAAACACTTTGACACAAACAGAGGCTGTATTTATCAAACATGTCTCAACCAGATTCCTGTAAAACAAGCATAAAGCAGAGCATGATGGGAGTTTAGTAGTTAGTTAAGAACATTTAGAGGGGATTCGTCCGCTGAGGAACCATCAACCAAAAACGACTCATAATTCAATGGCGTTAAAATAATCAACAACAAACTAAAAGATGTGCTGACAGTCTTGGGCGGCGCTGAGCTCCAGACGCAGCGACGGTGCCTCTGCTAAATAGTCTCAGGAAGGAACGTGTTTTGGTGGAACATTTGTATGGAGGAAATATTCATTCATAATTCAAATTGAAAGTCCAAAGAGAAAATAAAGCAAGATCAAATAAAAAAAATATTATTGTTTTACTATGCTACTAGGAAAAATCATGCCAAAATGAAATTAAAAAAAGAAAAAGGAAACTGAAAAAGCAAAGTTGAAATGTAAAATCATAATTTGAAAATGTAAAGTGCAATGTAAAAAGTCAAATTTAAAATGTAAAGCTTAAATATAACTGCTTAAACTGAATTATTTAAAATCTTTTATTGATTGAGAGAAACATCAAATATGAAACTCAAAATGTGAAATGAAAAAGCTTAAATGGAAATACATTAAAATCTCAAATAGAAAAAAAGAAATTATTTTATTTTAGCCTTTTCACTGTATAATTTTCAATTTGACATTTTATCTTTTGAATTTTACATTTGACATTGACATTTTAAGATTCACCTTTTCAGTTTCGATTTAACATTTGGCTTTTTCATTTGGAAGTGACAGGTGTCACTGTAAATGAGGAGGCGTGGCCCAACGGCTGGTGGGAAGGTCTGAAACGAAAGGGGTGCAGAGGCACCTGATGGACAGCAGGGGGTGGTGACTGCTGGAGAGCACACTGAGTTGAGGAGCATCTCGCTGCAGCCCGCTGGAAAGCAAGAGTGATATGGCTGCAGCCTGGAGACCTCCCGTATCAGCCGGGAGGGCATGAGACGGCAGGCATCAGACGGGAGGTCTCCAGGCTGCAGCCATACCCGACTCGCTGATATAGCCTCTTGTTTCACATTAGATGATAGGAACTGATGATGTAGGCTAAACACAAACGACATTTCATGAACAGTGAAGTTTTCATGTAGAACTGTAATTGGGTCCGTGTACTTTTTCGTTCATTTGATTTCTGATTTTGTAAACAATATCCAAATTTGAAAAATTTCAGGTAATTTTAAACCTTGTTAATATTGATGACAATGTGTTCAAATGGAAAACAAGCCATATTTCAGGAAATAAACTTTTCCATAGCCTCTTTCTGACCAACGTAGTTATAGGAACAGTCCACTTCTGAACACCAACAAAAGTATGAACTAAATACTAAATCTAATGTATATAGCCTATGTCATAATTTAAACGGGTATCTGTGTGTGTGTGTGTGTGTGTGTGTGTGACGGCCGGCCAGTTTATGGAGTTTAACTCCGTTAATGGACATGTGTTGTGATATTTAAACAAACAATCCATCAGAGGCGAAATAGAAGCCTCTTATTTACGAGAGCGGCTTACAGCGGGGTCTCCGAGCGTGACCCCGAGCGACTAGCCAGCGGCCCCGGCAGGCTCTGCTGGCTGTCGTGTCACTTTATGGAGCTTCTCAACTCCGAAAACTTAGAAGCAAACTTTCAATTCGCCAACAATTTTCAAAATACTGCCTATATTCGAAATCTAAAGTTCTAAAGTTCATTTCTCGCCTAAAACATTCTCAGAAGTGAATTTAGTGACTAAAAAGCAGACGACTTGAGAACCTCCAGAATGACGTGACAGCCAGCTGGCGGCGGCCGGGATTGCCTGCTCGGCAGCCGGCCAGTAATGCTCAGAGATCCCGCTGTCAGCTGGAAGTCGTTTCAGACCCTCCCACCAGCCTTGGGCCACGCCTCCTCATTTACACTGACACCTTACACCTGACATCTCAAAATGTCAATGTCAAATGTAAAATTCAAAAGATAAAATGTCAAATTGAAAATTGAAAATTATAAAGTGAAAAGGCTGAAATAAAATAATTTCTTTTTTTCTATGAGATTTTAATTTAAAGGGATACTTCACCGATTTAGCATTCAGCTTTGTATCAGTAGAATTGACCGTGCGTCCCTCCCTCATATCCCCCTGAGACAGGAGATATCTGCATTGGGGGGTCCGGAAAAAATCTTCCGCAAAAGGCACATCCAGAGTGAGCTAACGCTAGCCGGCCACCTGTCCCATCAATCCTGTTTGCAAGTGTCCGTTCATTAAACAACAAACTGGACTACATCCAACTTCAACGATGCTCCCAACGCGAATTCAGAGACTGTGTTTTTTGTTTTCGTGGAAACATGGCTGAACAATAGTGAACCGGACTGTCCAGCTACCAGGCCTGCTAGCCCTCCGACAATCCGAGCTAGAGATGCTCTGGGCTGTGTTAACACGGACTGGTGCAGAAATGTGGTGATTTGTATCCAACTAACTGCTAACCGCTGGAGTTTGTGACTGTTACATGGCGACCATTCTACATCCCACGCTAATTCACGGCTGTGTTTATACTCGGTGTTTACAGCCCACCAAGCCTAATGCTGGTATGCTTAGCTGAACTTTACGGAGCCTATAATGTGTGTGTGCACTAAAGGTAGCCTGTTTCGTATGTCGTTTTTATATAATGTCGTTTTTATATATTTTAAATGTGTAACACCACTTGAGCCACGATGAAACGTTGTTTTGTGTATATGGTTGAAGTAACAATAAAACACATTGAGTTGAGTCAAATGCCTCGCTGTCTGTCTGTCAAGCGGTAGGCGTGGCTTAGGAGTGGACTCAAAGCAGCGAAGCGAAGTGAATTCTGGGATTTGGTGTCTTTCATCCATATGAGCCAAAAACACATTTTCTGGCTTTTCTCGGCCTAGAAGGCACCAATTAAATTTTTTTGTTTCACATTTCTGCTACATAAGTGACCCAATTTAAAGATATATTCAACTTTCCAGCGGTGAAGTATCCCTTTAAGTATTTCCATTTAAGCTTTTGGTAACACTTTATAATAACCATCATTACTAGATGGTAAATTGATAGTTAATTAATCGTTAGTTGATTGTCATTTAACTGTTAGCAAACAGTCTTTTTACTGTTAACAATTATACTGTTAACACTGTTTATAGACGGTTTACAAACCATCTAGTAACACTTAACAAAGTGTGAGGAATATCTGGTCCATTTATCTATGTAATGTCTATAGATGTTTTAAAACAGGGTTTACAATCATTTTTAATCATTACCCGATACCTAGTATAGTATATGAGGGATATAATGTGTGTAACAATAAACTGTTAATTTATAGCACTACTAATTAGTAAACATTATTAATTATGATTTAATTGTTTGTTAACAGTTTGCTGACAGTTAAATGACAATAAACTAAAGATTAATTAACTATCAATTTACAATCTAGTAATGATGGTTATTATAAAGTGTTACCAGGCTTTTCCATTTCACATTTTGACTTTCATATTTGATGTTTCTCTCAATCAATAAAAGATTTCAAAGATTTCAGTTTAAGCATTTATATTTAAGCTTTGCATTTTAAATTTGACTTTTTACATTGCACTTTACAGTTTCAAATTATCATTTTACATTTCAACTTTGCTTTTCCAGTTTCCTTTTTAAATTTAATTATGGCATGATTTTTCCTAGTAGCGTAGTAAAATAATACTATTTTTAATCTGATCTCGCTTCGTTTTCTCTTTGGACCTTCAATTTGGATTATGAATAAATATTTCCTCCATACATTTGCACCCTGCTAAAGAAAACTCCACATACAATATTAAATGAAGTTAACTGTTGACACAATACAGTAAAGTGAGCTATTTAAATTAGCTGATACATGGTTAAACCTCATTGACTCTTTCCAGTGTATCTCCGTGTGGACTTTGTCCACAGCAATCCCACCAATCAGTCCCAAAAAATCCCAGTTAGAGAGGAAATGTCGTAATGTCACTCTAATATAGGGCCTTATCTCACACCCGGTGCGGCGCAAAGCCCGATGCAAGTGTCTTTGCTAGTTTAAGACCGACGCAGTTGTCAGTTTCCCGTCGTTTAAAGGTCCCATGACATGGTGCTCTTTGGATGCTTTTATATAGACCTTAGTGGTCCCCTAATACTGTATCTGAAGTCTCTTTTATATAGACCTTAGTGGTCCCCTAATACTGTATCTGAAGTCTCTTTTATATAGGCCTTAGTGGTCCCCTAATACTGTATCTGAAGTCTCTTTTATATAGACCTTAGTGGTCCCCTAATACTGTATCTGAAGTCTCTTTGATATAGACCTTAGTGGTCCCCTAATACTGTATCTGAAGTCTGTTTTATATAGGCCTTAGTGGTCCTCTAATACTGTATCTGAAGTCTCTTTTATATAGACCTTAGTGGTCCCCTAATACTGTATCTGAAGTCTCTTTTATATAGACCTTAGTGGTCCCCTAATACTGTATCTGAAGTCTCTTTTATATAGACCTTAGTGGTCCCCTAATACTGTATCTGAAGTCTCTTTTATATAGGCCTTAGTGGTCCCCTAATACTGTATCTGAAGTCTCTTTTATATAGGCCTTAGTGGTCCCCTAATACTGTATCTGAAGTCTGTTTATATAGGCCTTAGTGGTCCCCTAATACTGTATCTGACGTCTCTTTTATATAGACCTTAGTGGTCCCCTAATACTGTATCTGAAGTCTCTTTTATATAGGCCTTAGTGGTCCCCTAATACTGTATCTGAAGTCTCTTTATATAGGCCTTAGTGGTCCACTAATACTGTATCTGAAGTCTCTTTTATATAGGTCTCAGTGGTCCCCTAATACTGTATCTGAAGTCTCTTTTATATAGACCTTAGTGGTCCCCTAATACTGTATCTGAAGTCTCTTTTATATAGACCTTAGTGGTCCCCTAATACTGTATCTGAAGTCTCTTTTATATAGGCCTTAGTGGTCCCCTAATACTGTATCTGAAGTATCTTTTATATAGACCTTAGTGGTCCCCTAATACTGTATCTGAAGTCTCTTTTATATAGACCTTAGTGGTCCCCTAATACTGTATCTGAAGTCTCTTTTATATAGGCCTTAGTGGTCCCCTAATACTGTATCTGAAGTCTCTTTTATATAGGCCTTAGTGGTCCCCTAATACTGTATCTGAAGTCTGTTTATATAGGCCTTAGTGGTCCCCTAATACTGTATCTGAAGTCTCTTTTATATAGGCCTTAGTGGTCCCCTAATACTGTATCTGACGTCTCTTTTATATAGACCTTAGTGGTCCCCTAATACTGTATCTGAAGTCTCTTTTATATAGGCCTTAGTGGTCCCCTAATACTGTATCTGAAGTCTCTTTATATAGGCCTTAGTGGTCCACTAATACTGTATCTGAAGTCTCTTTTATATAGGTCTCAGTGGTCCCCTAATACTGTATCTGAAGTCTCTTTTATATAGACCTTAGTGGTCCCCTAATACTGTATCTGAAGTCTCTTTTATATAGACCTCAGTGGTCCCCTAATACTGTATCTGAAGTCTCTTTTATATAGGCCTTAGTGGTCCCCTAATACTGTATCTGAAGTATCTTTTATATAGACCTCAGTGGTCCCCTAATACTGTATCTGAAGTCTCTTTTATATAGGCCTCAGTGGTCCCCTAATACTGTATCTGAAGTCTCTTTTATATAGACCTTAGTGGTCCCCTAATACTGTATCTGAAGTCTCTTTTATATAGGCCTCAGTGGTCCCCTAATACTGTATCTGAAGTCTCCTTCCTTAAATTCAGCCTTGGTGCAGAATTCCAGCCACTAGAGCCAGTCCCACAATGAGCTTTCCTCAGGACGTGCCATTTCTGTGTCTGTAGCTATTGAGGTGGAAGGTGGGGGGGTGGCCTTGACCAACTGCCACTTTGCTCGTTTGAAAGCCATGCCGTCTCTCTCTCTCTTATGGGTTGGTCAAATTCTCTGGGCGGGCAAAGCAGAGAAAGGGGAGGTAACCTTGCTGCTTATGACCTCATAACAAGTAAGATTCCTGATTGGCTCATCTGAGCTTTCATTTTCTCAAAGGCAGAGCAGGATACCCAGGGCTCGGTTTACACCTTTCTAGCCACTGGGGGACCATAGGCAGGCTGGGGGAACTCATATTAATGTTAAAAACCTCCATAAAGTGAAATTGTCATGCCATGGGACATTTAAATAGCAAATGCACCTGCGCCCTTCTTTGGCCCATGGGCATGCTGGTCTTACAGGGAGGTGTGTTCAGGTGCATTCTGGGCATGCTGGTCTTACAGGGAGGTGTGTTCAGGTGCATTCTGGGCGTGCTGGTCTTACAGGGAGGTGTGTTCAGGTGCATTCTGGGCGTGCTGGTCTTACAG
>CM042434.1:37516377-37528877 GCA_023631565.1 Gymnocephalus cernua
GTCAGTGGTGCTAGTCTAAAGTCAGTGGTGCTAGTCTAAAGTCAGTGGCTCTAGTCTAAAGTCAGTGGCTCTAGTCTAAAGTCAGTGGCTCTAGTCTAAAGTCAGTGGTGCTAGTCTAAAGTCAGTGGCTCTAGTCTAAAGTCAGTGACTCTAGTCTAAAGTCAGTGGTGCTAGTCTAAAGTCAGTGGTGCTAGTCTAAAGTCAGTGGTGCTAGTCTAAAGTCAGTGGTGCTATTCTAAAGTCAGTGGCTCTTGTCTAAAGTCAGTGGTGCTAGTCTAAAGTCAGTGGAGCTAGTCTAAAGTCAGTGGTGCTAGTCTAAAGTCAGTGGTGTTAGTCTAAAGTCAGTGGTGCTAGTCTAAAGTCAGTGGAGCTAGTCTAAAGTCAGTGGTGCTAGTCTAAAGTCAGTGGTGCTAGTCTAAAGTCAGTGGTGCTAGTCTAAAGTCAGTGGTGCTAGTCTAAAGTCAGTGGCTCTAGTCTAAAGTCAGTGATGCTAGTCTAAAGTCAGTGGTGCTAGTCTAAAGTCAGTGGTGCTAGTCTAAAGTCATTGGCTCTAGTCTAAAGTCAGTGGCTCTAGTCTAAAGTCAGTGGCTCTAGTCTAAAGTCAGTGGCGCTAGTCTAAAGTCAGTGGCTCTAGTCTAAAGTCAGTGGTTCTAGTCTAAAGTCAGTGGAGCTAGTCTAAAGTCAGTGGTGCTAGTCTAAAGTCAGTGACTCTAGTCTAAAGTCAGTGGTGCTAGTCTAAAGTCAGTGGTTCTAGTCTAAAGTCAGTGGATCTAGTCTAAAGTTAGTGGTGCTAGTCTAAAAGTCAGTGACTAGTCTAAAGTCAGTGGTGCTAGTCTAAAGTCAGTGGTGCTAGTCTAAAGTCAGTGACTCTAGTCTAAAGTCAGTGGTGCTAGTCTAAAGTCAGTGGTGCTAGTCTAAAGTCAGTGGCTCTAGTCTAAAGTCAGTGGCGCTAGTCTAAAGTCAGTGGTGCTAGTCTAAAGTCAGTGACTCTAGTCTAAAGTCAGTGGTGCTAGTCTAAAGTCAGTGGTGCTAGTCTAAAGTCAGTGGCTCTAGTCTAAAGTCAGTGGCTCTAGTCTAAAGTCAGTGGCTCTAGTCTAAAGTCAGTGACTCTAGTCTAAAGTCAGTGGCGCTAGTCTAAAGTCAGTGGCTCTAGTCTAAAGTCAGTGGCTCTAGTCTAAAGTCAGTGGCGCTAGTCTAAAGTCAGTGGCTCTAGTCTAAAGTCAGTGGTGTGTTATTCAGATGATATTTTAGGGGCGCCTGCTTGGCCATAATGCCGTGACAGCACATACACTTTGCTTCTCTCATCTACACGGACACAGCAGTTCCCATTTTTGCAAACCATACATAATTACAAGGAAAAATATGACCTTGTTTTACACAACATTTCCATGAATCATGGATGTGTTGATGACATAAACAAGTAAATATTAGAGGACTTAAGGAGACGTGATGTTGAACTGCACTATGCCGATGCCACTTAAAGGAACACGCCGACTTACACAGACATAGACAGAAGAGCTGCATCGTCTATAGTGAGGTAATCTCGGTCTAATGTTAGACTACATTGCAAAAACTATCTCGTGATTCAGTGAGAGTGAGCACAAAACATCGGAAAGTATGTTTTTGTGACATTTCTTTATTTACATTTTGTCAAAAAGAAAAATCAATAGCAAACGTCGGTCTCCTCGGCTGTGAACCACTCCTGGCGTGCGCCCATGGCTGTATTAAGAGCGTGCGCCTAGCAAATCCGCCATGGAACAAGCACGCCTGCTCTTAAGGCGATACATTACAGGTGAATAGAGCAAAAGTTTTAACTTACAGATATCGCCATGTAACTTTACCAGTTGATTACTCACATGAATAGGAGAGAAAAATGTATTGTAAGTTTTCTGTAATTTGATGTTTAAATATGCTAATTAGGCTATATCTATTTAAATATGTGCTAATTTGCATATATTTTGAAGTGAAGATTTTGACCATTGAAAAAAACAAAACAACATTTTGTTGATATATTAAATGAAAAAACATTTACAGAGGACATTATGAATATCTCCTTTTCTCACCCAATAAATCAGAAAATACTGTCAATAGCCTTAAAAAATGGATTTTCGCCCTATTTTTAGGCATAAAATGTCATATAAATCAGGCCAAGAATGACATATCAACAAACCCCACTGTAAAATCCTTCACAATATAGTCAAGAATACGACTGTAAAGTTTGGTTCATATAGGTGCTACAGAAGTGGAAAATCTTCGCTCGGAGTGTGAGAAAAAAATAAATTTTGAGAAAATGGCCTTTAAAGATTTTTATGGCAAAATTCCACTAATTTCTATTGAAAGCCTTGAATTACGGACAATATATGCTTTAGGTCCAAGTAAAATCCATGTATCACACTGCTTAACATCCAAAACTAATTATTTCTTCATCCATCACTGATCATAACATCAAAACAACACATCAACATTCCATCACAAAAACTAAATATATCACACCCACAGTAGACGTCACAGCAACATCACGTAACGCTTCTGAAGATGACTGTAGAGTCAGCAGTCGAAACTGTCATGGTATGACAACAGACTTTAAGCCTGTAGTATAAGAAATAATCACTTATAAATATAAATAGCAGGCTAAATGAACTTGTTTGAATTAACACATCAACAAACATCACAAACTTCAAACTGACAGAACACAACCATAACACAGCCACAGCATGGATATGCAGACTGTAAATTAACTTGGGCCCCCCCAAGTTAATTTACAGTCTGCATATCCATGCCAGCACCATATGTAGGGACCTCCTCCATCTCCTGCTGGTGTCTTTTCACTTTTTTGGCTGTGCTTACACTTTTACGGCTCCGCTTTGCACTGGTGGAATGGACACTATCGGCTTTTGAAATCCTAACCATGTCGTCATCCTTCATTGTATTGACAGTTACCACTGTGCTCTGAAGCCACAATTTCTCCATCACAGCCAGCATGGCAGAGGCACTCTCACTGAATGTAGAAATAGCCATACTGGCTGCAGCCTCAACCCTGCTTTTCCCTACAAAGACTGTTTTTGGACATCGGGCCCATATGACCGAGTTGAGGCATTCGTTGGCATTCTGAGTTCCTCCATGCTGCATTCCCTTGAGCAGGCTGTCACTGGACATCCGGTGATAGACAGGGATGAGCTTCTGACCTACCTCCTGTGATAAAACGTTTACCTGTGTGAAGCCTATGGCTCTCTGGCATATTTCCATTCTCCTCTGCTCTCCTGTACCAACACCAGGATGGATTACGCCTAGTGTGTGTAGGATTTTCATCACTAGACATGGAGTGGAGGAGACCTGCCCATAATTCTGTTTTCATTTGATCCAATGACCCTTGATTATTTAAAATAGCCCCCCTGTAATAATTCTGCAAGGCTTTGCATTTCAGTGAGTTTACCCTGACCTTTGCCCCCTAACTTACGCTCAGCACTCAGGGCCAGATGTACGTACATTTGCGAACGTAGCGTTATCAGCGCCATGGCTCACCCGCAGATAGCGAACGCAATGATACCATAGTTTACGCCATATTTACAAAAACCTGCAGGTCATCCGTAATTAGCGCCTTTCTCCGCCCACTATACCGTAAACTGTAAGTACTGGTGCTATGATACGGCTGAGTGCAGACTGCGATATTCCCACTGCTGATGCTATGACTGTTTGAAATTATCCTGATGACAATATTTGTAATGTAGCGAGGAGTTTAACAACTGCTGGAATGTGAACTCTGAGTCGGAAATTCGATGTCATCTTTGATTTCTTCCAGTAACTGTAATCTTGCATGGCTGCTTAATCTGTGATCCTTGTGGCAAAACTCCTTTCGGCTCGTCTCCTTGGCCGATGTCTTCGTCTTGCTCGGATTACTGCTGTCATTTCACCAGGAGGCATATGTGAGGAAACCCGCTTCCAGGTTTACACCTGCTTTTAAGAGGCGGAGAATTTTCACCGCAAAATAGAGGCGCGCTATCACTGGCGGTGTTTGTACATACCGCGGAATACGTAATTAAGCGCTCTTTACGCTTCCCCTCCCATCTCTTTACGGTAAACTCCCACTTTCCCCGCGACCCTCCCATGAATAAATATGCATGACACGAAAAACGCAATTTGCCCTTTTCAGCTCCCACGACATGCAGTTTGCGCTTTTACATCATTGCGGCCTGTTTGTACATACCTCGCCATGATTTTACGCGCACGTTGCGACACAAATACGCTTGAAGTGGGCGCAAAAGCGTTAGTACATCTGGCCCTCAGTTTCCTAAGCGCTGTGCCATTGTGAGCGTGATTTATGCTTCAGGATTTCATGCCCAGGGTATGGGTTGAGTGCAACCATCTCCCTGAATGCTGCGCTGTCCCCATCTGACAGCATCTCTGTGTAGCGCAGCTGATGCTGAGACACAGACCTGGCCCACATCCTCTTGGCTGCCTCCTGCTCCATGGCCTTACTTGACCCTTACTTGAGAAATGTTTTGCACAGTCTACAAGACTCTCCTTCAAGCTTACAAATTCCTCCTGTGTAATCTTACCACCTCGCCTAGGACACTCTCAGGGTACAAGCATGGCAGTAGGAGGATAGCACCTCAAAGTCCACTACCAGCCCAGTGAGGATGTCGATGCAGACACCAATGCCATAGACACCAATGCCATAGTGGGACATGCCAGGTACCATCAAAAGACACACTAATGCTGATTATGTCATCCTTATCCTCCCTGATTATCTCCGCCACATCTGGGTCAATATCTGCGTATGCCTGCCTGATCTGGTCCCTGGTTCTCTGCAGTGACTCTAAACCTCTCTCAATTTCAGCGACTAAAATTAAATGTATAGTTTATTACTAACTGTTCATCCATATTATAAAACACAAAAAGATGGAGGCCATAATCTATAATGCCACAAATGTTACAGAGAAAGAGGGAGGGAGAGAGAGAGAGAGAGAGAGAGAGGGAGAGAGACAGAGGCTAGATGTAAGACAAGAGATGGGATGTTCCCCATTACTGCTAAACATACAGAAACAAGCTGCAACATTTTGGACACATCTAAATGTAAGTCAAAAAGACATTCCATTTCAGAGCACTTAAAACCCAAGAGGTGAATCCTGAAAACAGTGTCCTCAGTCAGCTGATGGTGAAGCTAACTAATCAGGCTCTCATCAGCACTGGTTCATAACACAACAGAACTAAATTAATTATGAATCATTCAGAAGATCAACATTGGAGAAAGCAAACAAAATAGACTACATTGTTATTTGACAGATTATCTGCACACTGTCAAAGATACGAAGAAGAGACAGATCCTGACTAAATACAGGCTCAGTGACCACTAACTGGGTCAGAGATGCACTTCCTCCTCCACTGGGAAAAAGTCTCTTCACTAAGAGATTTACACTTTGGAAAAATAGCCCAAAAAATAAAACTTCCCAATGTTAACACCAGAAAAGAAGCTGGTAGTTCTCCTAGGAGAAGGAACAGCAGCTCCACTGGCAGATAAATATGGACCTGAGAGACTCACCACTATAAGATCCCTACATTACACATTGGTTTAGTATTGTATAGTAATTATATTATACAAAAACTGTTGTGTATTGTAATTGTTTTGTAATATAGTGTGTTGTATCCCCATCAGTAAAGTATAGTATACATATGACACCTATATATTTAATATATGACATGTAGGCTATGAATTTCTGTAAACTGCTTTGAGAGAGAGAGAGAGAGAGAGAGAGAGAGAGAGAGAGTGTGTGTTTCCATACCTGTTACTGTCTTGTGGTGTCTCTGATACGTTTTAACATGAAGGCCAGGAATCCCCAACACTTTGCTGATTTTTTTTAGAGCTGCATATCCCAAGCCTAACTCATGCGCTAACAGCACCATTCGCACATTCACATCAAACGCCACATCATTCCTGGAGACGTCTTGAAGACGCGGAGATGTGTTGACACTTTGCCTGTACTTATCTTCTTTGCAGAGACTGCACTCTAGTAGTAAACTACTACAGAACCCATGATTCTTTGGATCGATGTTAACTTTCAGCTAGGACAAATGAAACCACTGTCAGTTCATTCAGACGCGCTACATGAATGATCAGCTACTGCTCTGTGTGCTCTCATTACCTCCGCTGTCTGAAACCTCCTGTTTTCCGAACGACAGTTTACGCATCTACGTACTATGTGAAGACATTTCATCATCTGCTGTCTTAGCTTCTAATACTTTGTGTTTTCTTGCTAATGACAACTGTTTTCGTCTTCTGTGAGATCATTTTCGACGCACTTCTTTCGACATCTTGAACTCCCGCGGAACTGTCAGAGCACGTCACGTGACAATTCTGAACGAATCACATTGTCAGAAATTGGCATCAGCCAATAAGATTGCGCATTTAGAGTTAAATCCCCCATTTTACTTTCACGACTGGTTGCTGATAAAGGAAATGACCATATTTGTACCCGACAGCATTGAACAGGAGAGAGAGAGCTTTCCAACGGTATATGAGATGACGGTGCAGACAGCGATCGCGGAGCAGCGCGATGATTTTGAACACCAACTTTTGTTGAATTTAGGCGAAATTTACAGACGCAAACAGACAAAGTGTAGTAAAATAAAGACCTAAATGTGTATTTCGGACTTTTATTCACCACAAATCTGAAAGATGACATGTTATTGAAGACAAATAGCCCAAAATCTCAAAATTGACCAGTGAAAAAAAACGATGTTCTCGCCTTAAAGGGAATGTGAGAGGTCTGATTGGTTTACTGCATTTTATGCCCAATCCACACCTAGCTACTTCAGACCAACCCATTTTAGATTTTGCAAGACTCATTTATCCCGCCGGTATAATAGCAACAGCGCCCGAGCTCTGCCCACAAAGCTACTTGCGTTTCAGATTGTTAAAATAGGGCCCTAGATGTTTCTAGGATGACAGAGTTAAAAATACTGAATACAAGTACCATACAGTACAGTAGCATGCCAAGTATGCACGGTGTGAGGCGTTCATGTTTGTTTGGTTTTTGAGGGATTTCCATTTTCAGTTTATGAATCTCTTTATAATGTAAGCTACTGACGTTAGCATGTCCAGCAAACTACAGCATTGATCTAATGTTCCTTCTAAGGCTGAGAGTTAGCAGACTAACTATATTAGTTTGTTGGGTTACAGGTTATGTTGTAGGAAATATAAAAACAGACATGCATACTCATCTACTGGCAACGGCAAAGGAGTCAATCTGCTATTTTTAGACGGTTTACCGGTGATTAGAAACCCCACATATACACGCCATTATTGGTGGAAAAAGGTATAGAGTAAGTATAAGAGGTAATGTGTAACGTAACTAGTAACTAAAGCTGTAACAGATGAATGTAGTGGAGTAAAAAGTACAATATTTCTCTCTGAAATGTAGCGGAGTAGAAGTAGAAAGTAGCATGAAAAGAAAAGACTCAAGTAAAGTACAAGTACCTCAACATTTGGTACTGAAGTACACTACTGGAGTAGATGTACTTAGTTAAATTCCTCCACTGCATGAAGCTAGTCGGTACACGTTCAGTTAATTACCAGAGAGTGTTTAATATTAATGAAACTTTTGTGTGTGTGTGTGTGTGTGTGTGTGTGTGTGTGTGTGTGTGTGTGTGTGTGTGTGTGTGTGTGTGTGTGCGTGTGTGCGTGTGCAAGTGTGTGTGTGTGTGTCTGTCTCTGTGTGTGTGTACCTCAACATTTGGACTGAAGTACAGTACTGGAGTAAATGTACTTAGTTACATTCAACGATAACACAACGAGCCTGAAAAAGAAACCGTAGGAGATATTTGGGGGTGTTATATATGTGCCTCATTCCTGAGCAAGTAACTGTATGTTTTGAGCCCAGAGAACTATATTTTGCAAGCACATAAAATTACGTTTTGAACAGGAATTAAAAGGAGTTGCACGTGCACAGAGTGACGAGGTTGAGAGCGAGGGAGACGTGAACAGAGCGCAGAGGAAGAGTTTTTGAGAGGGCCCATGAGGAAAACTGCGTGAGAGGGGTTGTTATTACACGTTAATGTGGAGAATAGCAAACATGCAAATACATTTATTGAGCACAGAATATGTATTTGTTTGCTCAAACAAAATAATTTTTGCGAGTGTTTAATTCCTGTTCAGAGTGTAATGTAATGTGCTTGCGAAATATAGTTCTCTGTGCTCAAAACATACAGTTACTTGCTCAGGAATGAGGCACATATATAACGCCATAATTATCTGACTGAAGGAAAAAGTGCAGAGTTTAAACAACAGATCTGAGCTGACAGCAGAGAGGATCGGGGAGGATGGGGGGGATGTTGTGCTATAAAACGGTTCAGAGCTCTCTGTGGCTCCTCTCCCACGCTACCTTTTAAGGCCTGGTTTCCCCGACTCTGCCTCCTCTCTCCTTCACACTGCAGATTAAAAACTCTCCTTTTAAGAAGCTCCTTTGCTTCACGCGTTCTGACCTGATTTAATGTACAAATACTATGTAGTTCTGGCTCCAGGTTGTTGTTGTTGTGTCTTCACTGTCTGGTGTTCTGGCTATTTACATCAATGCTGGATTATTACCATATGGCATATTACAGCAAGGTTACAGCAAGCACTGCTTTATCAAAATTACCCATAATGCAACATAAAATAAGTATAAAATAAAACAAAGACTGTCTGTCTGTCTCTCTCTCTCTCTCTGTTTCTCTCTCTCAATTCAATTCAATTTTGTTTTATTGGCATGAACAAAGAAAACATGTTGTTGCTAAAGCAGTTTACAGAAGATTAATATATATTACATATCACATATTAAATACATACAGTAGGTGTCACATAGATTATATACTGCACTGATAGTTATACAACACACTATGTTACAAAACAATTACATAACCCAATATAATACTTAACAGTTTGTACAATATAATGACTGTTTGATCCTAAACCAATCTCTCTGTCTCTCTTTCTCTCTCTCTCTCTCTCTGTCTCTCTCTCTCTCTCTCTCTCTCTCTCTGTCTCTCTCTCTCTCTCTCTGTCTCTCTTTCTCTCTCTCTCTCTCTGTCTCTCTCTCTCTCTCTCTGTCTCTCTCTGTCTCTCTCTCTCTCTCTGTCTCTCTTTCTCTCTCTCTCTCTCTCTCTGTCTCTCTCTCTCTCTCTCTCTCTCTCTGTCTCTCTCTCTCTCTCTCTCTGTCTCTCTTTCTCTCTCTCTCTCTCTGTCTCTCTCTCTCTCTCTCTGTCTCTCTCTCTCTCTCTCTCTGTCTCTCTCTGTCTCTCTCTCTCTCTCTGTCTCTCTCTCTCTCTCTCTGTCTCTCTCTCTCTCTCTCTCTCTCTGTCTCTCTCTGTCTCTCTCTCTCTCTGTCTCTCTCTCTGTCTCTCTCTCTCTCTCTCTGTCTCTCTCTCTCTCTCTCTCTCTCTGTCTCTCTCTCTCTCTCTCTCTCTCTCTGTCTCTCTCTCTGTCTCTCTCTCTCTCTCTCTCTCTCTGTCTCTCTCTCTCTCTCTCTCTCTCTCTCTCTGTCTCTCTCTCTCTTTCTCTCTCTCTCTCTCTCTCTCTCCGTCTGTCTGAGTACTTTTGGTTATCGTGAGTGGATTTTAGAGGCACATTTTAAAAAGCTGATAATAATATCTGTTGGTATTTATATTTCTGCATTAACTCATTATATTTTGGTGAAGTTGATTTATAGTTTTCAGTCCTGTGAATACAACACGGACACTGCAGAGAAGATGTGCATCCATCCATCCATCCATCGTCGTCCGCTTATCCAGTGTCGGGTCGCGGGGGGAGCAGCTCCAGCAGGGGACCCCAAACCTCCCTTTCCCGAGCCACATTAACCAGCTCTGACTGGGGGATCCCGAGGCGTTCCCAGGCCAGGTTGGAGATGTAATCCCTCCACCTAGTCCTGGGTCTTCCCCGAGGCCTCCTCCCAGCTGGACGTGCCTGGAACACCTCCCTAGGGAGGCGCCCAGGGGGCATCCTTACCAGATGCCCGAACCACCTCAACTGGCTCCTTTCGACGTGAAGGAGCAGCGGCTCTACTCCGAGCTCCTCACGGATGACTGAGCTTCTCACCCTATCTCTAAGGGAGACGCCAGCCCCCTCCTGAGGAAACCCATTTCGGCCGCTTGGTCATTACCCAGCCTTCATGACCATAGGTGATGGTAGGAACGAAAACTGACCGGTAGATCGAGAGCTTTGCCTTCTGGCTCAGCTCTCTTTTCGTCACAACGGTGCGATAAACTGAATGTAATACCGCCCCCGCTACAGAAAAATTTAACCTGTTTTTCCAATTTTAGTTTTTTTATTCAGAGGATCAGAAATTTTGAAAATTACAAAATTGCGTCTGGGCTCCAATTATTCAATACTGCAATGACATTCTCTCCCTCGTTCCGCCTATAGTTACCAACGATTGGTTGGCTGTTATCATGGGTGTGTCTGGATGTGTTTAGGCGGGCATTCAGGAAGACTGTCAGTCATGTCAACGCTGGATAATTACGAGAATATAATTCTGAATCTTGTTGAGAAGAGGGGAGATAAATGTTCGGATGGTGAATGAAGAACACAGCATAGAAACACGATCCCATTTTTTCTTTTGAGTCTGACCATCTCAGCGCCACCTTTCCCTTTTCTTTTTTGGCTTCCCCATTGAAATAAGAGGCTGCTGCGGCCCGCCGTACGTTGAGCAGAGGCTGACCAGCGGGCAGCGGCCGGGCAGCGGATCTTGTGGCTAAGAACTTGCAATGTATATATATATATATATATATATATATATATATATATATATATAACTAACTATCTAATAACTATAACTATTATCAGACCGGCCCTCGCGGCCTCGAAACAGACACTACCGGCCCACCGTGAAAAAGTCCTGACTCTCTCATTTGCCACTCGGCCTCTGAGTGGTCCTGTGTCTGGGTGGAGGATGACACTTTAAATATAGACACTAGGCCATCTTGATTCAAGTCTGTGCTGGATATGGACAAGCTCACTCTCAGTGAACGCTGAATGTTTTTCGTTACTCAACTTCCAACACATCATTCATTCTCATTGTGTCTTTCTGTCTGGCTGCTGAATGTGCTCGAATGGGGGGCGGGGTGGGGCGGAGCTAGGCAGAACGAGGGAGAGAATATCATTGCAGTACTGAATAATTGGAGCCCAGACGCAATTTTGTAATTTTCTAAATTTCGGATCCTCTGAATAAAAACAGAAAATTGGAAAAACGGTGTAAAGATCCAATTTTTTAATTTGTCAAAGCGGAAAAAAATGAAAAATTGGATATTTGAACCCATTTTTCTGTTTTTTCAAATGTCCGTTTGTGCTTAAAAAATTGAACTGATAAGCGACCATTTAAACTCCTTCACTTGGGGTAAGGACTCATTCCCTACCTGGACAAGGCACTCCATCGGTTTCCTGCTGAGAACCATGGCCTCAGATTTAGAGGTGCTGATCCTCATCCCAGCCGCTTCACACTCGGCTGCAAACCGATCCAGTGAGTGCTGAAGGTCACAGGCCGATGATGCCATCAGGACCACATCATCTGCAAATAGCAGAGATGAGATCCCCAGCCCGCCGAACTGCAACCCCTCCCCACCAGGACTACGCCTCGATATCCTGTCCATAAATACTACGAACAGGATTGGTGACAAAGCGCAGCCCTGGCGGAGGCCAACCCTCACCTGGAACGTGTCCGACTTACTGCCGAGAACCCGGACACAGCTCTCGCTTTGGTCATACAGAGATTGGATGGCCCTGAGAAGGGACCCCCTCACCCCATACTCCCGCAGCACCTTCCACAGTATCTCCTGGGGGACCCGGTCATATGCCTTCTCCAGATCCACAAAACACATGTAGACTGGATGGGCATACTCCCAAGCTCCCTCCAGGATCTTTGCGAGAGTGAAGATCAGATCCGTTGTTCCACGACCAGGACGGAATCCGCATTGTTCCTCTTCAACCTGAGGTTCGACTATCGGCCGAACCCTCCTTTCCAGCACCTTGGAGTAGACTTTACCAGGGAGGCTGAGAAGTGTGATACCCCTGTAATTGGTACACACCCTCTGGTCCCCCTTTTTGAACAGGGGAACCACCACCCCGGTCTGCCACTCCTTTGGCACTGTCCCAGACTTCCACGCAATGTTGAATAGTCGTGTCAACCAAGACAGCCCCTCCACACCCAGAGCTTTCAGCATTTCCGGACGGATTTCATCAATCCCTGGGGCTTTGCCACTGTGGAGTTGTTTGACTACCTCAGTGACTTCCACCAGGGAAATTGACGACAATCCCCCATCATCCTCCAGCTCTGCCTCTACCATAGAGGGCGCATCAGCTGGATTTAGTGCTCCTTCCACCGCCCTATTACCTCCTCAGTTGAGGTCAACAACGTCCCATCCTTACTGTACACAGCTTGGATGGTTCCCCGCTTCCCCCTCCTGAGGTGGCGAACGGTTTTCCAGAAGCGCCTTGGTGCCGACCGAAAGTCCTTCTCCATGTCTTCCCCGAACTT
>CM042434.1:37533877-37541377 GCA_023631565.1 Gymnocephalus cernua
GACCGTATATATAGATGTAGAGATCATAGACCGTATATAAAGATGTAGAGATCATAGACCGTATATATAGATGTAGAGATCATAGACCGTATATAAAGATGTAGAGATCATAGACCGTATATAAAGATGTAGAGATCATAGACCGTATATAAAGATGTAGAGATCATAGACCGTATTTAAAGATATAGAGATCATAGACCTTATATAAAGATGTAGAGATCAGAGACCGTATATAAAGATGTAGAGATCATAGACCGTATATAAAGATGTAAAGATCATAGACTGTATATAAAGATGTAGAGATCATAGACCGTATATAAAGATGTAGAGATCATAGACCGTATATAAAGATGTAGAGATCATAGACCGTATATAAAGATGTAGCCATCATAGACCGTATATAAAGATGTAGAGATCATAGACTGTATATAAAGATGTAGAGATCATAGACCATATATAAAGATGTAGAGATCATAGACCGTATATAAAGATGTAGAGATCATAGACCGTATATAAAGATGTAGAGATCATAGACCGTATATAAAGATGTAGAGATCATAGACCGTATATAAAGATGTAGCGATCATAGACCGTATATAAAGATGTAGAGATCATAGACCGTATATAAAGATGTAGAGATCATAGACCGTATATAAAGATGTAGAGATCATAGACCGTATATAAAGATGTAGAGATCATAGACCGTATATAAAGATGTAGAGATCATAGACTGTATATAAAGATGTAGAGATCATAGACCATATATAAAGATGTAGAGATCATAGACCGTATATAAAGATGTAGCCATCATAGACCGTATATATAGATGTAGAGATCATAGACCGTATATAAAGATGTAGCCATCATAGACCGTATATAAAGATGTAGAGATCATAGACTGTATATAAAGATGTAGAGATCATAGACCGTATATAAAGATGTAGAGATCATAGAGCGTATATAAAGATGTAGAGATCATAGACCGTATATAAAGATGTAGAGATCATAGACCGTATATAAAGATGTAGAGATCATAGACCGTATATAAAGATGTAGAGATCATAGACCGTGTATATAAAGATGTAGAGATCATAGACCGTATATAAAGATGTAGAGATCATAGAGCGTATATATAGATGTAGAGATCAGAGACCGTATATAAAGATGTAGCCATCATAGACCGTATATATAGATGTAGAGATCATAGACCGTATATAAAGATGTAGCCATCATAGACCGTATATAAAGATGTAGAGATCATAGACTGTATATAAAGATGTAGAGATCATAGACCGTATATATAGATGTAGAGATCATAGACCGTATATAAAGATGTAGCCATCATAGACCGTATATATAGATGTAGAGATCATAGACCGTATATAAAGATGTAGCCATCATAGACCGTATATATAGATGTAGAGATCATAGACCGTATATAAAGATGTAGAGATCATAGACTGTATATAAAGATGTAGAGATCATAGACCGTATATATAGATGTAGAGATCATAGACCGTATATAAAGATGTAGCGATCATAGACCGTATATAAAGATGTAGAGATCATAGACCGTGTATATAAAGATGTAGAGATCATAGACCGTATATAAAGATGTAGAGATCATAGACCGTATATAAAGATGTAGAGATCATAGACCGTATATAAAGATGTAGAGATCATAGACCGTATATAAAGATGTAGAGATCATAGACCGTATATAAAGATGTAGAGATCATAGACCGTATATAAAGATGTAGAGATCATAGACCGTATATAAAGATGTAGAGATTATAGACCGTATATAAAGATGTAGAGATCATAGACCGTATATAAAGATGTAGAGATCATAGACCGTATATAAAGATGTAGAGATCATAGACCGTATATATAGATGTAGAGATCATAGAGCGTATATAAAGATGTAGCGATCATAGACCGTATATAAAGATGTAGAGATCATAGAGCGTATATAAAGATGTAGCGATCATAGACCGTATATAAAGATGTAGAGATCATAGACCGTATATAAAGATGTAGAGATCATAGACCGTATATAAAGATGTAGAGATCATAGACCGTATATAAAGATGTAGAGATCATAGACCGTATATAAAGATGTAGAGATCATAGACTGTATATAAAGATGTAGAGATCATAGACCATATATAAAGATGTAGAGATCATAGACCGTATATAAAGATGTAGCCATCATAGACCGTATATATAGATGTAGAGATCATAGACCGTATATAAAGATGTAGCCATCATAGACCGTATATAAAGATGTAGAGATCATAGACTGTATATAAAGATGTAGAGATCATAGACCGTATATAAAGATGTAGAGATCATAGAGCGTATATATAGATGTAGAGATCAGAGACCGTATATAAAGATGTAGCCATCATAGACCGTATATATAGATGTAGAGATCATAGACCGTATATAAAGATGTAGCCATCATAGACCGTATATAAAGATGTAGAGATCATAGACTGTATATAAAGATGTAGAGATCATAGACCGTATATATAGATGTAGAAATCATAGACCGTATATAAAGATGTAGCCATCATAGACTGTATGTATAGATGTAGAGATCATAGACCGTATATAAAGATGTAGAGATCATAGACCGTATATAAAGATGTAGAGATCATAGACCGTATATAAAGATGTAGAGATCATAGAGCGTATATAAAGATGTAGAGATCATAGAGCGTATATAAAGATGTAGAGATCATAGACCGTATATAAAGATGTAGCCATCATAGACCGTATATATAGATGTAGAGATCATAGACCGTATATATAGATGTAGAGATCATAGACCGTATATAAAGATGTAGAGATCATAGACCGTATATATAGATGTAGAGATCATAGACCGTATATAAAGATGTAGAGATCATAGACCGTATATAAAGATGTAGAGATCATAGACCGTATATAAAGATGTAGCCATCATAGACCGTATATATAGATGTAGAGATCATAGACCGTATATAAAGATGTAGAGATCATAGACCGTATATAAAGATGTAGAGATCATAGACCGTATATAAAGATGTAGAGATCATAGAGCGTATATAAAGATGTAGCGATCATAGACCGTATATAAAGATGTAGAGATCATAGACCGTATATAAAGATGTAGAGATTATAGACCGTATATAAAGATGTAGAGATCATAGACCGTATATAAAGATGTAGAGATCATAGAGCGTATATATAGATGTAGCGATCATAGACCGTATATAAAGATGTAGAGATCATAGAGCGTATATAAAGATGTAGAGATCATAGACCGTATATAAAGATGTAGAGATCATAGACCGTATATAAAGATGTAGAGATCATAGACCGTATATAAAGATGTAGAGATCATAGACCGTATATAAAGATGTAGAGATCATAGAGCGTATATAAAGATGTAGCGATCATAGACCGTATATAAAGATGTAGAGATCATAGACCGTATATAAAGATGTAGAGATTATAGACCGTATATAAAGATGTAGAGATCATAGACCGTATATAAAGATGTAGAGATCATAGAGCGTATATATAGATGTAGCGATCATAGACCGTATATAAAGATGTAGAGATCATAGAGCGTATATAAAGATGTAGAGATCATAGACCGTATATAAAGATGTAGAGATCATAGACCGTATATAAAGATGTAGAGATCATAGACCGTATATAAAGATGTAGAGATCATAGACCGTATATAAAGATGTAGTGATAGGCACTCACCAGATCTGCTGTCATTGTTTGAATTAGGACAGAAGTAGGGCTGGGCACCGAAAAAAAGATCCTGTGAGTATCGAATAATTTTTTATCTTTCGGTGCCAAATTTTGTTTCCAAAAGCGTCTGAGCGCATAAGCGCAAGCTTCTGTCCTCTCTGTATATTGACAGAGAGCGGAGCTCCGACACACACACACACACACACACACACACACACACGGACGTGCGGACGGAGTAAACTACGTCGGCTCTGCAGTTTTGTTGAAGTCACAGTGAGTCACGGCAATGCTGATAAAGTAGTTTCAAGTGTGGTCACAGTTTTTCAAAACTTCACGCAGACAGTGTTTGCTGCGATATGATATTAATGGAGAGGCGAAAGTGGTCGCGTGCTGTTGTCTTAGGCCGGCCACACGCCTGCGTGGCGTGAGCGTGTCAGCTGCGTGGCGTGTCCGTTTTTATTCCAGCTCCCATGGTAACAGGTTAGAGCTTACACACTGCCTGCGTGACACACACGTCTCAGAAAACGCGTGCATGCTAGAAATAGAACCAACGGCTATTTTTCACACCACACGCAAGCGTATTGGAAGAGTTTCCAGGCAAAATAGAATAGGAAAAGATGCTTATATGTCATTTTGACACAAATATATATTAGTAAATGACATTTTTATGTTTGAAAGTCTCTAGGTTTTGACATAAATGCAGATATGAATGTAATATTTTTTTAAAAATTATCGATTTTTAAATGTCAATACTGTATAGCCGACGTTGTCTTTCCTGTAATCAGATCAGAATACATTTATGTTTAACATGAAGTATACTACTGCTTGAGTGCAGTAAATCAATGAGAAACATCCATGTGTCCAGACAAGGCTCAGCAGCAGCAGCGCCGCGTCAGACACGTTTCTGGTGTGTGAGACATAGAAAAATCCACGCAGCCGCCACGCAACAGAAACGCCACGCTCACGCCACGCTCACGCCACGCAGCCAGTCTGTCTCCGGCCTTACACTTCCTCTGAGACGAGCAGTCACAACAGTGGTTTCTGTGCCCTGGTGACTGACTGACAGGCTGAGGTTGTAAAGCAACTTTACTTCTACAGCAACTAGGACATTCAGTTACATTCCTTTGGACTTAAGTTAGTTCTTCATTAGTTCAATGTTAACAACAGGGCCGTCACCAGGTGTATTGGTAAAGGTTTGTGTCATTATGCAGTTTGCACTAAAAAGTCTTTGTTCTTTACATTCCATTGCATTTTAGTTAGTTCAACATTAGCCTGTACACAATGTCATTTGATTATTTATTTTTGATTTATAATATGTTCATGTTGTGGCAAAAAGGTTTCTTTTTTTGCACAACCAGTTTTATTAATGTTACTCTGAGTGAGCAGTGTTACCAGAATTTTTTTTAACTGTTTTAATTAAGGTGGAAAGTAAAAGTTTTGTGTTAAATGTATTTTTGTTGATGTTGAAATGGACTTTAAGACATATGGTATCGAAAAAAGTATCGTTAGGAACCGGTATTGAAACTGGAACTGGATGTAAAGATTTTGAACGATACCCAGCACTAGACAGAAGTCGATCCACCTTTCCCCACTTTTTTGCCACAGCTGATGAATTATCCGGACTTCTTTCAGCGGATTGATAGCTAGATAGTGCGGATAGAATGAGCTTTCTCTCCTGGAAGTATGGACATTACTTTTCATTCGTCGAAATTAAAGACAAACATGTAATGGTGAGTTGTCAATTATGTGCAGGTGTAAATAATCTATCCACTTCTAAGAGTAGCAATTCAAAACTTATGAAGCACCTGTTGAAGCAGCACCAGCCCCAGCCCTACGGCTGCTGAAGGACTAAGCTAGTGGTGAAAGACTACTCATTTTTCATCACAGTTTAGACAGCACCCTTCAATATAATTCAGTTTATTTAAAAAGGGGACAGTGCAAATTAATAAAATACATGATTATACATGGGTTCAAAATGCTAGAGTTAGCCAAACTCCACCCTGCTTTGGGCTCAGACATCACGTCTGTCTGTCAGACTCTGGCTGTAGGGGGTCAGCGTCGTCCTCTCTTTACCTGAATGTCCACCCCCCCCCCCCCTCAGATAAACCTGACCCCCCGGCAAGGGTCCCTGCAGCCTCAGACATCCGGCGGTCCAGCCTGACCCTGTCGTGGTACGGGCCGACGTACGACGGAGGCAGCGCCGTGCAGTCCTACAACCTGGAGATCTGGGACTCCCTGGAGCCCACATGGAAACACCTGGTGTCCTGCAACAGCACCTCCTACAACGTACAGGTGAGTGACTGTCCTCCTGTGTGTGTGTGAGAGTGTGTGTGTGTGTGTGTGTGTGTGTGTGTGTGTGGACAGGTAACCCTCAGAAAGCTTAAAGACAGAACTCTGCACAGACGATGAGGAGAGTTTGTGTTTGTGTCGTCTCCAGAACCTTCTTCCAGAGCGCCAGTATAAGTTTCGTATCCGGGCGGAGAATATCTACGGAGTCGGAGAGCCCAGTGCCGAATCTTTACCCGTTACCGTGGGACTGGTGGATGACGGTGAGAAAACTTATCAGGGTTCAACAGTAAGGTTCCCCTGTTGGGCAAGTAAAAAAAAAATAGCAGAAACGTTATGTCAAACTTCAACAAATGACTTTGCCCCGTAATAAAAAAACAGAAATGGTGTGTGTAGCTTCAGTTAAAATTCACATGATCGATAGATCCGTTATTGATCCCCAAGAGGAAATTCAAGGTCCCAGTAGCTTACAGACATCACACACAACATACACATACATCATAAACAGGATGATACAAACAAATCACCATGAATAATATGGACAGTAAAAGATCATTATTAATTAATTCGTTATCTCGAGAAAACAAACTTTGTTATCTGTTATTGTTACTTACCCCCTGTGACTAAACTGAACTAACTATAAACTACATGTGTGTGAACTTACCGTGTGACTGAACTAAACCGACTAACTGCTGTTTGGTTTGCTGACAGATGAAGAGGCCGAGGTGGAGGAGGAGGATGAAGGTAACTTCCTGCTAACTACCAAAATAAAAGGTAAGGTGTGACATCACTGTGCCGTGACCCCTGACCTCTGTGTCCTCAGACTCGGAGAAGGAGCCCGACTACAGAGACGTGAGCATCCGAGCAGACGTGAAAGTGAAGGAGCTGTACGACGTGGAGGAGAGGCTGGGAACGTAAGGCTCCATCCACGCACACCTCACCCACAATGCACCTCTGATTCTGTCTGTTCAAACACGTTAGAGCCGGCCCGCGCCAGTAAGGTGCCCTAGGCCAGATTAGAGATGTTTCTGATGCTTCTTTCAGCCGTTTTTTTTGCATTTTATGACGTTTTGGTGGGGGTTTTGTTGGTTTGTTGACATTTTTGTAGCTTTTTTTAAAAAATAGCAGAAGATCCACGTTATGTTCTACTTTACAAAGTGAATAAACATCAGACTGACTGATATATGATGTCATTCTTCTTAGAAAACCATCAGTTTTTAGAAATGCCTCATGACATAGTGTCTCTAGAAGTGTTTTTATTCAAAATCACACTATTCAATACTTCTAGGGTCACAACACAAATCCAATTGGCGCCCATGCGTCGGCAAAGAATCGAATCGGGACTAAAGCATATCGTCCCAGCCCCACTAACCAATTTCTGTAAAAATATACAGACATACAGCTGTTGGGTGCCCGGGTAGCTCACCTGGTAGAGCGCGCCCATATATAGAGGTTCACTCC
>CM042434.1:37543877-37646377 GCA_023631565.1 Gymnocephalus cernua
CAGACAGACACACACACACATACACTGAGTCTGTTATTGGTTATTGATTAGCGTGTTTTAGAGATTTCTTCAGTAAACTTGAACAGTTTCATATTTGCACCAGACTCCATTATAATAACTGCTGATTTTAGCCGTGTTCGCTCAGACTGAAACATCTAACATCTAATTTCTACACTAATATCACTACTTTTACTGAAGTAAAAGATCTGAGTACTTCTTCCACCTCTGCCTTTACTAAGACAGCTGGATGTACTGTAATAACTTTTATGATCCTCTTGTTTTAAAAAGGTCTATCTCTGAAGGAATCCTTTCCATAATGTTGTCAGACACTTAGAATAATAATCTGAGTGTCAGCAGCAACAACAGAAGGTAAATACAAGCTGGACAATTGTCCTTTAACTTCCATTGTAGCTTGTTTCTCCGCTGCCGACTGCAGCGATCTCACTTAATACTGGACCAGTGTCAAAGATTGTTGTCCTGTCACTTAGACACAAAATATAAGGACATAGGGGTTGAAATAACGGCAGTCAGTCAGAACATGTTGATTATTGAGCTTTAGACGGAGCAACAGAAATGTGAAACCTGACTGAATGAAAAACAGTAACTTTTGATTCACAGATTGTCACCTGATAAATATTTCTTTAATTATAAAATAAGGAATGAATTACCCCCCCCCCCCCCCTTCTCACATTTTAAGAGTAACAAACAAATTGTCAAGGAAAACAATTTACAAGACAATAAAGATAAAATAAATTATACAAAAAAACTAAAGAACAAAAAACTAAAGAACATATACACTTACCCAGATAACTTTCTACATACGTGCATATACACTCACCTGTTAAATTTCTTGTTAATGCAATTATCTAATCAACCAATCACATGGCAGCTGCTTCAATGCATTTAGGGGTGTGGTCCAGGTCTAGACAATCTCCTGAACTCCAAACTTTTGCCTTCAGTACGGCCTTAATTCTTTGTGTCATTGATTCAACAAGGTGCTGGAAGCATTCTTTAGAAATGGTGGCCCATATTGATAGGACAGGGTCAAACACGGTATTAGTATTAGTATGGTGTTCCTAACGTATGAGAATCCCAGTAACTGAGCAGATTGTGAGATACTCAGACCAGCCCGTCTGGCACCAACAACCATGCCACGCTCAAAGTTCCTTAGATCACCTTTCTGTCCCATTCTGACATTCAGTTTGGAGTTCAGGAGATTGTCTAGACCTGGACCACACCCCTACATGCATTGAAGCAGCTGCCATGTGATTGGTTGATTAGATAATTGCATTAACAAGAAATTTAACAGGTGTTCCTAATAATCCTTTAGGTGAGTGTATATGCATACATGCATACACTTACCTACATATATACATACATACATGCCTACATATACCCATAAGGGTCAGTACTTATATGTTTGAATTCCTCTGGTAATGCCTTCCATAACTTCACGGAAGCAGCAGCAGATCTCTGAGCAGTTTGAACTGGAAACAGACGATTTTGTTTTTCTTTCAGAGAACGGCGGAAAATAATGTTGTTGCCAATTATGAGAGGAATGAAAGAAGCTATTTCCTGTCTGCTAATTTAAGACAGCGCTGGAAGATGTATTCAGATCCTTTACTGCAGTAAAAGTACTATACCACTGTAACACCACTGTAATACCACTAATACCACACTCTGTGTGGTATTAGTGGTATATCTAAATATTTAGTGGTATATCTATTAGTGGTATATCTAAAATACTCTGTTACAAGTTAAAGATTTTATAAACTACATGTGTTTTGTGTGCAGGAATCTTAATGTGTAAAGTAACTAGTAACTAAAGCTGTAACAGATGAATGTAGTGGAGTAAAAAGTACAATATTTCTCTCTGAAATGTAGTGAAGTAGAAGTATTTTAGACTTAAATACAGAGTACTTTAATACATAAATACAGAGTACTTTAAGACATTAATGCAGAGTACTTTAAGACATGAATACAGAGTACTTTAAAATATAAATACAGAGTACTTTAAGACATAAATACAGAGTACTTTAAGACATAAATACAGAGTACTTTAAGACATGAATACAGAGTACTTTAAGACATAAATACAGAGTACTTTAATACATAAATACAGAGTACTTTAAGACATTAATGCAGAGTACTTTAAGACATAAATACAGAGTACTTTAAGACATAAATACAGAGTACTTTAAGACATGAATACAGAGTACTTTAAAATATAAATACAGAGTACTTTAAGACATAAATACAGAGTACTTTAATACATAAATACAGAGTACTTTAAGACATGAATACAGAGTACTTTAAGACATAAATACAGAGTACTTTAATACATAAATACAGAGTACTTTAAGACATTAATGCAGAATACTTTAAGACATGAATACAGAGTACTTTAAGACATAAATACAGAGTACTTTAAGACATAAATACAGAGTACTTTAAGACATAAATACAGAGTACTTTAAGACATAAATACAGAGTACTTTAAGACATGAATACAGAGTACTTTAAGATATAAATACAGAGTACTTAAAGACATAAATACAGAGTACTTAAAGACATAAATACAGAGTACTTTAATACATAAATACAGAGTACTTTAAGACATGAATACAGAGTACTTTAAGATATAAATACAGAGTACGTAAAGATATAAATACAGAGTACTTTAAGACATAAATACAGAGTACTTTAAGACATAAATACAGAGTACTTTAAGATATAAATACAGAGTACTTTAAGACATAAATACAGAGTACTTTAAGACATAAATACAGAGTACTTTAATACATAAATACAGAGTACTTTAAGACATGAATACAGAGTACTTTAAGACATGAATACAGAGTACTTTAAGATATAAATACAGAGTACTTTAAGACATAAATACAGAGTACTTTAAGACATAAATACAGAGTACTTTAAGACATAAATACAGAGTACTTTAAGACATAAATACAGAGTACTTTAATACAAGGCCTTTGTTTCGACTTTTTTTCCTACAGGTTTTGTCACTTTTTTCTACAGTTTGTTTCTTCTTTTCGACATTTGTTCCTGAGGGTCTTTGTTGCTTTTTTTCCTAGGATTTTGTTACTTTTCTTGAATTTTTTTTCCGCAGTTTTGTGTGGACATTTCTAATGAACCAGATGTTTGTTTTGTTAGGATCTCGGGCGGCGAGCTGTTTGAGCGAATCATCGATGAGGACTTTGAGCTGACGGAGAGAGAAGTGATTAAATACATGCTGCAGATCATCGATGGAGTCAACTTCATCCACAAGCAGGGCATCGTCCACCTGGACCTCAAACCAGAGAACATCATGTGTGTCAACAAGACCGGCAGCAAGATCAAGCTCATCGACTTTGGCCTGGCCCGCCGACTAGGTGACCAATCACTGCAGGGCGGAGATTTGGAGTTTATTCATCCAGACGGATACTGACAGGCTCAGATTATTATTCTAAGTGTTTGGTGATTTTGGGGCTGTTTCATGTTAAACTAAATGTGTGAGCCGGTTCATATGGGACGCAGAGTTTGTGTCTATAATTGTTTAGGAAAGCTAATGGACAGTTGCATAGGAGAAACAATAGCAGGATTCAAAGTTCAGCCTTTCTTCCAGACAAATATTTGCAGCTGAGAGACGAGAGTCGGCTGGTGAAAGTCAGCCAATGTTGGAACTCTGTTTTTACACTGATCTATTAAATGGTGGAAACCAGGAATTTGGTATTCATTGACAGATCAATTGTGCAACATTATCAAATCAATAGAAAAGGAAGTTCATTTGGACTGAGGCGTCTCATAGCAGACATACATAAGCTTGGCTGTTGACTGATAGTCTCATACGCCAATGAGATCTTTAAACCAATCATAATCGTCTACCCCTGGCTAGAAATATTGCGCCGTTTTTTGCCGATTTCAGCCCCAAAATCACCATCACCAAACCCACCAGACTCCATGTAAATAATCAGGACTTTTAGCGTGTATAGAGTCAGACTCCATGTAAATAATCACTACTTTTAGCGTGTATAGAGCCAGACTCCATGTAAATAATCAGGACTTTTAGCGTGTATAGAGCCAGACTCCATGTAAATAATCAGGACTTTTAGCGTGTATAGAGCCAGCATATCTCCACATGTAAATGGGTGAATTAAGGGTTAATTTCAACCAGACCAGAGTGGTGATTGTTGGAACAGTGGAAAGATGAACCAAGATGGCTTTTGGTAGTTTTATTTAGTTTCTGTCCACTTTGAATGAAGTGTGTTTTATGATGATAAAAGTCCTGATTATTTACATGGAGTCTGGCTCTATACACGCTAAAAGTCCTGATTATTTACATGGAGTCTGGCTCTATACACGCTAAAAGTCCTGATTATTTACATGGAGTCTGGCTCTATACACGCTAAAAGTAGTGATTATTTACATGGAGTCTGGTGTAGTTTGGTGATGGTGATTTCGGGGCTGTTTCATGTTAAACTAAAAGGATCTTACTCTTTAACTAAAAGGTCTATCTCTGTAGGGATCCTTTCATAATGTTGTCAGACACTTAGAATAATAATCTGAGTCTGTCAGCAGCAACAACAGAACTTTTAGTGGATGCTGACTGATGCTGAACATTAGTCCTGTAGGGTTCTTCTTTTGTTTAATCGATTGTTTTCTCTTTGACAGAAAACGCAGGAACTCTGAAGGTTTTGTTCGGGACTCCAGAGTTTGTGGCTCCAGAAGTGATCAACTATGAAGCCATCAGTTACCCCACCGACATGTGGAGTATAGGAGTCATCTGTTATATACTGTGAGTCCTCCGTTTAGCATCACTCACCTTCTTATTGCTTAATTTCCTAATTTGCCTATCTTAGAATATTTGTTTGATTTGTTCAGTTCACCTGTTTTCCTTTAGATTTCTTGTTGTTTTTTTCCTTTAGCTTAGTTTTATTTATCTTCTTTTATTTAATCTGTCTTCCTTTGTCTTATTTAAATTACCATATCTTAGCTTAGCTTCATTTTATTGTTGTTTTTTCACTTCACTTCCCTTCAATTTAATTTATTTTAGCTCGTTTCACTTATCTTAATTTCTCTCAGTTTACTTTTAGCTGTGTTTACATTTAGTTTCGTGTCTTTGTTTGGACTATTTTATGTGAATTTTAATCTAGAATTCTGTCTTTAAATTGTTTAAAGCCCAGTTCAGACCAAAGATTTGTGACGAGACGAGTGTAAACTTGCAACTTACTGCAACGAGACGGTCTGCAGCGTTTCTGAAAGCTGCCAGTTCACACCAATGAGACGAGACGGAGGTGTATCATCTCCATAGCAACGCCTCTTTGTTCTTCCGTACTAACTTTCGACTTCCAGGCTTTTTTTGTAGCTGCATATGTCTGTCTATCTATCCATATATTTGTTTCGTGTAAATATGAATGTGGATAACGTTAGTGATAGTGAGATGCTTGCTACAGTTACACTTCTAGTGATGAATCAGTGAAAACACATTTATTTCTCTGAGTCACTGCTTTGTCCTAGACGCTCTCTCTCTTCAGTCTCTATCTATCTCTCTCCACCATATAACGTTACCGTGCTTCCGGGTGGTCATTGAGGCTCCGTCAAAGCTCTACCATTTCAACCAGCTGTTTGTGACACAAAATAAAATGGATTATGGATAATTTCATTTCTATAGTTTATAGCTGACTTTACCAGTTGACTTCTGCATTGGCTGTTGAAAACAAGTGACGTCTCTTATGTTCTAAAACCAGCCTCTGGAGACTCGACCAGCTGAATTCTCTATTGGCTGCTGAAACAGGAGACGTCTCTTACGTTCTAAAACCAGCCTCTGGAGACTCCACCAGCTGACTTCTCTATTGAATTCAATTCAATTCAATTCAATTTTATTTATAGTATCAAATCATAACAGGAGTTATCTCAAGACACTTTACAGATAGAGTAGGTCTAGACCACACTATAATTTACAAAAAACCCAACAAGTCCCCCCAAGAGCAAGCACTAGTGCAACAGTGGCAAGGAAAAACTCCCTTTTAGGAAGAAACCTCGGACAGACCCAGGCTCTTGGTAGGAGGTGTCTGCTGGCCGTTGGGGTGCATCACAGTATAGTAAATAAACAGTGTTTAGAAAAAGTGGGTGTAGTAGTGCAGGGAGCAGCACGGCATAGCAGGGTATTTCTCAGCAGAACCACGGCAACAGCTGGAACCAAGATTTTGGTGCCATCCTAATCCCAGGATTTCATCCTGGGTGAAAAAGAAACAGAAAGACTCCGGGGAGCAAGCTCCCCAGAGCTAGGTTAGTAACAAGCATTTCTAGGACAGAGAAGCAGGTGGGCCGGGCTTGGCAGATACTACAACTCCTCACTCCCTAACCATAAGCTTTATCAAAGAGGAGAGTTTTAAGTTTACTCTTAAATGTGGTGACAGTATCTGCCTCCCGGACCCAGACTGGGAGCTGGTTCCACAGGAGTGGAACCTGATAGCTAAAGGCTCTGGCTCCCATTCTACTTTTAGAGACTCTAGGAACCACTAGTAACTCAGCATTCTGGGAGCGCAGTGCTCTAGTGGGACAGTAAGGTACTATGAGCTCTTTGAGATACGATGGTGCTTGACCATTTAGAGCTTTGTAGGTCAGGAGGAGGATTTTAAATTCAATCCTGGATTTTACAGGGAGCCAATGCAAAGAAGCTAATACGGGAGTAATATGATCTCTTTTCTTAGTTCTTGTCAGTACACGAGCTGCAGCATTCTGGATCAGCTGGAGAGTCTTAAGTGACTTGTTTGAGCATCCTGATAGTAAGGAATTACAATAGTCCAGCCTGGAAGTAACGAAGGCATGGACTAGTTTTTCAGCATCATTCTGAGACAGGATGTTCCTTATTTTGGCAATGTTACAAAGATGAAAAAAGGCTGTTCTTGAGGTTTGTTTTAAGTGGGCATTAAAGGATATATCCTGGTCAAAAATAACTCCTAGATTTCTGACAGTAGTGCTGGAGGCCAGGGCAATACCATCCAAGGTAGCTATATCTTTGGATATTGAGGATCGGAGGTGTTTAGTACCCAGCACAATCACCTCAGTTTTGCTTGAGTTTAGCATCAGAAAGTTGTAGGTCATCCATGATTTTATATCTGTAATACATGCTTGAAGTTTAGCTAATTGACTGATTTCATCTGGTTTGATTGATAAGTATAATTGGGTGTCATCTGCATAACAGTGAAAGTTTATTGAGTGTTTCCTAATAATATTACCTAGAGGAAGCATATATAAGGAGAATAGAATTGGTCCAAGCACTGAGCCTTGTGGAACGCCATGGTTAACTTTAGCGTACTTGGAGGATTTGTCATTAACATTAACAAATTGAGATCGATCAGAGAAATAGGACTTAAACCAGCTCAGTGCGATTCCTGTAATACCAGCTAAGTGTTCCAGTCTCTGTAACAGGATGGTATGGTCAATAGTGTCAAAGGCAGCACTAAGATCTAGTAAGACAAGTATGGAAACAAGTCCTTTGTCTGAAGCAATTAGAAGGTCGTTAGTAATTTTCACCAGTGCCGTCTCTGTGCTATGATGCTTTCTAAATCCTGACTGAAAGTCCTCAAATACACTATTGCTATGTAGGAAATCACATAACTGATTAGCAACTACCTTCTCAAGGATTTTGGAGAGGAAGGGAAGATTAGATATTGGTCTATAGTTAGCCAAGACCTCAGGATCGAGGGTGGGTTTTTTCAGAATAGGTTTAATCACAGCTACTTTAAATGACTGTGGTACATAACCTGTTAATAAGGACATATTAATCATATCTAATAATGAAATGTTAACCAGTGGTAGCGCTTCTTTAAGTAACCTCGTTGGGATGGGGTCTAAGAGACAGGTAGATGGCTTAGCTGAAGAGACTCTTAGCATTAATTGTTGAAGGTTTATAGGGTAAAAGCAGTCTAAGTATATGTCAGGTCTTGTTGTTCCTTCTAGCAGTCCTGCATTTGAAAGTGAACTGTTAGAAGTTGAGGGCAAGAGGTGATTAATTTTATCTCTAATTGTTATAATTTTATCATCAAAGAAGCTCATGAAGTCGTCACTACTCAGAGCTATAGGAATAGATGGCTCAGTAGAGCTGTGACTGTCTGTCAGCCTGGCTACAGTGCTGAAAAGAAACCTTGGGTTGTTCTTATTTTCTTCTATTATTGATGAGTAATAGTCTGATCTGGCATTTCTGAGGGCCTTCCTATAGGTTTTCAGACTGTCTTGCCAATCTAAACGAGATTCTTCCAGTTTGGTGGAACGCCATTTACTTTCCAGTTTTCGCGAGATTTGTTTTAGTTTGCGAGTTTGGGAGTTATACCAAGGTGCTAGTTTCCTTTGCTTCCTCGTCTTCTTTTTGAGGGGAGCAACAGAGTCTAAAGTCGTCCGTAGGCAGGCCGTAGCACTGTCTACAAAATTATCAATTTGGGAAGGACTGAAGTTAACAAAAAGGTCCTCTGTTATATTAAAGCATGACATTGAGTTAAATGCTGTTGGAATATCTTCCTTAAATTTAGCTATAGCACTGTCAGATAGGCATCTAGTGTAGAAGCTTTTATCTAATTTCATATAGTCGGGTAGTAAGAATTCAAAAGTTATTAAAAAATGGTCTGATAATAAACGATTCTGCGGAAATACAATTAAATCTTCAATTTCGATGCCGTATGCCAGCACAAGGTCGAGGGTGTGGTTAAAACAGTGAGTGGCCTTATGCACACTCTGACTGAAACCAATTGAATCTAATAGTGAGTTGAAAGCAATACTAAGGCTGTCGTTGTCAATGTCCATGTGAATATTAAAATCACCTACAATAAGTACTTTGTCTGATTTTAGGACTAAACATGATAAAAACTCTGAGAATTCAGATAAAAATTCTGAATACGGACCTGGAGCTCGGTAAACAACAACAAATATAATTGGCTGTACAGTTTTCCATGTTGGATGTTGAAGATTAAGAACTAGGCTTTCAAACGAGTTATAATTTAGTTTAGGTTTAGGATTAATTAACAGGCTTGAATCAAATATCGCTGCAACTCCCCCTCCTCGGCCTGATCCTCTAGGAATTTGAGTATTATTATGGCTGGGAGGAGTGGCTTCATTTAAACTAATGGCTGTTGAAACTGGAGACGTCTCTTACGTTCTAAAACCAGCCTCTGGAGACTCCACCAGCTGACTTCTCTATTGGCTGCTGAAACAGGAGATGTCTCTTACGTTCTAAAACCAGCCTCTGGAGACTCGACCAGCTGAATTCTCTATTGGCTGTTGAAACAGGAGACGTCTCTTACGTTCTAAAACCAGCCTCTGGAGACTCCACCAGCTGACTTCTCTATTGGCTGTTGAAACAGGAGACGTCGCTTACGTTCTAAAACCAGCCTCTGGAGACTCGACCAGCTGATTTCTCTATTGGCTGTTGAAACAGGAGACGTCTCTTACGTTCTAAAACCAACCTCTGGAGACTCCACCAGCTGACTTCTCTATTGGCTGTTGAAACAGGAGACGTCGCTTACGTTCTAAAACCAGCCTCTGGAGACTCGACCAGCTGATTTCTCTATTGGCTGTTGAAACAGGAGACGTCTCTTACGTTCTAAAACCAGCCTCTGGAGACTCCACCAGCTGACTTCTCTATTGGCTGCTGAAACAGGAGATGTCTCTTATGTTCTAAAACCAGCCTCTGGAGACTCGACCAGCTGAATTCTCTATTGGCTGTTGAAACAGGAGACGTCTCTTACGTTCTAAAACCAGCCTCTGGAGACTCCACCAGCTGACTTCTCTATTGGCTGTTGAAACAGGAGACGTCGCTTACGTTCTAAAACCAGCCTCTGGAGACTCGACCAGCTGATTTCTCTATTGGCTGTTGAAACAGGAGACGTCTCTTACGTTCTAAAACCAACCTCTGGAGACTCCACCAGCTGACTTCTCTATTGGCTGTTGAAACAGGAGACGTCGCTTACGTTCTAAAACCAGCCTCTGGAGACTCGACCAGCTGATTTCTCTATTGGCTGTTGAAACAGGAGACGTCTCTTACGTTCTAAAACCAGCCTCTGGAGACTCCACCAGCTGACTTCTCTATTGGCTGTTGAAACAGGAGACGTCTCTTACGTTCTAAAACCAGCCTCTGGAGACTCGACCAGCTGAATTCTCTATTGGCTGCTGAAACAGGAGATGTCTCTTACGTTCTAAAACCAGCCTCTGGAGACTCCACCAGCTGACTTCTCTATTGGCTGCTGAAACAGGAGATGTCTCTTACGTTCTAAAACCAGCCTCTGGAGACTCGACCAGCTGAATTCTCTATTGGCTGTTGAAACAGGAGACGTCTCTTACGTTCTAAAACCAGCCTCTGGAGACTCCACCAGCTGACTTCTCTATTGGCTGTTGAAACAGGAGACGTCGCTTACGTTCTAAAACCAGCCTCTGGAGACTCCGCCAGCTGACTTCTCTATTGGCTGTTGAAACAGGAGACGTCGCTTACGTTCTAAAACCAGCCTCTGGAGACTCCACCAGCTGACTTCTCTATTGGCTGTTGAAACGGGTGACGTCTCTTACGTTCTAAAACCAGCCTCTGGAGACTCCGCCAGCTGACTTTTCTATTGGCTGTTTAAACAGGAGACGTCTCTTATGTTCTAAAACCAGCCTCTGGAGACTCGACCAGCTGACTTCTCTACTGGCTGTTGAAAGAGGATTCAATTCAATTCAATTTTATTTATAGTATCAAATCATAACAGGAGTTATCTCAAGACACTTTACAGATAGAGTAGGTCTAGACCACACTCTATAATTTACAAAAAAAAAAACAATTCCCCCAAGAGCAAGCACTCAGTGCAACAGTGGCGAGGAAAAACTCCCTTTTAGGAAGAAACCCCCGGACAGACCCAGGCTCTTGGTAGGTGGTGTCTGACGTGCCGTTGGGGTGCATCACAGTATAGATAATAAACAGTGACTAGAAATAGTAGTTGTAGTCGCGCAGGGAGCAGCACGGCATAGCAGGGTATTTCAGCAGAACCACGGCAACAGCTGGAACCATGATTTTGGTGCCATCCTAATCCCGGGATTTCATCCTGGGTGAAAAGAAACAGAGACTCCGGGGAGCAAGCTCCCCAGAGCTAGGTTAGTAACAAGAGGAGACGTCTCTTACATTCTAAAACCAGCCCCTCTAGACTTGACCAGCTGATTTCTCTATTGGCTGTTGAAACAGGAGACGTCTCTTACGTTCTAAAACCAGCCTCTGGAGACTCCACCAGCTGACTTCTCTATTGGCTGTTGAAACAGGAGACGTCTCTTACGTTCTAAAACCAGCCTCTGGAGACTCGACCAGCTGATTTCTCTATTGGCTGTTGAAACAGGAGACGTCTCTTACGTTCTAAAACCAGCCTCTGGAGACTCCACCAGCTGACTTCTCTATTGGCTGTTGAAACAGGAGACGTCGCTTACGTTCTAAAACCAGCCTCTGGAGACTCCACCAGCTGACTTCTCTATTGGCTGTTGAAACAGGAGACGTCTCTTACGTTCTAAAACCAGCTTCTGGAGACTCCACCAGCTGACTTCTCTATTGGCTGTTGAAGCAGAAGACGTCGCTTACGTTCTAAAACCAGCCTCTGGAGACTTCACCAGCTGACTTCTCTATTGGCTGTTGAAACAGGAGATGTCTCTTACGTTCTAAAACCAGCCTCTGGAGACTCCACCAGCTGACTTCTCTATTGGCTGTTGAAACAGGAGACGTTGCTTACGTTCTAAAACCAGCCTCTGGAGACTCCACCAGCTTACTTCTCTATTGGCTGTTGAAACAGGAGACGTCTCTAACGTTCTAAAACCAGCCTCTGGAGACTCCACCAGCTGACTTCTCTATTGGCTGTTGAAACGGGTGACGTCTCTTACGTTCTAAAACCAGCCTCTGGAGACTCCACCAGCTGACTTCTCTATTGGCTGTTGGAACAGGAGACGTCTCTTACGTTCTAAAACCAGCCTCTGGAGACTCCACCAGCTGACTTCTCTATTGGCTGTTGAAACAGGAGAAGTCGCTTACGTTCTAAAACCAGCCTCTGGAGACTCCACCAGCTGACTTCTCTATTGGCTGTTGAAACAGGAGACGTCTCTTACATTCTAAAACCAGCCTCTGGAGACTCCACCAGCTGACTTCTCTATTGGCTGTTGAAACAGGAGACGTCTCTTACGTTCTAAAACCAGCCTCTGGAGACTCCACCAGCTGACTTCTCTATTGGCTGTTGAAACAGGAGACGTCTCTAACGTTCTAAAACCAGCCTCTGGAGACTCCACCAGCTGACTTCTCTATTGGCTGTTGAAACAGGAGACGTCTCTAACGTTCTAAAACCAGCCTCTGGAGACTCCGCCAGCTGACTTTTCTATTGGCTGTTTAAACAGGAGACGTCTCTTATGTTCTAAAACCAGCCTCTGGAGACTCGACCAGCTGACTTCTCTACTGGCTGTTGAAAGAGGATTCAATTCAATTCAATTTTATTTATAGTATCAAATCATAACAGGAGTTATCTCAAGACACTTTACAGATAGAGTAGGTCTAGACCACACTCTATAATTTACAAAAAAAAAAACAATTCCCCCAAGAGCAAGCACTCAGTGCAACAGTGGCGAGGAAAAACTCCCTTTTAGGAAGAAACCCCCGGACAGACCCAGGCTCTTGGTAGGTGGTGTCTGACGTGCCGTTGGGGTGCATCACAGTATAGATAATAAACAGTGACTAGAAATAGTAGTTGTAGTCGCGCAGGGAGCAGCACGGCATAGCAGGGTATTTCAGCAGAACCACGGCAACAGCTGGAACCATGATTTTGGTGCCATCCTAATCCCGGGATTTCATCCTGGGTGAAAAGAAACAGAGACTCCGGGGAGCAAGCTCCCCAGAGCTAGGTTAGTAACAAGAGGAGACGTCTCTTACATTCTAAAACCAGCCCCTCTAGACTTGACCAGCTGACTTCTCTATTGGCTGTTGAAACAGGAGACGTCTCTTACGTTCTAAAACCAGCCTCTGGAGACTCCACCAGCTGACTTCTCTATTGGCTGTTGAAACAGGAGACGTCGCTTACGTTCTAAAACCAGCCTCTGGAGACTCGACCAGCTGATTTCTCTATTGGCTGTTGAAACAGGAGACGTCTCTTACGTTCTAAAACCAGCCTCTGGAGACTCCACCAGCTGACTTCTCTATTGGCTGTTGAAACAGGAGACGTCGCTTACGTTCTAAAACCAGCCTCTGGAGACTCCACCAGCTGACTTCTCTATTGGCTGTTGAAACAGGAGACGTCTCTTACGTTCTAAAACCAGCCTCTGGAGACTCCACCAGCTGACTTCTCTATTGGCTGTTGAAACAGGAGACGTCGCTTACGTTCTAAAACCAGCCTCTGGAGACTCCACCAGCTGACTTCTCTATTGGCTGTTGAAACAGGAGACGTCGCTTACGTTCTAAAACCAGCCTCTGGAGACTCCACCAGCTGACTTCTCTATTGGCTGTTGAAACAGGAGACGTCTCTTACATTCTAAAACCAGCCTCTGGAGACTCCACCAGCTGACTTCTCTATTGGCTGTTGAAACAGGAGACGTCGCTTACGTTCTAAAACCAGCCTCTGGAGACTCCACCAGCTGACTTCTCTATTGGCTGTTGAAACAGGAGACGTCTCTTACGTTCTAAAACCAGCCTCTGGAGACTCCACCAGCTGACTTCTCTATTGGCTGTTGAAACAGGAGACGTCTCTTACGTTCTAAAACCAGCCTCTGGAGACTCCACCAGCTGACTTCTCTATTGGCTGTTGAAACAGGAGACGTATCTAACGTTCTAAAACCAGCCTCTGGAGACTCCACCAGCTGACTTCTCTATTGGCTGTTGAAACAGGAGACGTCTCTTACGTTCTAAAACCAGCCTCTGGAGACTCCACCAGCTGACTTCTCTATTGGCTGTTGAAACAGGAGACGTCTCTTACGTTCTAAAACCAGCCTCTGGAGACTCCACCAGCTGACTTCTCTATTGGCTGTTGAAACAGGAGACGTCTCTAACGTTCTAAAACCAGCCTCTGGAGACTCCACCAGCTGACTTCTCTATTGGCTGTTGAAACAGGAGACGTCTCTAACGTTCTAAAACCAGCCTCTGGAGACTCCACCAGCTGACTTCTCTATTGGCTGTTGAAACAGGAGATGTCTCTAACGTTCTAAAACCAGCCTCTGGAGACTCCACCAGCTGACTTCTCTATTGGCTGTTGAAACAGGAGACGTCTCTTACGTTCTAAAACCAGCCTCTGGAGACTCCGCCAGCTGACTTCTCTATTGGCTGTTGAAACAGGAGACGTCGCTTACGTTCTAAAACCAGCCTCTGGAGACTCGACCAGCTGATTTCTCTATTGGCTGTTGAAACAGGAGACGTCTCTTACGTTCTAAAACCAGCCTCTGGAGACTCCACCAGCTGACTTCTCTATTGGCTGTTGAAACAGGAGACGTCGCTTACGTTCTAAAACTAGCCTCTGTAGACTCCACCAGCTGACTTCTCTATTGGCTGTTGAAACAGGAGACGTCGCTTACGTTCTAAAACCAGCCTCTGGAGACTCCACCAGCTGACTTCTCTATTGGCTGTTGAAACAGGAGACGTCTCTTACGTTCTAAAACCAGCCTCTGGAGACTCGACCAGCTGACTTCTCTACTGGCTGTTGAAAGAGGATTCAATTCAATTCAATTTTATTTATAGTATCAAATCATAACAGGAGTTATCTCAAGACACTTTACAGATAGAGTAGGTCTAGACCACACTCTATAATTTACAAAAAAAAAAACAATTCCCCCAAGAGCAAGCACTCAGTGCAACAGTGGCGAGGAAAAACTCCCTTTTAGGAAGAAACCCCCGGAGAGACCCAGGCTCTTGGTAGGTGGTGTCTGACGTGCCGTTGGGGTGCATCACAGTATAGATAATAAACAGTGACTAGAAATAGTAGTTGTAGTCGCGCAGGGAGCAGCACGGCATAGCAGGGTATTTCAGCAGAACCACGGCAACAGCTGGAACCATGATTTTGGTGCCATCCTAATCCCGGGATTTCATCCTGGGTGAAAAGAAACAGAAAGACTCCGGGGAGCAAGCTCCCCAGAGCTAGGTTAGTAACAAGAGGAGACGTCTCTTACATTCTAAAACCAGCCCCTCTAGACTTGACCAGCTGATTTCTCTATTGGCTGTTGAAACAGGACACGTCTCTTACGTTCTAAAACCAGCCTCTGGAGACTCCACCAGCTGACTTCTCTATTGGCTGTTGAAACAGGAGACGTCGCTTACGTTCTAAAACCAGCCTCTGGAGACTCGACCAGCTGATTTCTCTATTGGCTGTTGAAACAGGAGACGTCTCTTACGTTCTAAAACCAGCCTCTGGAGACTCCACCAGCTGACTTCTCTATTGGCTGTTGAAACAGGAGACGTCGCTTACGTTCTAAAACCAGCCTCTGGAGACTCCACCAGCTGACTTCTCTATTGGCTGTTGAAACAGGAGACGTCTCTTACGTTCTAAAACCAGCCTCTGGAGACTCCACCAGCTGACTTCTCTATTGGCTGTTGAAACAGGAGACGTCGCTTACGTTCTAAAACCAGCCTCTGGAGACTCCACCAGCTGACTTCTCTATTGGCTGTTGAAACAGGAGACGTCTCTTACGTTCTAAAACCAGCCTCTGGAAACTCCACCAGCTGACTTCTCTATTGGCTGTTGAAACAGGAGACGTTGCTTACGTTCTAAAACCAGCCTCTGGAGACTCCACCAGCTGACTTCTCTATTGGCTGTTGAAACAGGAGACGTCGCTTACGTTCTAAAACCAGCCTCTGGAGACTCCACCAGCTGACTTCTCTATTGGCTGTTGAAACAGGAGACGTCTCTTACGTTCTAAAACCAGCCTCTGGAGACTCCACCAGCTGACTTCTCTATTGGCTGTTGAAACAGGAGATGTCTCTTACGTTCTAAAACCAGCCTCTGGAGACTCCACCAGCTGACTTCTCTATTGGCTGTTGAAACAGGAGACGTCTCTTACGTTCTAAAACCAGCCTCTGGAGACTCCACCAGCTGACTTCTCTATTGGCTGTTGAAACAGGAGACGTCTCTAACGTTCTAAAACCAGCCTCTGGAGACTCCACCAGCTGACTTCTCTATTGGCTGTTGAAACAGGAGACGTCTCTTACGTTCTAAAACCAGCCTCTGGAGACTCCACCAGCTGACTTCTCTATTGGCTGTTGAAACAGGAGACGTCTCTTACGTTCTAAAACCAGCCTCTGGAGACTCCACCAGCTGACTTTTCTATTGGCTGTTGAAACAGGAGACGTCTCTAACATTCTAAAACCAGCCTCTGGAGACTCCACCAGCTGACTTCTCTATTGGCTGTTGAAACAGGATACATCTCTTACGTTCTAAAACCAGCCTCTGGAGACTCCACCAGCTGACTTCTCTATTGGCTGTTGAAACAGGAGACATCGCTTACGTTCTAAAACCAGCCTCTGGAGACTCGACCAGCTGATTTCTCTATTGGCTGTTGAAACAGGAGACGTCTCTTACGTTCTAAAACCAGCCTCTGGAGACTCCACCAGCTGACTTCTCTATTAGCTGTTGAAACAGGAGACGTCGCTTACGTTCTAAAACCAGCCTCTGGAGACTCCACCAGCTGACTTCTCTATTGGCTGTTGAAAATTTATTGAAGGGAAATATCCCACGAATTTGAAAATACATTTGAGAAGCGCACACAAGGAGGCTAACCTAGCTTACCTTAACAAGGTAAAGGAGAACGCAAAGCCCCCCTCACCAGAAACAGAAGCTAACCCCAGTACAGGACATGGATGTTTGGGTACAGGGCATGGATATATGGGTACAGGGCATGGATGTATGGGTACAGGGCATGGATGTATGGGTACAGGGCATGGATATATGGGTACAGGGCATGGATGTATGAGTACAGGACATGGATGTATGGGTACAGGCATGGATGTATGGGTACAGGACATGGATGTATGGGTACAGGCATGGATGTATGAGTACAGGACATGGATGTATGGGTACAGGACATGGATGTATGGGTACAGGACATGGATGTATGGGTACAGGACATGGATGTATGGGTACAGGACATGGATGTATGGGTACAGGGCATGGATGTATGGGTACAGGGCATGGAGGTATGGGTACAGGGCATGGAGGTATGGGTACAGGGCATGGATGTATGGGTACAGGACATGGATGTATGGGTACAGGACATGGATGTATGGGTACAGGGCATGGAGGTATGGGTACAGGACATGGGTGTATGGGTACAGGACATGGGTGTATGGGTACAGGGCATGGATGTTTGGGTACAGGGCATGGATATATGGGTACAGGGCATGGATGTATGGGTACAGGGCATGGATGTATGGGTACAGGGCATGGATATATGGGTACAGGGCATGGATGTATGAGTACAGGACATGGATGTATGGGTACAGGACATGGATGTATGGGTACAGGACATGGATGTATGAGTACAGGACATGGATGTATGGGTACAGGACATGGATGTATGGGTACAGGACATGGATGTGTGGGTACAGGACATGGATGTATGGATACAGGGCATGGATGTATGGGTACAGGGCATGGAGGTATGGGTACAGGGCATGGAGGTATGGGTACAGGACATGGATGTATGGGTACAGGACATGGATGTATGGGTACAGGGCATGGATGTATGGGTACAGGGCATGGATGTATGGGTACAGGGCATGGATGTATGGGTACAGGGCATGGATGTATGGGTACAGGACATGGATGTATGGGTACAGGGCCAGGCAGCATGACGGAGACAACCGTAGGACAGAGAACACTACAGGAGGGCTTTCACCGGCGACCTGATAGCTGCTGGTTAAAATACGCAGGAACACCATAAGTGAGAGGTTATGTGTGGTTAATATGTGTATTGATACTGGGATGTCTACACAACTGTGTGATTAGATTGACTTCAAAAAGTTCAACACTTTACTCGAACCAAACACCTGTTGATGTCTGTCTTCTTTAGTCTGTTGGCTATTTAGGTTTTTTCCTGGAACACGTCACTTACACATTTTGCACTTACTGTGGCGTCTTGTGTAGACTCTTTACATATTTATGACTATATGTACATTTTATGTACTGGTGTTATTGGTGAATACATTGTGAATACATATTTATAACACTGTATGATGTTTTTGTTGAGTTATTTTTACACAATACTTTATCTGAGCTTTTTTAATCTTGCCCCTGAGAAATAACCCATATTACAAAAAAGACTAAAACTAACACTAAAAACTAAACTAAAACTAAGAATTTTCAAAAAATAAAAACTAAACTAAACTAGCAAACCTGCTTTAAAAACTAATTAAAACTAAACTGAATTTGAAAACAAAAAGTCAAAACGAAATAAAAATAAAAACTAATGAAAAATGCAAAACTATAATAACCTTGGTCTGAACTGGGCTTTATGTTGTTCTCCAGTATTTTACTTTAGAATTTTGACTATAGTGGTTCAGTTTGTCTCAGTTCAGTTCAGCCTGTGTTTGTCTCCTCTCAGGCTGAGCGGTTTGTCTCCCTTCATGGGCGACAACGACAACGAGACTCTGTCCAACGTCACCTCAGCCTCCTGGGACTTTGAGGACGAGGCTTTCGACGAAATCTCCGACAACGCCAAAGACTTCATCACCAACCTGCTTAAGAAAGACATGAAGTAAGAAAACACACACAGACACACTCACACACAAACACATACACACACATACACGCACACCACACATACACACACAGACACACACACACACACCGTAACATCCAAACTTGACTCTTTGTCTCTGTGTGTGTGTGTGTGTGTGTGTGTGTGTGTGTGTGTGTGTGTGTGTGTGTGTGTGTGTGTGTTTCAGGGCTCGCCTCACCTGTGCTATGTGTTATGAACACACTTGGCTGAAGCAGGACACCAACACCATGAAGGCCAAGAAGCTCTCCAAGGAGAGGATGAAGAAGTACATCCTGAGGAGGAAATGGCAGGTAAACAACATGACACGGCATATTTACACCATGACACAAAACAGAATCAAAGAAGTTAACATGTTATGAGATTTAAAAAAAATAAAACCAAGACTGCAGCAACAGCGGAACAAAATCATAAAACCCAACATGACATCCAGTCCCACAACACAGTCCCTGACATCACAACAGATTCTCACTCCCATCGCGTAAAATACGGACGATTGGTCAGGTGCCTTTGGCGTTGTTAGTGACGATAAAAGTCTCCTTTAGCGTCAGATCTAAATGTGCTGGTTTGGGACTATTGGCATCACTTTTTGATGCAGTTATGTTAAGGAGAAGATGGTGGGTGGGGCTACATTTCCATGACACAGGGGAAGAACGGGACAGTTGGGTTTAGGTAAAGAAGAAAGCGACAGTTGGGTTTAGGAAACGTGACACGCGTTCCCTGGTCTCCTGGGTGAAAGTCCTGTGTCGTTTGACCCATCCAACCCCCCCCCCCCCCCCCCAACTCAACCAGCCTCCCTATGGGGATTTTCGGGCTTTCATACTACTCACTACTGTAGTCGCTCTTATTGTTACGTCATCTTCACACGTTCTACAAACACGCTGAAGGGCACTTTTTGCGTCGCTTCAGACACTGACAGCCACTGTCCAAACGTCCGTATTTTACGAGTTTGGAGTGAGAACGGGGTGGAAATGACGTTACCAAAGAATATATCCCAAGTTTTTGCTGCACTTTCAATATCTCGCATTTGCTTTTGCACGCACAAGTGGAAAGCAGTAACGTCTTCATCATCAACCTTTATTTATCCTCGAGAGATCATTGAGGGGCGACAACAACACAGAAAGGAACCGACACCATCCTGAGAAAAATAGAAAGACACAAAAACGTTTTGAATTCTAAAAAATAATTGATAAATGACTTAGGGTTATAAGGATACAAAAGAAAGTACATACTTACATTAGATAAAAACAGCAAGATAGGCGATGACAAAGACCAGTGTGACACTATGTCATCAGTACATATCATAAATTATAAGTTATTGCAAGTAAGTCAGTTTAAACAGGTGGGATTCGAATGAAGTAGAAGTTTGCAGGTTTAAATCCAGATTTCTAAATGGTTCAAAAGGCACAAGTGAGTCGATTTTAAGGAAGTGTTGTATTTTGTTCCAGGAGTTCAGAGCGAACTCGGGGAACATTCTGATAATGTTCCTCTGAGTAACAGAGAAGTTCTGTAAGGTAGTGTGGTAGTTTTCCAACAAGCGCCATTCTCTATTCAAGTCTGTAGTATTTTTACTCACTTTTATATGTCATTAGCAGGGCCATATCCTGCAGAATTATATTTCTTTTTTTTAATTTAATATACACGTTTTCAACCATAACAGAAAACTGTCCGCTAAATTCAGATTTTCATTCTGGATCAACACTTAAAACTGTAGGGGGAAAAAATCTGCAGATTGCGTGTGGCCCTTGTGATTAGGGATTGTTTCGGGGACGGGGGAGTAAAATAAAACTAGATGGAGTATATGAAGAGTTAGTTTGACTAAAATCAAACAAACCAAACAGCCATGAATAAAATAACAAGAGAAAAGGGAATGTAACAAAGATGGCCGCTCTCCCCTACAGAGCGTTATTAAAGGTTGTTAAAATGAACGTTACAAATGTAACTATGGTTCTATGAATCCCAAATGACCACCAGAGGCTGTGTTAAAAGCACTGAATATTCCCTTTGTGCATGTGCAGTTTGAGTACGTATACCAACAATGTCACTTGTGACCCCTGTATGACCCGGGAGAGACTATGTCTTCCAGTGTCATTAGGGGATCTGTTCCTACGGAATCTTCTCGTGGAATCCGAGGATTCAGAGTAACAGAGCACTCTGGCAGTCATTTGGGATTCATAGAACCGCAGTAAATTCGTAACTTTCGCTCTATTTCATCTCTGCTGACCGCTGGAGGTGGTGCTTAAAGCACTGAATGACTTATACCAGCAGAGTCACGAGGAATCCTGAAAACCCACCTCATTGAGGACAATCAGGGGAACCTGGATGGAGGACCTTCCCCAGTGGGTTGGGAACGGCGACATTTACCCTGTAAAATCTGGAGATGCCCACGATGCAGTGGCACATATTTCCTCCAGGGGTACACCTCTCAGGGCAGCCCACGAAGTGGAAACACTCCTAGTAGAGTGGCACCTCACACCAGATGGCGTATGGGGCAGTTACAGGAACTCCAGAATTGTAGGCACGGGTCACGGATCCACACTTCGGCCTGTACACCAATTACAGAACAGCTTCCACCTGTTGTTGTACTGCAGGCGGGTGGACGGCGCACTGGCATTCAGAATAGTCTGCCTGACGGGTTCTATGCAGCTGCTCAGCAGCTGTTCGGGCCCTCCAGTGGCCAAACCCACAATCGGAGGCGCCGAGGATTGGTGTGCCAGATCTTACCTCCCAGTTGAGACAGTAGGTCTCTTCTGTCCGGGAGGCGCCACGGCGTGCCGCGACAAAGTCTGTGCAGCAGAGGGGTTCGTGTCCTGCCTGACCAGTAGGGGGCCACCAGCAACACCCTGTGACCCTCCCGAAGAACTCTTTGTAGTGTCAGCCAAATCAGAGGAAGCGGTGGAAAGGCATGCATATGGCTTTTTACCAATAAATAATATCACCGACTATACTGGATCTATAGTACCGTAAACCGAGTTAAGGGCAACGGGGGCGCAGACGGCTCCTTCACCGTTAATGGTCGCTAAACCGCTGGAAAAATATATAGCTTCGGCAAAAACACAGCAACAAAGGTTATATAATGCAAGGAAAAAACAACTTAATACTGGGAGCGGGGGGCGCAGCCTATGTTTAAGTAAATTCAAATGCACGCGAGAAGAAAAAGGAACAGATCCCCTAATGACACTGGAAGACATAGTCTCTCCCGGGACATACAGGAGTCACAAGTGACATTGTTGGTATATGTACTCAAACTGCGCATGCACAAAGGGAATATTCAGTGCTTTACGGTCCGCCTGTGGTAGTCAGCAGGGATGAAATCGAACAGGTACCAGTAACTCTAAATACTAAAATAATCATGGCCGACCATGTGACTGTATCTTCTTCTGTGGCAGAAAACGGGTCACGCTGTCCGAGCCATCGGCAGGCTGTCGTCCATGGCGATGATGGCCGGAGTCAGCGCCAAGAAGGGCTCACCCACCGAAGGTAAAGACGGACAGGAAGTACACTGCTATTGGATTGGGAAATCTGTTACTTACTGACTCTGTCTGTCTGTCTGTCTGTCTGTCTGTGTGTGTGTGTGTGTGTGTGTGTGTGTGTGTGTGTGTGTGTGTGTGTGTGTGTGTGTGTGTGTGTGTGTGTGTGTGTGTGTGTGTGTGTATCAGAGGATAACCAGTTCCTGGAGTGTCTGGAGTACGAGCAAAAGACGGAGTGTAAGCCGACGTTCAGCTCGGTGATCAAAGACGTGGAGGTGGTGGAGGGCAGCGCCGCTCGCTTCGACTGCAAGATCGAAGGTACGAGAGGCTGCCGTCAGGAAGTACTTCAACGGAAACACAAAACACACACACACACACACTCAGATCAATGAAAACATACAGACTCATCTTTAACTCTTAACATTTTCCTAAAATATTCCAGCTTGTTGTTTTTTAAACTTTCGTTGATAGAAAAAGAGGCAACAGCTGCTACTGGTCTGTATGTGTCTTGTGGTTGTTTTCAGTCTATTTGTAGTGGTTTTAGCGCCTCCTTGTGGTCCTTATCTTAGTGAGTCAGGGCCCCTGATCCAGAGAGTAATACATCCATGAAACAGCCTCAACTTCTGCTTTTTTACTAAGGCATTCACACTTTTGTCTCAATTTATATTCACGTTTTTTTTTCTTTAAAACAATTAAACATTAAGACTTTTTTCCTTTAAATATTCCATCTGTTGTTCATAGAGGAAGAGTCTACCTGAGTTATCTCTGTGTTTCCTAGGTTACCCTGAGTTATCTCCGTGTCTCTGTTTCCTAGGTTACCCTGACCCCGAGGTGGTTTGGTACAAAGACGACCACCCAATCAAAGAGACGCGACACTTCCAGATCGACTACGACGAGGAAGGAAACTGTTGTCTGGTCATTTCAGAGGTCAGAGGTCAAACCTTTTATGGGGATGAGGGGCTTTTTCCAAAGTTTTTGTTGATGCTTCTTTGGACGTTTTTGGCACTACTTTTAGCGTGTATAGAGCCAGACTCCATGTAAATAATCACTACTTTTAGTGTGCATAGAGCCAGACTCCATGTAAATAATCAGGACTTTTAGCGTGTATAGAGCCAGACTCCATGTAAATAATCAGGACTTTTAGCGTGTATAGAGCCAGCATATCTCCACATGTAAATGGGTGAATTAAGGGTTTATTTCAACCAGACCAGAGTGGTGATTGTTGGAACAGTGGAAAGATGAACCAAGACGGCTTTTGGTAGTTTTATTTAGTTTCTGTCCACTTTGAATGAAGTGTGTTTTATGATGATAAAAGTCCTGATTATTTACATGGAGTCTGGTGTAGTTTGGTGATGGTTATTTCGGGGCTGTTTCATGTTAAACTAAAAGGATCTTACTTCTTTAACTAAAAGGTCTATCTCTGTAAGGATCCTTTCATAATGTTGTCAGACACTCAGAATAATAATCTGAGTGTCAGCAGCAACAACAGAACTTTTAGTGATGCTGACTGATGATGAACATTAGTCCTGTAGGGTTACATTACAGCCCGGTTCTGGTTTAATACTGGACCAGTTTCAGACACACAAACATGGGGACTCTCTGTCTCCATGTTTGTGTTAAAACAAATCAAAGTTACCCTTTAATATTTGTACTTCAGAAATGCTGATACTTGCTGGTCTAAACCTGCAGGTGTCGGGCGACGACGACGCCAAGTACACGGTGAAGGCGGTCAACAGTCTGGGGGAGGCAACGTGCACCGCCGAGCTGCTGGTGGAAGTGATGGCTGGGGAGGAAGAAGAAGAAGAGGAGGAGGAGGAGGAGGAGGAGGAGGAAGAAGAAGAATAAAGCAGTGCTGGTCTGGACTCCCACAGGAAGAGGAAGAGTTGTTACTCCTCTTCAGGAAACTATTTTACCCACAAACAGGGTTCAAAATTAATTCAATTTGTTTTCGTCCACCAGCCAAATGGCCAGAGAACGTTCACGATCTACCAATAATTATAAACTAACCCAGTCCCCATCTCCAGTGCTATGTTTTGGTTTTTAAATGTTTGAGTTTTGAGCCCAAAGTGATCTCGGTGCACCAAGTGTTTTTATTTCCAGTAGAACTAATTTCTGTTTAAACTAACACGCCCAAACCTCATATCTCATCAACATCCTGGTATACTGGACATAAACAGGAGGCTCCGCCCACTGCTGGTAGTTGCCATGGTAACGTTAGTAGCTTTAAGTCTCAGAGAACGAGACGTCGTGACTGATAAGACCCAATCAGGAGGAGAAACGTTGGTGTCAGTGTCGGTGTTGCCAAAGGTCTCCGTTTGGAGCCGTTGAGACTGCAACACAACCCCGCAGATTCAGAACCAAAACAGGTCAGAAGTGTTTCCTAATGTCTCCGGGTTAGGGGCTCGGAAACACCAGAGCAGGGGGAATGAGAGGGGGAAACATAGCAGAAGATATTCCTTTTTAAACCAAAACGTAGCGGTGGACATGTAGCCTCAAAAGATAGTGTTTTTTTTTTTGGCTGGCGAGTGAAGCAAATCTTGCAGCATTTGGCTGGTAGAAAGGTGTTAATTCTGAATCTTTTCCCACAAAATACAGATTGTGTTCGGCGGAGCAGGTGGGCGGGGTTTGTCATGAGCAGATGTGAAAAAGTAACAAATTTCAATTACTCACATTACTGTAATTGAGTAGTTTTTTTTTATTGTGTGCTTTTACTTTTTAAAGTACATTTTAAAGGTCCCATGACATGCTGCTTGTTGGATGCTTTTATATAGGCCTCAGTGGTCCCCTAATACTGTGTCTGAAGTCTCTTTTATATAGACCTTAGTGGTCCTCTAATACTGTATCTGAAGTCTCTTTTATATAGACCTCAGTGGTCCCCTAATACTGTATCTGAAGTCTCTTTTATATAGGCCTCAGTGGTCCCCTAATACTGTGTCTGAAGTCTCTTTTATATAGGCCTTAGTGGTCCCCTAATACTGTATCTGAAGTCTCTTTTATATAGACCTTAGTGGTCCCCTAATACTGTATCTGAAGTTTCTTTTATATAGGTCTTAGTGGTCCCCTAATACTGTATCTGAAGTCTCTTTTATATAGGCCTTAGTGGTCCCCTAATACTGTATCTGAAGTCTCTTTTATATAGACCTTAGTGGTCCCCTAATACTGTATCTGAAGTCTCTTTTATATAGACCTTAGTGGTCCCCTAATACTGTATCTGAAGTCTCTTTTATATAGACCTTAGTGGTCCCCTAATACTGTATCTGAAGTCTCTTTTATATAGGCCTTAGTGGTCCCCTAATACTGTATCTGAAGTCTCTTTTATATAGACCTTAGTGGTCCCCTAATACTGTATCTGAAGTCTCTTTTATATAGGCCTTAGTGGTCCCCTAATACTGTATCTGAAGTCTCTTTTATATAGACCTTAGTGGTCCCCTAATACTGTATCTGAAGTCTCTTTTATATAGACCTTAGTGGTCCCCTAATACTGTATATGAAGTCTCTTTTATATAGACCTTAGTGGTCCCCTAATACTGTATCTGAAGTCTCTTTTATATAGGCCTTAGTGGTCCCCTAATACTGTATCTGAAGTCTCTTTTATATAGGCCTTAGTGGTCCCCTAATACTGTATCTGAAGTCCCACAATGAGCTTTCCTCAGGACGTGCCATTTCTGTGTCTGTAGCTTTAAATGCTAAGAGGAGGAGAGAGGGGGGGGCAAGGTGGAAGGTGGGGGGGTGGCCTTGACCAACTGCCACTTTGCTTGTTTGAAAGCCATGCCGTCTCTCTCTCTCTCATGGGTTGGCCAAATTCTCTGGGTGGGCAAAGCAGAGAAAGGGGAGGTTACCTTTCCCCTTATGACATCATAAAGGGAAGATTCCTGATTGGCTCATCTGAGCTTTCATTTTCTCAAAGGCAGAGCAGGATACCCAGGGCTCGGTTTACACCTATCACCATTTCTAGCCACTGGGGGGGGGGGGGGGGGCATAGGCAGGCTGGGGGAACTCATATTAATGTTAAAAACCTCATAAAGTGACATTTTCATGCCATGGGACCTTTAAAATCTGTATTTTTAATTTCGCTTAAGTTTTTGTTTAAATGACTTTGCTACCTTTTTAAATCACGTTATGCTGGTAATTTTAGTAAAAGTTCATCAAAGTAATAGTACTTTAAGTAGAATATGTTTGTACTCTTTCCACCTCTGGTCATGAGCGTAATAAACTCCCCAGACAAAACTCTAACCCGAGCCTCCAAAAAAATTGGATTTTCTTTCTTCCTAACATCGTGATCTAATGATGTTGCCTGCTAAGCCCCGCCCACCTGACACATGGAGAACAGAAGCCCTGCCTCCCCTCTCAGGTTAGCCTCTGTTCATTGGTGGGTTTCCTCTCGCAGTTTGTGTCATCACTCATTCTTTAAAGACTCAACACAAACCTTTCTGAGGAAACACACGGATGACGAGGGGGAAACGCATGCTGTCCTGAACGCTAACGGTACGTGTCCACAGGGGGCGTTTTCTGACCGGAGGAATCGCAACACTTCGCAGCATTGGATGTACGCTTCACGGGCTCGCCACTCTGTCTCTTACAAGCAAAGAAAACACACGATTCTCTCGCAGATTTCAAACCACTTAATTGGAAACATTCTCTTATTTTACCAAAATAGTTCACTGAAATACAGAGTTTCTAAAAACTCTGTATTTCACACATTTTGCAACTCTGAGACTCGGTTCATAACTTGTTACGTAACTCTGACACTCGGTTCGTGACTCGGTACGTAACTGAGGCTCTTTAGGCAACTAACTCCCGAACTCGATTTGTAACTCTGTGACTCGGTATGTGACTACGTGACTCCTTGCGTTACATGGCTGTCTATTATTTTACGAAAATAGTTCACTGAATTGTGTCTCTGAAAACATTTTATGTGAGAAAAAATCTGCAGCTGCTTAACCTGTCTTGATTTCAGATCGACAACGATCACTTTATTCAGATTTTTAGGAGTCTTCCAGAGGTGGAGAGTCCAGCAGGACGTCCCCGATTTGCATGAAGTAGCCTGGATTCAACTTTATGCAAATGAGGAGCGGGAAACTCCCCGTCTCTGGAAGGTCGCCGCGACAGTATGAACACAATGAACTAGAAACATGGAAATGGCGCTGCCTGTTGACACGTACCTTAATGCAAACGTACAAAATGTGTTTTAAAGGTAACATAAATAACATTCAGCTGCAGTTTTAAGGGCCCCTTCAGCAAAGACTCATGGGAGTTGTAGTTATTGTTGCAGGGCAGAACTTTATCTTGGGAGTGCTGTATTTGACGTAGACCTGCTCCCTGTGGGAGTCCCGGGGAGGAAGAGGAAGAGGAGGAGATGATCATAGCTTTATATCCACAGAGTTACGTCACCTGACAATAACACGGCTCACTGTGAGAAAAGCTCCAGGTACGTAGCCACTCTGAGCTGCTACTAAAACCAAAGTGCCTTAACACTGAAGTGACGCAGCTCTGTGGATACACAGCTCAGAATGATGATAACTTCTATAACAATAACCCTTTCTTTAGTCTATAATCCAGCTGCTCCCTGTTTGCAGCTGAAGCCTTCGGCTGAGAAATGTTTGTTTCTTCTCTTCTGTTTGAGCACTTTTCTTGTTTGTATTTTTGTCTTCGACAGCAGCAGTTTGCTTCCAGTGAACGTCACCTCGGCCTTACCTTGTTCGCCTTAAAGCACCACGGGGACTTTTAAATTCCCGTCTGGGTGGTTTTAAACGTTTCTACCACATTTATCACGTTGCTGAACAAAATACGTAACTTTTTTCTTCTGGCTGCCATGTTTGTTCGCACTTAAAAATGATCTAACATGTCTTAATCTGAAAATGCTACATTTAGAGGAAAGGCTATTTACACCCCGGGGCGTTTCCTTTCATGCCATTCATTTGCATGTCAATGTATTTTTTGGAGCAGTTGTTTTGGTCATGAGTCCTTTCAGACGGACCGTGAATATTACTATTACTATTACAATAAAACGACAAAATCTTTTCTCAAAATCTAGATTTTTCTCGCTCAACACGGATGCACATAGTCCGAACCCAGAGCCTTCTGAGATGAAACTTTATTCCTTTCGAAAGCCACACCACTCTCTCTGTTGTTCCCTTTCACAATAAAAGCCCTAGCACTATCTAACTGTTTACCTGTTGGTATGAATATTTAGAGGCAAGCATTTCACATCTTTGTTTGGTTTGTTGGTAACGCTCCCAGTGTGTAAAGGCCTGATTCAGAATACTCAAACTTGTATGTGTATATATATATATATATATATATATATATATATATATATATATATATATATATATATATACATGGTGTTGACATAACCCGTATCAACATCAGATTATTGTAATGTTGGGAATAAAAGTGGAATATTCAATACGGCCTCGTGAATGAACACCACCCTATAGGTCAATTGCAAATAACTCCCAAAACAACATATATAGCCGTTTTGTGTACAGTTGTGGAACAGCCGCACGTTGACCATTTTTAAAAAAAAGTCAGAATATGTCCTGAAAAATCCCCCCCTCTAATCCAACCCAGAGGAGATTTTTCCGTTCTCTCTAAACCAGAGAAGGTAACGGTGGCGGTTTTAGAGACGGTCCCAGTCTGGTTAGGTTTAGACTACTAAGATAAGGTGATAAAAAGATTCAATTCAATTCAATTGAAGTTAAAAAGATGGAGGTCTGGGTTCAGATCAGACATGACTTCACTTCCTGAAGGTGACCACGTGACACAGAACGTGACATAGCTCCGGTTGTTCCCTAAAGTTAAAAACAGCTCTCCGTTTCCTTCTCTTTTCTAACGGGACATGACCCCCCCGTCTCCTGGGTAAAAGTCCTGTTTGTTTGTAGAGGACAGTGTGTGATGTCAGCGTCATGTGACCGTGCGTCTGGTAGAAACCAGATGGGATTTAAAGGCGTCTCTCTGCTGAGTTCACGCTGATGTCCAAGTCGTATCTTTGAAGATATTTTTTGTCACATTCCAGCTGTTTTGTTTGTGGTTTTCTTTCAGCCAGAAACCAAAGAAACTTCTTTAAGAATTCACAGGTGTGTGTTTCTAATGTTTAACCTGGGCCTGTGTGTGTGTGTTTTTGCTGGTCATTTGTGTTGAAGAATGTTTTATTTTTAGACTTATTTAATGCACAGATTCATAATTCTAATATCTTCTTGGAGATCTTCTCGCCAGCACTTAATCTGTCACCGTTATTACAATTTCATCCATCAGTGGACTCACTCCTAGACTGGTTTGTGTTTTAGATGTATGTTGATTATATTTCTCTAGTTTTTATAAATATATATATCAGTTTGATGAACTGCAGATGACATGTATGAGAACACTACAACTGTAGTTGCTCACAGATACCAAATAAATCTCATCACAAAACCAAACTGCTGTAGACCTGTAGTCCATTGTGTGTGTGTGTGTGTGTGTGTGTGTGTGTGTGTGTGTGTGTGTGTGTGTGTGTGTGTGTGTGTGTGTGTGTGTGTGTGTGTGTGTGTGTGTGTGTGTGTGTGTGTGTGTGTGTGTGTGTGTGTGTGTGTGTGTGTGTGTGGTCAGTGTACCAGGTGAGTTAATGAGGTCACCTGAGAGCAGTTAGTCTCATTAAGGCCAGCGACTCGTTAGTCCGCAGAGTCCGGCCTGCAGCTCATTATGAAACAAACATGTTTACATTGTCTGCGTGTTGTTTTTGCAGCCGGTGACCCGGTCTAAAATCTGAACATCATTTCGGGAAAAACATGAAAGTTGTCAAAGAAAGAAATCGTCCTGTTGAGCCGACTGACTTGTTTTTAATGTCTTCGTCACTTTTTTTAACGTTTTTTTCAATGTCTTTTTCTCCATCCTGTTTTGTATCTAACTGTTTGATATGGATTGATAAAATCCCGAGATGGATCTTTGAAGAGTCTCTGTTTTAAAGCAACACCAAAGCACTTTTCCTCTTCGGTCCCTCTACTAGTCGGAAAATAAATTGTGTCCATTATGTCTAATAAACAACACATAAACAACCGCTACCCAATCTGGCAAACTTGCATCGTTCGGTTAAAGCTGGTAGAGAGCCGCAAAGCGAATGCAGAAGTGCCGTTCACCCTGTTAGAGTTGATGAACCACTGAAACAAAGAGTCTTTGGTGTTGCTTTAAAGATGATGGTATCATCTGAAACTAGAATCCATGTTAGGATAAATAATGCTCCAAAGATAAGAGACATTTTGTCTGTTACTGCTCTGAAGAAAGAACTTGTTCTGTCTCTGTGGAAATGCTTTGGGCTCAATTCGTAACGACAACATTAATATTTGTAATAACTATGGATGCAATCCCGGCTTCGGCTGAATATTGGGCTTTTTGACGGGTTTCTGCCAAACCATAGAATATTTTGGTACCGAACTGAACCCTACGCTTGCGCTACGCTGGTCGACGTAGTGACGGCGCCGTTGATTACGGGAAGGTGTTTCCGTAGGTGGAGCGTTCAATGCAGTCGGCTGTGAGAAAGTGAAAATGGAACTGGTGAGCAGAACACGTGTTGTTTGGCAGAACTTTAAGTCAGAAGAAGGCCGTTCAAGTCACGCTACACGTTCAATCTGCAACGCTGATTTGTCTCGTGGTGGCGAGGAGCCTAAACAACACACAACATGGCCGCTGTTAGAACATTTGGTATGAAAGATCTGAAAGAATACGAGTTGTGCATGAAGGAATCTACAGACAGCAGCCAGAATGCAGCAACTTCAGGTACGGCATGCTGACAGTTTGTGAAGGGCTATACAGATTTTGATAAACAACTACAACTGTTACACAATGGGCATGGGCGTCAGTTTGGTTTGAAATGTGGTGGGGACAGAGACGCATTCGGAAGTGTATTTCCAGAAGTGGTGGGGACGACGCATTCATATTTTTTTTCTCTTTCGCGCAGGTCATGTTTTGAAAGACGTTGTCCAGGGGCCTGTAGCTACTACAAATCAAGTTTAACATGCCCTGGATTCCTTTCAGTTCCCCGGCTACACTAACCATAACAACCACGGTTAAACTGTCACAACGTTTATCAACTAGTTGACTCAACCCAGGGTTTACCAATCTAGAGACGCGCACGTTCACATAAAAGAGGCGCTGTTTGCAATCAATCTACCAGAGCCACATATTTTACATAAGAGCAATTCTACATAAATATGAAGAACACAGACACGGTTTACAAGCAAAAGGCAATCCAGTTGCTGCTTCCTAAAACAGGAAGAAAAACTGGCAAAAAAGCCGACGCTGTAAATGTGTAAGTCACAACGCTTATCAGTCTCTCCAGACAAATGCAGTTTTGTGATTGTTGCGGGCAGAAATCCTTGATTATGCGGCACGTTTTCTTAAAAAATGCGATGGAATATGTGGTATATTTGTGCAATTTTATGCGATGAAATTGCAGTAACTTGCAAAAACTGTGGTTTGATGAAAAAGAGATTCCCCCAACCATGTTGTCAGTAGGCGAAGTTACGTCACTACATAACGTTCCCATGGCAACATGGGAAAATGGCTGCTCTTGTGTGAAGTAAACGCAACATTTTTCAACTTTCTGCTGAGATATATGTGACTTTTTTGCAACGAAAATGAGGGGATTATGAAATCATGCAAGCCCCGCATATTTTGCGAGAAAATTGGCAATTTATGCGGCGAAAGTGCGGCGTAGCCTATTTGAAAAAATGCGGCCCCCACATAAATATGCGGACTTTGGCTTATTATGCGTTGAATTCTGCAATCGCATAATCACGTTTGTCTGGAGGGACTGGCTTATCAATCAGTCAGGCACAAGATGTGACCATAATTACACTTGTTCTTTCCATAAACTGTCGTTAGTCTATTATTTCAGTTGCAACCCTGGCAGTGGGAAGCGATCGTGGGAGAAAATAAAACATATAAAAACATAATTCAAACCGATGCGCGCATTGGCAACACACAGCTCAAGAAGTTTACAAAGATAGGCCTACGTTATTCCCTCCACTGAGAATCTCTAGGCCCTGGGCTACCATTCATAAAAACACCCATCAGAGAATGTTAACGGGGTTGTCAGTCTCTAAATGTTTTAACTTTTAAGAGCGCACCTCTCTCTCTCTCTCTCTCTCTCTCTCTCTCTCTCTCTCTCTCTCTCTCTCTCTCTCTCTCTCTCTCTCTCTCTCTCTCTCTCTCTCTCTCTCTCTCTCGAGCTTTTTCTTCTTTTTTTCTCACTGAACTCCACCCATTCAGTCAATGGATCTTCTAAGAACGGTGATGCCGTTATCAATGGAGTAGGCCTATTGATTGGTTAGTAGGCGGTGCTTTTACACCAGTTGATCTCTAATCTCCAACATAACCTGCTCCCGACTAGGTTAGGTGTTCAGCATAAATTACCACGGCGATTGAACTCGGTAACAACTAATCCACCGTCGTGGTACAGAAAACCCTGGGTTCAGTACAGGCCCCTGTAGCTTACTAATGTAAATAAATTAAAATGTATTCAAAAATGTGATGATGTCCGACTCGTTTTATGAAGAAGACAGCCTTAAGTTTTCAAAAAGCATTAGACATGACCCGCTATGTTCTGCTTCGTACCATGTTGACAATATGACATGACGTGGTTTAATGTACCTAAACAATAATAATTTCTCTCTCATATTGCTCCTTATAACCACCGAAAACTCTGAAAAAATCTAACCAAAAGTCCAATTATTATGGACGTTATCTGACATTATAAGCGTTATTTCTGCTTCACATCTTCAGCAGCAGCGGCTGTGGGTTGACTCCCCACGGTTCTCATGGGCTTAATATAACGTGAAAAAGCTTAACGTGGTTTAATGTTCCTAAACAGAGATCAATGATCACATTTCTCTCTCATATTGCTCCTCATGTACAGTAAGTGCCGGTATCTGTGTTATGAACTTTATTTTTTAACTAAATTGAGCTTGAGGTTTAAAAAAAAAGTGGTGGGTACAAAATGACTCATGACAAAATCTGGTGGGGACACATCCCCACCGTCCCCCCCTAAAACGACGCCTATGACAATGGGGCTTTAAAAAAAGAAGAAACAAGAAGGATAGGCCTACCAAACAACAGTCGGTGACATTTAAGAACACATTGTTTATTACTAAGGCCATATGGTAAAAATTAAATGATTTAATAGTAATGTAATAAATATAACTTATAATACACAATAACTTATTTCACCAGTAAATTGCTGTTGAACAACAAAAACAACAACCAGATGGGAAAAGGGTATTTTACAATAACTTTGAATGCACCGCGAGGCTGTAGGTTACCAGTTTCAGTGAACGCACCGTCTGAGTTTTTCCGACGTCGGCAGCTGCTGCGCTGCAGAGCAGACTGTTGATATACAGTCACACTTTACACTGGTTAACGTCACCTGTCAGCATGTTAACCGTGTTTAATCACGCTGCTAGCTAAAGGTAGGCTAACGTTACCTGCTGTCGAGTGTAGTGGAAAGTCAGGCACCGAAATTTTTGTTCTTATTCGGTCTCGTTACTACCGTTTACGTCGGAACCGGGGACCTACTGGCACCGAGTTTCGGTACCCAACCCTATACCTTACTAACATTAGCTTGCATATGTTTGGGAACCTGACAGCTGATGTTAGCAATGAAATGGTACCAAAATAAAATATTATTACACTGGAAGGGACACTCACGGACGGTTGTCGCTAATTTCGGGTTCGGCCACCGTAGGAGTTATAACGCACTCGGAATGGGGGGGGCAGGCCCGGATTGGCTAATCGGGAGCACCGGGAAAATTCCCGGTGGGCCGGTCTGCTTTCTTGGCCGCGAGGGCCGTTGTTGTCATGGCACTGGGTTGAAATATGGATGCTGTCCCTATGGCTGCCTGCACTCACAGCAGCCCCACTCTTTTTATTCATTATTTTATCGCAGTCCCACTCTTTTTTATTTAATATTTTCTCGCAGAGTGCAGCCTGCAGGTTAATGATGACGTGATTATCTTTTGACTACCTGCCCGCCCCCCCCCCCCCAACACGGCACCTTGCAAGTTGCTCAAAATAAAAAAGTCAGATAAAAATAGATAACAGGAAGCGCAAAGGCGGCGCTGAAAAGGCCAGAATAAAACAGAAGAAAGCTTTGGAAAGTGACGCGGCCAAATCTTCTAAGCTGAGCACATTTTTCCTCAAAAAAACAAATGAAGACGACGAGGCCGGTCAGTAAGCTAACGTTAAGGTAGTTAGGAGCAGTGCAAGATGCTCGCGACCGTGCAAAACAACGTTGTCTGCAAACCACCGTTCATGTATCAACCGTTTTTCTTGTAGCTGTTCAGCAGCAGCCGCCTCTAGTCCGGTTTGCTGCTAACAGTGACGAGCAGCGAGGCCCGGTAACGTTACCGAGCTCCAGTCAGGAGCCCAACACACCAGAGCCCTGCTCAATGAAACATGCACTGAGAATATTATAGGCCTACATTAATAATAATGAATCATTAATGAAACTGACTTGACTTGATTTGAAAGCTTTGTAAAAAAGGGGATATTTGTGGTGAGAAATAAATGTAAAACATTTCATTTAGTGTCAGAAACAGAGCCAGGTGTGAAGAGACTAATGTTCTCACTGTGAGACACAGGGAAGCTGCTGATGTACCATAATGTGTTAATAACCAAACGTTATCACTGAAAAAAATGCTTTTCTTACTTAGTATCTTACTTGTTTCCAGTTCAAATATCTAAATATTCTATATTCAAGATACATTTACTAGACAAGTGAAATGGCATAAGAAATGATGTCTTGTTTTCTGGAAAAAAAACTAAAAATTAAGTGATTTTGTTTTTTTGTTGTTGCTTAAAACAAGCTAAATCTTAAACAATTATTTTTTACAGATAATGTGCCTTGTTTTAAGCAAAAATCACTTAATTTTGAGGTGTTTTTTCATACTTGTTTAGTAAATTGCATCTTGATGTAAGATTTTTTTAGATATTTTGACTGGAAACAAGACAAAAATACTAAGTAAAAAAAGCATTTTCTTTTGCAGTGATCACATTAGTTACAATATAACAACTTTCTATGCCCAAGTGTTACTAGTGACCCATTATGTTTTTAATCAAACAATAGTGAATATACAAAGCCCACTATTGAAAGGGAATAGGATAAAAGTAATATGAATTAAGCCTTTAGTCGTGAACTAAAGTGGGCCGGTCTAAGGCATGAAACTCCAGGGCTGAAAATGAGTCCCAATCCGGCCCTGGGGGGGGGCTAGGAAGTAATATTCAGTTGGCTGGCATATACAATTTCACCGCTAGATGGGAGAACTTCGTACACAATGTAGCTTTAAAAAAGTATCGGTTCAGGCACCGTTTAGGCACCGGCACCGTTTTAAAAGTACCGATTTAGCACCGGTATCGAAAAATACCAAACGATACCCAATCGTGCTGAACCCAGTCATCTACGCACTGAAGATGAGGGAGGTGGACGGTCATGTGACAAGGCTGCTGAGCTGCCAGAGATCCCGGTGATCGCATCATGGTGTTCAAGACATCAGGAGTGTCCTTACCAAGTGTAATCCATCTGAAGGACTGCACCAAGGGTTTTCACCTTTGTTTCCTCTTTGGACTTGATGGATGGAACACAGGAAGTGACTTTGAAAAACCGGCCTGGAGACCTGGACTTCCAGATCCTCGGGGCTGGCTGACATGGATGGTTCTAGCTTGCAGTGTTAACAGACATCTTGGTCAGGTGGTAAGTCAGATGTTTATTATATTAAGATGACGTCAAATCCGACATGTTTTTGTAGATACAAAATGGTAAAAATAAGATCAATGATCATTTTACTTAGTATACTGTAATACTATTGCGTCAAAGAATGTAATTTTTCAAACATTAAATATAGAGACATTATTATAGAAACATTCAATTAACTTTCACTGTTATGCAGATGACACCCAACTATACCTATCAATTAAGCCAGACGAAACCAGTCAGTTAACTAAACTTCAAGCATGCATCAAAGATATAAAATCATGGATGACCTACAATTTCCTGATGTTAAACTCAGACAAAACTGAGGTGATTGTGCTGGGCCCTAAACACCTCCGAACCTCATTATCCAAAGATATAGTTACTCTGGATGGTATTGCCCTGGCCTCCAGCACTACTGTCAGAAATCTAAGAGTTATTTTTGATCAGGATATATCCTTCAACGCTCACTTAAAACAAACCTCAAGAACAGCCTTTTTTTCATCTTTGTAACATTGCCAAAATAAGGAACATCCTGTCTCAGAACGATGCTGAAAAACTAGTCCATGCATTTGTTACTTCCAGGCTGGACTATTGTAATTCCTTATTAAAACCCTTAAGACTCTCCAGCTGATCCAGAACGCTGCAGCTCGTGTTCTGACAAGAACTAAGAAAAAAGATCATATTTCTCCTGTATTAGCTTCTCTGCATTGGCTTTCTGTAAAATTCAGGATTGAACCTACAAAGCTCTAAATGGTCAAGCACCATCATATCTTGAAGAGCTCATAGTACCTTACTGTCCCACTAGAGCACTGCGCTCCCAGAATGCCGAGTTACTTGTGGCAGATACAGCCCGATCCGGGTGGGGAGAGTTCAGAGCCCGACCAGGCTCCTCTCTTTAGCCTGTCTCTCTTAGTTATGCTGTTTTAGTTTTAGACTGCCGGGGCACTTCCTTTGACACACTGAGCTTCTCTCTCCTCTATGTTCCCATTATGTCCAAGAAATGCTTGTTACTAACCTAGCCCTGGGAGCTTGCTCCCCGGAGTCTTTGTTTCCTTTCACCCAGGATGATGTCCTGGGATTAGGATGGCACCAAAATCATGGTTCCAGCTGTGGCTGGGATTCTGCCGCAATTCCCTGCTATGCCATGCTGTCCCCTGCTACGCTCCTACAACCACAATTTCACATTTCTGTTTCATTATCTGCTCTGTGACTGTTATTGCCCCCATCCGGCTGCGTCAGCCACCACCTACCAAGAGCCGGGGTCTGTCCCAGGTTTCTTCCTAAAAGGGAGTTTTTCCTTGCCACTGTTGCATTGATGCTTGCTCTTGGGGGAATTCCTGGAATGTCAGGAATTGATGGGTCTTTGTAAATAATAGAGTGTGGTCTAGACCTACTCTATCTGTAAAGTGTCTTGACATAACTCCTGTTATGATTTGATACTATAAATTGTATCTTTTATCATCACACAGGAAGTGATATCGTCTGTGTGCTTTTAAGAATCTTTCTCGTGTGTGCTATTCAGAAGTCAAAGTCAAATTCAAAGTCTCCCAAAGGAGAAATTAATTTTGGACCGAGAGAAATTGCTGCAAGAGTAACATAGACACACATAAAACACAGGGTTAAAACAGTTAGACATTAAACATGAAGGCTACTCAAGTAGCTGTGCAAAATTACAAGTTACCATTTTCTAGAAAGGCAGTTAATAAAAAATGTATCCATTTGGAAATATAAATATCCTTACAATCCATTATAAAAATGCAGTAATTCCTTCAGTCCTATCCATACAAACATTCAGTCTCAAATTTACATTGATAAAATTCGTTGTCATACATTCAGTGCTGCTCATTTATGAGCTTCACTGCGAAAGGAACAAATGAGTGCTTATACCTGTTATATTTGCAGAGAGGAACCCTGTACCTCTTTCCTGAGTTCAATAACTGAAACTCCGAAAACAACACATGAGAGTTGTCAGATAGGATGATCTTAGCCTGCCTGATTGTTGCATGATTAAAAAGCTCCTGCAGGTTGAGGGGTGCAGGTGTTCCCATAATTTTGCCTGCCGTCTTAACCAAATTAAAAATCTGTGTCTTGGATTTAACTGTCAAATTTCCAAACCAGCTGGTTATACCATACCGAAGAATTGACTCTATTGTTGCTCTGTAGAAGATTAACATGATATTTGTACAGACCCCAAACACTCTAAGTCTGCGTAAAAAATAAAGACGCTGATGAGTTCTGGCACAGACATTTGTTACATGTGTGCGCCAACTTAGGTCATTGTCAATATGCACTCCTAAGTATTTAAAGGAGGACACCTGCTTGATGTCAAAACCATGGATGGCCACAGGTCTCCGATCTCCAGCTGATCTTGGATCTACCAACATTTCCACAGTTTTACTAGTATTAATGTGAAGTTGATGTAAATCGCACCAGTTAACAAACTTGTCCACAGCACCTTGGTGGAAGCTGATATTGCTTTCTTTAGTAAGAACAGGGTACTCTCTGTACTTGTTATGTTTCAATGCAGCTGATTTTTCTGTGAAAAGCATGGAGGTCAATGTACTCATGGAAGGAAGGGAATGGAATGTGTAGCTGAGCAACCAGAGGAGCACAGGGCTTATGAAAAGTGTTTTGAAATGAAATGACGTTAGGAGTCCATCCTTCAGCATGCATGTCTTGAATTTCTTCAGTGGTCCGCTCCAGAGTTACTTAGGATATTTTCCATTGATCAAAGTCCTTGCAACATCTTGGTCTCCCTGAAACCTTCATTAGTTAAGTAAAAATCCAGGACGAAGTGGCGTCCAAAGAACGTGATGGAACCTGAGCCTGATCTTTCAGCCTGTTCTCATGAAGCATTCGTACATATAGCACTGAAAAGTAAAGCACTGTAATATGTATGTATTCTATGTATTTTTTACTGTCAGCAGCACATTGACTGCTGCTGAATAAGAGCGTGAAGATCCTCATAGGGAGGAGGTCGGGGGGGGGATGTTTGGCTCCTAAAACACACGGCTTTCAAGCCGGAGAGCAGAGTTCATGTCCTGAAGAAGTTAAGGAGAAAACACAAGACTTTCACCCAGGAACCAGGTGTTCATGTCCTGAAGAAGTTAAAGGAGAACTCCGGCCAATTGTAATCTTGCTAAATATAACTATGCGAGATGTCTATGGAAAAAAATTAGCTAAATCGGTGCTAGCAACACAGAGCTGCTGCAGCTAATGCCCACAGCTCCCACTTAGCTAAACGGCAGTTATGGGGGCACTACTGGAAAAATAAGTAAATAGTGCCTTTGTGTATCTTAACAGACACAAAATTAAACTTAAAATGTCTGTGTAACATGAACAGGGCCTTACACCACAACAAGAAGCGTTTTCAACATTCACCTACCCTGTTAGCTGCTAGCTAGCTAGCTGTCGTCTGGGATGAGAGAGTGTTCAGTCAGGCTTCAGTAATAATCATCATGCAGCACTCCCGTGTGTATTTGTAGCATATATATGGATATATATGATATATACCCATTTTGTGTGCGATCCATCTGGCGTTGGAGAGTATGAGTCTTAGCTGTGGGGATCGGTGTGGTAGTTTCCGACCGGCGGCCTTGCTTCTGCTTTCTCCCTGCCCTCCTCGCTTGCTGCGGGATTTGTCATCTAACTCCCAATGTAATCATGAATATTTTCAGTTAACTGTAATGTAATCAGACATTTCTTTCCCAGTGTAACAGATTACATTTACCTTCATTAACTCTGTTACATGTAACTAGTTACTCCCCAGCCGTGTTTAAAAGCCGACAGACAGATGGTGATGTGTTAGCTCAGGGTCTCCAGCAGAGGGCAGACATGTTGTTTTACAGATCCAGCTGCTGAACCTCTGGATCTGATCATGTTTCTGCCTCTCAGTCAAGGGGGTAGGTTTGGCTTCAACATTCTAACTGGTGGGGTCTGGGGGTCGTCCTTCATAAAATATTGTCTGCCAAACTCTTCATTTCCTGCATTCTGCAACAATTTATGGTGCAAATGTCTTTATTTGTGTTAAGGAAATTATTATTCTCTTTATTGAATAAAACTTTCTGCATATTCAAAACATCATGTGTTTCAGGATGTGTTTCTTTAGGAATCATGCACATCTGTCTTTTAGAGAATAATAATAATAATAATAATAATAATAATAATTTATTTACATATTAACAACAGTTTCAGAGTAATAGAGAAATTAGACCTTGTTAAAGCCAGAAGCTCCAAATTGTTTTCCGTACACAGTAGCGGTTTTAGGCACAGGCGAACTGGGCAGATGCCCGGGGGGCATTTCATCATGACGCATGGAGGGCGGTACAAGAACTTTAAAAAAGAAAAAATCCAATGCGCCACGAAGCGGTTTTCTGTTATCTATTATTTCACTGTGTGGGGAATTGGCAAATCGGCACCCCCTGCAGCTGCAGGCGCCATGCTTGCTCGCTGCAGCCCCGCCTTCCCGCGGGCTGCAGCAAGACGTACTTGTGCACAGAAGCTGTGTGAGAAGGGAAAAGGGGAGGGGGGCGCGGGGGACAGTTCCCCTTTGGGCTCGCAAATGGAACGGGGGACCACGAGCCTCCTTGAGCTAATCACTTTCATGCATGATAAGGATCTATCGGACATCTACCCCAACGTTTGGACTGCTCTGAGGATGGCACTGACTCTGCCAGTCACTGTGGCTCAAGCAGAGAGGAGCTTTTCCAAACTAAAGTTGATCAAGTCATACCTGAAGTCATGTCCCAGGAACGGATCACTGGCCTTGTGGTCATCAATATCAATCACTCAGTAGGGAGCAGATTTCATACGATGACATTATTGATGATTTTACATCAAGGAAGGCCAGAAAGGTCAGCTTTTAGTTTGTGTTTTCTGTTCTTAGTGCTATAGTGTAATAATTTGATTCTCTTCAGTGTGTCTTCACACACATTCTATATTTTATTTGTATATTATTCTTAATATTTTATATTATTGTTGCTCTCTGCTCTTGTGACATTTTTTATATCTATATATATATATATATATATATTTTCAACACTGTTTTTTCTGTTCTTACCCGTATGACATTTCTCCATGGAGATCTTTTCTTACTACAGACATCTTTGACCTTAGTGGGAGCAATGGCATCAATAACATTTGTAATTTTAAAATTGAAATTATCTACAAGCTCATTGACTGAGACCCCAGTGAGGGCGGGTGTGGAGGAGAAAAGCTGAATGAATGTTTCACTGGTGTTTTCAGTGATATACCGTTTTCTGATTACCTTAGTTTGGACACTTTTGGGCACCGAGATAGTGCCATTAAAGAAAACACATGAATGATCAGAGAGAGCAACGTCAGTCACCACAACCTTGGAAATGTTCAAACCCTTGGAGATAATCAAGTCCAGAGTGTGCCCCTTATTGTGGGTGGGTTCCGTCACATGCTGAGTCAGTCCATAGTTCTCAAAACACAACACAGTTCTTTGGTCCCTCTATCCTGCAGGTTGTCCACATGAATGTTAAAATCACCAGCAATAATTACACAGTCAAAGTTAATACAGATTATAGACAGCAGTTCAGTAAAGTCATCGAAGAAAGCTGCACAGTATTTCGGTGGTCTGTAGATATTTAGAACTATAGCTCGGGGGGAGGACTTTAGCTGAAGAGTCACATAGTCAAAAGAAGCAACATTTCCATGAGATATTTGAGTACAATGGAATGAGTCATTATACAAAATGGCTACTCCACCTCCTTTCTTATTCACTCTATGCTCACTCATAAAACTGAAGTTAGGGGGAGCTGACTCAATGAGAACAGCACCACTGTTATTATGGTCCAACCAGGTTTCAGTTAAAAACATAAAATCAAGATTGTGCTTAATAAAAAAATCATTGATTAAAAATGATTTTCCTGCCAAAGACCTGACGTTTAGTAAGGCTAGTGTTAGTGTGTTGAAATATTTATCTGTCTCAATTTTTGGTATAGGCGTTGGCTGACGAGGAATGATTGCTAAATTTGTGAGGTTTGCTGATAAGTGCATGTTCTTGCTTAGCGGATTTATCATTCTTTTTCTATTACCTATCACAACATAAATTGAAGAAGGATTTAATACACAGGGCCCGGGCTTGTCCTGAAAAGAGTCATGAGTGCCACTAGGCGTGCAGCCTGGACCCGGCACATATCAGACAAAGCTTGCTGCATTTTGTACACAAGTATACTTATCAGTCTGGGGAGGAGGAGTTAGCTGCTGTCCTTGGGTGGGCAGTGGTGCCTGCCGTTTAACTTTTGGCTGGGGGCCAATGATGGGAGAAGGAAGGGGGTAAGTTTGATTCCAGCATCTACTTTTGGCCGGGGGCAAATGATGGGAGAAGGAAGGGGGATAAATTTGGTTCCTTCAACTACCAGTTGCTTCATCTGGTCAGTGAACTCCAACATGGGCAGAGGGAAGGAGGGGAAAAGGTGAGTGGAGAGAGTGATGGCGTGGGCGGGGTGTATGGATCCTCAAAGGCGTCAGGGTTGGTGAGGGGGTCTGAGGGGAGTTGGACGGGTGAAGAGGGGGATGGAGATTTCTCATCTCTGCTCTGTGGTCTTCCATGGTCAAATCTTTGCTCAGGCGGGGGCTGTGGTGGATTAATGCCCTGTTTTGTTATGTCTTCCTCTTGTTTTGATTCCTCTTGTCTCGTGTCCTTGGCCAAGGGAGCTGATGTGTGGCGCAGAAAGTAAAGTTGGTTAGAGGTGAACAGCTTTACTCCTGGTTTGTTAAGGAAAAGTCCATCTGCCTTAAAAAGACGTCTGCGCTCCTAGAACATGTACAAATTGTCAATGAACTGCAGAGAATGAGCGGTACACACAGTTGAAAGCCATGTGCTCAGTGCCAACAGTCTGCTGAATCTCTCAACTCCTCTTCTGACTGGCGGTAGAGGTCCACTGATAAACACCTTCACGTTTAGGGAGCTGACTGTTTTCAGTAGATCCATGAAGTCCTTTTTCAGTCCTTTTTCAGCACTTCCCTATATGCAGTATAATGTTATTCACAGTTGGGTGTGCTGCCACAATATCCGGGATTCTGTTGGCCAAGCCAGACACCATTTCTTTGGGAAAACAGAGTATTTTGGTGTTTTTTTCTGCTTTTTACATCTTTTACAGCAGAGTCACCTACAATCAGAGTTTGAGGCCCAGTCGTTAGCTTTCCCTGTAGCTTTTTACTTTTTGAATTGCTCTCAGTCCTTACCCTGCTGTGTGACGCTGAGACACAATCCAGGTCAGATTAAGGTCCAGGGTCCTGCTGCAGTGTAGCAAATCTGTTATCAACTTGCAGATTCGGTTGTTGGGGAGGCATTTTGTTGCTAATTCTCCCTTTTGCAGCTGTCCACGGCTGTGTCCTACTAAGTACAGGGGTTGAAGAGGTGCTCTGCCTGGATGGTAATGCAGGCCAGCCGGTCATATCACAAATCTCAGGGCGCTGTGCCCTGCCTGTTAGTCGTCCTCCCATTTCCCAGGAAGATTTACTCTTAGGCTTTGCACCGAAAGAGTTCCCGGGAGGACTACCACTTGTTGATTTATTACCCGCTTCACAGTCCTCCTGTTTCTTTGTAGTCTTGTTGTTGCTAATTAGCCGTGTGTTAGCATGCTTTTGTCCATTGTTTTGGGTCCATGGTAAAGTGGTGTCATTCCCACATGATGTGTTCACCTCCACGTTGACTTCTAACCGTTGAATTTTGGTTTCCAGAACAGCAATCTTCTGAAGGAGTTTGTAGTAGTCATCCACGGAGAAGGGAGGCATCTTGCTGCTAATTAGCTTTAGCTAAGTACCACGTTTCCAGTCTGCAGTACAGGCTTGAGCTATTGGTAGGCCACGCTCACGAAGAAAAATGATTAAATATGGCAATAGCCTACTATGTCTACAAAAAGTGTATAGTCCAGTGATTTATAAGTATCCAAGAGCCGCTGCTCATAGTTTCTCTCAGAGGAAAAGCAAGATTATCAGCAGAAATATGCAAGCAGATGCAGGAGCAAGCAGCAAAGCGTCTGCACTGTAAGAAGCAGGAAGCACCAGGAAGTGCCTTAACAGTTTGCAAATGGTATGTAGAAATTATTAACAAGATGCCTCACATATTTTATCTAAACTGATTTTAGCAGTTAAGAAGAAGGCTCATTTGTCTGGCACTGGAGGGGGGGCACCAGCTCCAGACTTCACCCCAGCTGAGGAATTGGCCCTTGTTTTAAACCAAGGAAGGCCTGTGATGGAAGGGATTCAGGGTGGGACAGCTACTGACTCTGTTCCACCTCCAGAAACTGCCCTCTTCATACAAGGTACATTTTCCAGTACTGCACATCAAACACAATCACCCTTTTATACGGACATATGTGGACTGTCTGACCTTGTTTAGTCTTGCAGTGTCCGGCCACACAGTTACTCTCCTGCCACCAGACGACGATCCAGTGAGTATTATTCATTGAAAGCACATGGCTTGGCACATTCTGTCAATACAAATGATATTCAATATGGCAGGGGGAAAGAACTTCTGCAGTATGGGAAGGGGCTTCTGCAGCTGATGATGAGGAGACTGTGTCACTGGATTCCAGAAGGCCTGAGGTATCATGTACATTTTATGGAAATGCATATTTAGCCCATAATGAATGAGAAGTCAGTTCAGTTCAGTTTATTCTTTGTTCCAGAAGGGCAATTTGTATGCAGCAGGAAGACATCACATTCGAATATACAACACAAACCACACAACAATTAACACAATAAAAGTCAGTTATATAGCACTGCTAATATATATTTGTAACAGGATCCAGATGCAGTACAGCTTGACAGCCAGCCTGGCAACATAGTAAGTTTGGGCTAAAGGAAATTCCTGCATGCTGTGCTGATCAATGGGTGGTTTACAGAATTCACAAACTGTCAGATGTCTGTAGACGCAACATCTGAAAAAGCAAATCAAGCTGGCAGAAGCACAGATTGCTGTCAGTAAAAGGAGTCTCCAGGACCTTGGTCTAGAAATCAAGGAGAAAAGACTGAGGAAACTGGATCTGGAGATAAAAAAAACTAGAAAAAGAAGTGACTTCAATCCACACTTTAAGCATATCGGTAAAACAATGTATTAATGTTTTTCTTTCTCTCTCCCCAGCTCCAAGCTGACAAGTGATAGCACTAAAATAAAAAGCTTAAGAAGCATTGTGGCGTTCCCTGTGTGATTAATCTACACTATACTATGTAGGCGAAGTTATTGGTTCAGTGAGGTGAGACAAAATTTGAGAGGTTATGAAACCAAAGTAAGGTACTATAATATCTACTAATAATAAAAACACATTAGGCCTAATTAAGGAGTAACACAAACTATCCTTTATAAGAGAAGGACAAGACAATGAAATCAGTCATCTGAAATAATTAAAGGTATAGTGGAGGATTTTCTTTTTCCGGGTGGATCATCAAGACTATTGGTCCTCCTATTTGTCAATCATTCTGGGATATGTTTACGTGCCGTGACAGGTCAGCGAGCAGACGGCCACGGCCTCCGACCATAGACGGTATATAAAAGCCTCCGACCGCTGCCCCCCCGCTCTCGGCGATAGCTTGTTTGTTGGCCTGTAGCGTGCTAACGTTAGCTATAGAGATGCTTGTCCTAAATAGATTTCCACTTACCGGTGGCGAGTCTGACGTAGTGGAAAAAGTGCAAATCTTCTTTTGGAAAGTTGGCTTGTAGAGCCATGCCGACAGCAACTTGTAAACAGAGCGTGCACGAGGAGAACTAGGCTCGTGCATGCTCTCTCGTGCACACGTTTAATAGGCGTTCCCTCTCAGGAGCAGGTAGAGTGTTGCGCATGTGCATTTTTTCAAAAAGTGGAGAGGGCGGTTCTTTTCTAAAATTCGGGAAAATCCTCCATTATACCTTTAATGTATTGGTCTCTGACCAGCCTGCCATTGATGTAATCTGGGAATATAGCTGCATTGTCCCACTCAATCTCTGGTGCCAGTGCAGGACCCTGTTCCTTCCTCTGACAGGCAACATTATGTAGGACAGTGCAGGCAACAGTGATGTCACAGGCCCCGTCTGGGGCGACCCTCAGGTGGTGGAGACACTGAAAACGTGACTTGAGAAGGCCAAATGCCATTTCAATTCAGGCCCTTATTCTTGCATGGGCAAGATCCTATCCTTGCTGTGCTGCTGTCTCAGGGTCTGCAAGGGGAGTGAGAAGGAACCCTTGTCTCCCAGAAGAACGCCAGAGAATTCACCCGAGAATACAAAATTAAATCATTACAACTGCACTTAAGTATAACCTTTGACGCAGTTGTGTTTATCAGTGAAATGTGTGTGGCCTAACTTGTGATAGTCACTGGGAAATGGTGCTGGACCTAAAAACTCGGGAGTCATGGACCGACCCAGGCCACTTTGCCTCCACATTAGTTATGATGCAGGCAGCATCACAGATCATCTGAAACAATGCAATGTTGCCTATTCAGTACACATTTAATGCACAGAATACATTTTAGCTAGTTGACAGTAACTACATCATTTTTACCTGAACATTGATACTGTGGAAGGATGTAACACAAAATAGTCTGATTATATGGTGATTGTTCTAACGTAACGCTTTTTTTGTAATCTATAATTCATGTTACCTGCAATCTTGTGGACGTCCTCTTTGATGTAACACATTCTTCTGTTGCCAGGGAAGGTAATAAAGGAACCCAGTCTCACGTCAGTTTGTGATGGCATCATGAAAATAAATCTATTAGATCGTGGAACCATTACCTAATTGTGAAGATTTATGTGATGGGGTCACGTTTTTTAAACTAATGTATTTTAATGGGAAGCATCTTTGGTGATTACAGCACGTTTCTTTCTGCCAGTCGGCTGCAGCAGAGAAGCTGATACAGCTGCATTATTATTGGTATTTTTAGACCAATAACCGCTGTTTTTATCAACATTTATTCACCAGATTGTATCATGGTTTTTATGTATTTCTTTTACTGTTATTACTTCGGTCTATTTCGGCCAGGGAAGCTGGATGGCTTTATGTTTATTGATATTTTTTAACTATAATGCTACATCTATCAACATTTATTTAGATGTTATCATGGTATTCATTTCTTTATTTTAATCATATTATTTTGGTATTATTACCGGTGAAATATTACAGTAAATAAGACAGAAGAGTACGCTACGATATGAGCCGAGCTGGAGCGCATTCAAAGCAGGTATCCCACAATGCAACGCGGGCATTCATTCAGAGAATCAGACAGCAATCAGCGAGTCTTTAACGCCAGTATCGCTTCAATGTTCATATATATAATCTGTGGTTTTATCACCAGCAACAACACGTTGCTCAGTTTTATTCCAGTAAGTTATGCAGCGTAATAACATTTTAAAAAATCAGATGAAGACTCGGAAGTGACGTAGTACGTACCGCTGCTGGATAGGAAAAATACAAATACATAATATAATTGATGTTTTTGTCTAACATTATATTTGATGATTTAAACAATGAAGATAATAATAATAATAATAATAATAATAATAATAATAATAACTATAGAAAATACAGTTTCATGTATTTGTCTCATGTAGGCTACTGTTTGCTCGGCCAGCCGGCGGGCGGCGGTAATCTGGAATGGAATGAAGCCCATTCACGGCAGACAGCAGAAACACAGGAGCTGAACAAGTCCTCCCCCCCACCCCAGAAGAACTACAAGTAGGATGTTCTATCAGTCTGTTCTATTATTATTATTATCTTCATTGTTTAAATCATCAAATACAATGTTAGACAAAAACATCAATATTACAAATACCAGTATTATGTATTTGTATTTTTCCTATCCAGCAGCGGTAATTTCTACGTCACTTCCTGAGTCTTCAGTTGATTTTTATTAAATGTTATTACACCGCATAACTTACTGGAACAAAACTGAACAAGGTGTTGTTGCTGGTGACAAAATCACTGATTATATATAAATATATATATATATATATATATATATATATATATATATATATATATATATATATATATATATATATATATATGTACATTGAAGCGATACTGGCGTTAAAGACCTGCTGATCGCTGTTCGATTCTCTGATATGAATGACCGCCATGCATTGTGGCATACTGCCTTTGAATCCACTCCTCTCGGCTCACATCGTAGTATAGTGTAGTGTAATCACGAACGATGCTTCCCATTAAAATACATTAGTTTAAAAAAATGTGACTCCATCATGTAAATCTTCACAATTACTTGATGGTATTACGTTCTAATAGATTTATTTTCGTGATGGCATCACGAACTGACGTGAGACTGGGTTGTAATAAAGATGTGTGCCAAGGACTTCAGTGCCAAACACACACTTCTGACAGTACGGCAAATAGTGCCTTTATTTAGAGTTTCAGCATCTCCCATGTATGGAGCTAAAAGAGTCTCAATAAAGATAAATGCACACAATACATTCACATATGCACACACAGGATTCATACATGCACACACATGATTCATAAATACACACAGGATACACAAATGTGCACAAAATTCACAAATACACACACAAAATTGAAAAAGCACAGAAGAGTCACAAATGCACACAAAATTCAGAAATGCACACACGATTCAGAAATGCACAGGACAAGATTCAGAAATGTATTTCTGATGCACACACAAATATACCTTGATTTACAAACTGCTTGTGGTCTGTGAACTTCACTGCATTTGTGTTTGAATTTTGAGACTCCTCTGACGTGGCGCGACTCAAAAATGCCTTTTTTAAACAGAGAATGATCTGCAACCAATCAGATATCTCCCTTGTTTTAGCCAATCAAAAGAACGCATCTCACGTGGGGGATTGTTTACTTATAAGCCAATCACATGAACCCATTCACACAGACGCACCACCGCAGCGGAAGGGGCGGAGCTAACAAAAAGTGAAAAACTTTGGATAATGGCGGCCGTATATGCGACAGCGAAACCCAAATGTAAGTTGAATATTAAAGCTGCAAGCATCGATGGACGGGCCCTCGCGCCTCTGCGCACGTCGGAGTTACTGGCGGACGCCGCTCCTTGCGACCATGCATCGGCTCGGCACTCAGACATTGCAAATAGTCGCCAATGAAAAGGGAACTCCTTGCCGAGTTCAATGATACCTCACACAAGACTCAATGTCGTACAGTTCATTATTTGTGAAAGGGGGCGTGGCCAAAGCATAGGGGGCGGGTCAAACCATCACCAATGAAGAAGGAACTCTCTGCTGAGTTCAGTGATACCTTAATAATAATAATAATAATAATAATAAATTTTATTTGTAAAGCACTTTTCATAAATGAATCTCAAAGTGCTACAGAAACCACATTACAAGTAAGGAAAATACAGCATAACATGAGGAAAGGGGAGGAGAAAAAAAACGACTCCCAAACTATGCTCAGTACAGTACAGAGTACAGTGTGGGAACAGGAAAAAAACCTCAGCAATAAGCACATACAACACGATTCAACACATGACTTGCAACAGGGGAGGGGAATGGGGGGTGGAGGTAACCCAGACGTAGGCAAGCAGCCATCCGGTCTTGCAGCCGACAAATGGCGCTGGTCACAGACCCGCTTGTCAGACTGGGGGGTAAAAAAGCGGCGAAGGCGTGGGACGGGGGAATTAGGGGGGAGGGGGGCCTGGTGAGAGTCGCTTAGCCTGGCACCCATTGGGGCCTCAGTCCGCAGGATGTCATAGCGTTAATACAGCAGGTTGCCATGGAGACAACCTTGAATAGGTCCCAAGCAGAGTCAACAATCAGCAGGTGTCTGAGGGAAGTTGGGGAGGAACACAAGAGTGTCTCTCTGCAGTGCTCTTCGAGGGGGATGTTTTTGTTCCAGCAGCGGCCTTGGCCGAGGCCAGTGCTGGATAAGGGGGCCGAAAGTTGATAAGATTGGAGTTATTTTGTCTCAGCGCGAGTAGCTGCATTCCTTTACACAGCCACTCTGTTAGTCAATTTCTGGTCAATCTGTCTTTGTAAAAGCGGTGATCTATCCAAGATAATATCCAAATTGCAGTTCATCTCCATGTTGTTATCCATAGTGCGGTTTATAGTCCCAGCTTCAAACGCTGACCGCTCTGCCCACCGCTTCAATCACTCCAGGCAGCTTTTTGGGGCTCTGAACAGCTGTCATAGTCTTGTCAAATTTGTCGATAAACCAGGCCAATGCCTAATCCGGTCAGCAAGGGCCTGTTATCATGGTTCCGAATAGGTAGATATCCTCAACGTCCTCCCTGGAATGAGCCGCCAGACACACGACCCGTCACTTCTCCCACGCGTCCATCGTGTAGCCAGCAGCAAACGTTCCGGCAGGGCGAGCAGGTTCCCCCGAACCCAAGCTCCTCATCGAGAAGATGGTGTCAATTGCGTTGAGAGACCAGTTGATCAAATCCATGGTTTTAGGGTTTGGAGAGCAGTGCTGAGAGAGTCTCTCAGAGAGTTAGACGAGACAAGAGGAGCAAGCAGGGGAGGTGTGGGAGAGGAGAGGAGAGAAAATGCGACCGCCTTCGTTGAGGGCCAAACGAGTCTTATATGAATATAATAGTGTACCATAAATGGGTCACCAGTTATGAAGGGGGCGTGGCTTAAGCATAGGGGGCGGGCCAAACCATCACCAATGAAGAAGGAACTTTCTGCTGACTTCAATGATACCTCACACAAGGGTCTACCTTAAACAGTTCAAATGTTATGGAAGGGGGCGTGGCCTGAATAGGTGGGCATGGTTAAAGTATATGGGGTGGCTCAGTATCACATGGAGACCCCACATTATAAGTTTCATGTAAATCGGATGATGTTTGTCATATAAGGCAGATTTCGTGTTGCCAGCGGGGGGCGCTATGACGAAATGCCAATTTTGGCCTGTATTTGTCCTCAGGCCTGGACCCTTGCACAACTTCTTTGTTCATCGAAGGATGCTCAAAATGGCCGCCACGCCACGCCCACACCGTCTCCCGAAAAGTTTTTCTTTTAACAACTTTTCATCTTTAAGGTGTTGTGATGGTACAGACCAAATTTGAAGTCCATCGGATGAAATCTGTAGGAGGAGTTCGTCAAACTATAGCACCTTGACTTTTAGGTCTACTTCCTGTTGCCACTAGGGGGCGCTATGACTTTGAGTAAATATCGGCCGTTATATGTTCTCAGAGGTGGACTCTTATGAATCGTGAAAAGTTTCGAGCCAATTGGATAATGTATACTCGAGTTACACCCACTTCCTGTTTCGATGGCGAAACGCACAAAATGGCCGCCCCGCAAGCAGCGATGGACGGGCCCTCACGCCTCTGCGCACGTCGGGGTTACCGGCGGACGCCGCTCCTTGCGACCGTGCACTTCCGTGGCACTCCGACACCGCAAATCGTCAGCAATGAAAAGGGAACTCCCTGCAGAGTTCAACGATACCTCACACAAGACTCTACGTCATACAGTTCATTAGTTGTGAAAGGTGGTGTGGCCAAAGCATAGGGTTCAGGGCAAACATTTACCAATGAAAAGGGAGGTCTCTGCTGAGTTCATTGATACCTCACGTAAGACTATAGAGTGCGGGCCAAACCATCACCAATTAAAAAGGAACTCTCTGCTGAGTTCATTGATACCTCACACAAGGGTGTACCTTAAACAGTTCAAATATTATAAAAGGGGGCGTGGCCTGAATAAGGGGGCGTCGTTAAAGCATATGGGGCGGCTCAGTATCACATGTAGAACACACATTATAAGTTTCATTAAAATCGGATGATGTTTGTCATATAAGGCAGATTTCGTGTTGCCAGCGGGGGGCGCTATGACCAAATGTCAATTTTGGCCTGTAGGTGTCCTCAGGTCTGGACCCTTGTTAAACGTGAGAAGTTTCGGGCAGATATGACAACGTACACTAAAGTTACAACAACTTCTTTGTTCATCGAAGGATGCTCAAAATGGCCGCCACGCCACGCCCACGCCGTCTGACGGAAAGTTTTTCTTTTAACAACTTTTCATCGGTAAGGTGTTGAGATTTGAAGTCCATCGGATGAAATCTCTAGGAGGAGTTCGTTAAAGTATAGCACCTTGACTTTTAGGCCTACTTCCTGTTGCCACTAGGGGGCGCTATGACTTTGAGTAAATATCGGCCCTTATATGTCCTCAGGGTTGGACTATTATGAATCTTGAAAAGTTTCGAGCCAATTGGACAATGGACACTCGAGTTACACCCACTTCCTGTTTCGATGGCGAAACGCACAAAATGGCCGCCCCGCCACGACCATGCCCTATGATCAAAAGTTTTTCTTTTAACAACTTTTCATCTATCATGTCTTAAGATGGCACAGACCAAGTTTGAAGTTGATCGGATGAAATCTCTAGGAGGAGTTCGTTAAAGTACGACATGTGGAAATGGCCAAAATCGCACTAATTTCGAACTTTCGATTCAAAATGGCGGACTTCCTGTTAGGTTTAAGGTATGGCTCCAATGACGTTTTCTGTATGTCTTGACATGTTACAAATGTGTACCAAGTTTCGTTAATCTACGTTAAACGTACTGCAGGGGCTCAATTTTTTAAACTTTGCTGGGGGCGCTAGTGAGCCATTTTTGTGCGCCTATTCCCAAAACCCATTTTTCACCAAACTTGACGCGACCGTCAAATTTGGTGAGTTTTTGAATATGTTAAGCCCCTCAAAAAGACAATTCATTGCGCGGAAGAAAGAAAGAAAGAAAGAAAGAAAGAAAGAAAGAACGAATAATAATTCCTTCAGTTCCAATAGGTCCTTCGCCGCTGTCGGCGCTCAGGCCCTAATAACAATTTTTGCTATACTTGTGTGTGGCGTCGCGAACGGTATTAATGACACTCTGAGATTTTAAGATTTCTGACAACGCCACTTGGGATAGGCCCAAGACCTTTAAAGCACACAGGTTCGTTCCACTCAATTAGGCCAAAAACACGTAGTTCCCCGTTTACAAAAATAGTTTATTTGATAAAAATGTATATATAAAATGCCAAATTAACCAAAACAATAATAAAATAAACAATTTACTTAACCAAAACAGGTAAAGAAACAAAAACAAATTACTTGATCAAAGCAATAAAGTAAAGAAAACAAAACAATACAAACTAAAGGATTAACTCCTAAGTCGTCGGCTAAAATTTAAAAGAACAAACAAATTAAATCTGGTGTTGACAATTCACCACAAGAACCAAAAGCCAGCAACAACAGTGCCAAGCAGCAGCGACACGCTGTGTGGTTCGCGGCAAAAACAAAGCTGTGCAGTTAGCAGCCGAGAAAGCTGTACACTCAGCAGCAGAGAGTAACCTGTGTTGTTAGCAGCATTTAGCAGTGGAGAAAGCTGTACGATTAGCAGCATTTAGCAGTGGAGACAAAACAGCAGCGGCCCCAATCAGCTGGTGGTGGAGTCACATCAATCACCACCTGTAGACTTCGGCCAGCTGATGAGCATTTCCTGTCAATAAACATAAAATTAGCATAGCTAAGCTACATTAATAAAGGTTTTTGGGGGCTAGATCTAAGGTAGCATACCTGTTTTCAGAGTCAAACCTGCACAGCGAGTGGGAGCTCCACCGCACACGGAGCACTCGGTCGCTGCTCTGCAGTGAAAACATGCAGGCTTTAAGCATAAGGACATAATGATAAATAGGCTGAAAGAGCAATAGCCGCAGCAGTAGCGCGGAGCATTACCTGCACCGACAGACACCTGACCCGGAAATGGTGCAGCAGTGGGAGCGCAAGAAGGAAGGCCGCACTTATATACTGCCGCCCTAGTGGTCAGCAGGCGCAATTAACTGCAACAAGACAACCTTATTTCTATACTGCTACATTCGTAACATGTAAGTCACCTGTTTATGTATATTTGGTTAATTTTGCATTCAGTGATGATTTTTGTACCACGAATTACAACGTTTATTTGTACCGTAATTTGACGTGCTATCAAGCTAGCTTTAGCTAGCCTTAGCTAGCTAACAGCGGCACAGTTTACCCAAAGAGTATAGAAGTTACCGGTTCTCTTTGGTTTAACCACTGGCTAATAAGTGATAACCTAGCTAACGTTACATGTGTTGTGGTATACTGTTGTTTATTGTAGACGATTTTAGCGTTAGATGTGTGATCTTGTAAATATACATTAGCTAAGCTGCGAGCGTTGGCAGTAATGTTACAGTACGTTAATGTATGCTATGTTATAACATATTAACAGTGCTGTTTCTGTCCTGATCTAACTTATATAATCGTTAGGGACACGGACGTGGCAGCCGTCAACGCTGCCAACTTGAGGGAAGTCCTCCTCTGCTGGAAGGCGAACGACCTGGGGAGGAGAGAGAGGATTTCCCTGCTGGTCTTGTGGACAGCACGGTGCACAGTGGCCCGGAGCAGAGCAAAGGCTCTGGCTAAGACACGACTGCTGGCTAGCCAAAAGAGGAAGACAAGGGCCTCGATGACGGGTCCCCAGCCGTGGTCACACGCCGTGCCGAGGATGTACCGTTACAGGATCCCCTGGAGAGTCTGAAGTCCCCCCTCATATCACTTTCCCCATCAAAGTACAGGCCCAGCAATGGTCCGTCTTTTAAAATAAAATGTTATTGAATGTATTTAATAGTATGTGATATCTTTAGTGTTGCATGACTGTAGCAAGCATACGTGAAATGAATGAATAGAACAATATGATCTATTTAAATGTCTATTGGGTTTCCTCTGCTTTCACTCTTGTATTGTCACTGTAATTAATAGCTATTGCAATAAACACCCTTATATAAACATATAATATGACTAGAGAAAAAGAAAAAGAATCGCTGGTGCAGCACTTATTTCATATTTTTTTTATTTTTTAAGGTGCATAACAATGACTAACGTTTCAGTGTAAAGTTACATCTTCATCAGAGTCCTTGACTGCTGCACCAGTGATTCTTTTTCTCTGCACTGTTTTGTTCTGCCCTGGTTGCACCAGATTGTTGTGGATTACAGAAGCTCAGAGAACTCTTTTTCACATATAGTTTTTCTGAATTGCTAAAACACTAAACCCCATTCTCTGAACCCAATGCTCAGTGGCCTAGACCCATTTGTTGAATCAGTCACTTTGTAGGCAAAACCTTAAACAAGTTCAGGTAGGTAAGACACTGTAAATCTCAACCACTCTTTTTGCAAAACTCTAAACACATTCTCACTCACTAAAACACATTTTGCACTGTGTTGCTAAATGGTAAATACATGTGGCAAAAGTTAAACACAACTACAACATAGCTGCCATCGTTTACACACAACAACTCAAAATTGTTCACACTTGTTTCTAATGATGTGATCAAATCAGTTGTCTAGAATATAAGCCAGTTCAGAGTACACCGGTGGCCCAGGTACAATGAATGTTGATACCACAATGGATGGAAATAATGTGAGAGGCAGAGGAGGAAGAGGAGGAAGAGTTTGTGTAAGAGGTGGTGGACGAGGAGGAAGAGTACAAGGACAACGAAGAGCAAGACCAAGAATAGTAATTTCAGATCAAATTCAGGCAACTGTGATAGACCATGTTCTTGTTCATGGAATGACAATGAGGGAAGCAGGACAAAGAGTACAACCCAATTTGAGCAGATTCTCTGTGGCCACCATAATCAGGACATTCAGAGAAGAGAACAGGTAAATGTATTGTTTTTCTAATTTGTGCCACTAAAAGTTTACTGTATATATTTGATATAGTACATCAGTTTGTCAATACATTTTACATATGAATGTGATGTCCATTACTATTGTTTCTGTATGTATACATTTGTAAGAGCATTTTCCCTTTTTTAGAATTGCAAGACTACCAAATGAGGGTGGAAAGACTCCTTTGTTCTCCCAACAGCAAGAGGCTCTCATTGTTGATATGGTCCATCAAAACAGTGCCATCCGACTGCATGAAATACAGCAAAGAGTTGTAGAAGACAATGTAAACTTTTAAGGAATCAACAGTGTCAGCCTTTCTACCATTGCCCGTGTCCTCCATCGCAACAGGGAACGCATAAAGCAAGTGTACAGAGTACCCTTTGAGCGTAGTTCAGAAAGGGTCAAAGATCTACAATATCAGTATGTGCAAGTAAGTGTACACTTTCAGCACTGATGCTTACAGTACAAGTTTCTAGCCTACAGTTATTGTCCTATACTGTTACTGTAACACTGTATATTGTGAAGCACTTTGTGACCTTGTCTGTGAAAAGCGCTGTATAAATAAAATGTACTTATTTACTTACTTATAAAACCCCATTCTCTGAACCCACTATATTGTAGTGTATGTAAATCAGTGCATATAAATACACTTTTGCAGAAGTATGTCTTTCTGTAACACTTACTAAACTATTTATTTATCTCTTATATATATATATATATATATATATATATATATATATATATATATATATATATATATATATATATATTTTAATACATTTTTGTAGATGAAGCAGGGTTCAATCTGGCGAAGAGGAGAAGGAGAGGCTGGAACATAACTGGCCAACGTGCCATTGTGGAAGTCCCTGGCCAGTGTGGTGGCAATGTCACCCTATGTGCAGCCATAAGCAATGGGGGGGTTCTCCACCATCATGCACCATATATAACACTGACCATCTTCGTACATTTGTGGGTGGTCTTCGGGATGTTTTGTTTGAACGTGAGCAGCAGGATCATCAGCAGGCAGTGCATCCTGTCTATGTTGTGGTTTGGGACAATGTCAGCTTTCACCGTGGTGTCCGAATACGTGAGTGGTTCAACATCAACCAGCGATTTGTGAATGTTTTCCTTCCACCATACAGCCCTTTCCTCAACCCAATAGAAGAGTTTTTCTCTGCGTGGCGATGGAAGGTCTATGACCGTAACCCTTTTACAAGGGTAAATCTTTTACAGGCAATGGAATTGGCCTGCGGTGACATAGGTGTGGAGTGTTGTCAAGGCTGGATCCGGCACACGAGAGGGTTCTTCCCCCGTTGCCTAGGAAGGGACAACATTGCATGTGATGTGGACGAAGTCCTCTGGCCGGACCCAGCACAAAGACGGGGTGCTGAGGCAGAATGAGTCTCTCATTGACTTTGATTTTGCAATTGCACAATATTTTGTGTGCGAGTGTTTGATTTTGCCAGAAGAGTCAGGGGTTTTGTGAATGTAGTTTAAAGACTGGGTTTTGTGTTTAAAGTTTTGAGGATATGGGGGAAGGTTTCAAGAAATGTGTCTTAGCAATCAAGAAAAACTGTAATATGACTATTTTCTATGTTAGCGTAATATGTCAGTTGGACACCATTTTAATTGCTCCGATTTTGCTAAAATAACTCAAAATGACCATTTTTTTACAATGAATTAAGAGCAAAAGTATGAATATCATCATACCGGTATGTTAACGGTTGCGTAAAACAGAGGACAAATACAAGCAACAATAAAAACAATCACATTCATTTTGAAGAACAAATCAGAAATGTATTTTTCGCGAGTGCTCTGCCCTGGGTACAATTCACAATTTCACAGAAGAAGGACTGAGATGTTGTGATCGTCACTTCCAGTAAGTACATAAGGCAGTGTGCGATTTGAGACAACACTCCCCCGTCAAATTTTACGCACTATGCAAGTAAGTACATAGTGTACAAAGTGCACTTCCCTGAGTGCACTAAGGGAAGTGCACGATTTGAGACACCTACAGTGACATCGTAGCTTCAGCGAGACATCATCCTTGAAGTGTGTAGTCTTTGTAATTACGTATTTTCACAGTCTTATACTTCAACAGTTTAACAATAAACTGAAACTTTCTTCGGTTGAAAAATTATCTTTTAAATTGATGACGAACATCATATTTGTAATCCATGGCTCAATTCAAACGGGATCAAAAAATAATTAGCTTTTTCCCGTTCGCTACTGAGTTAAGGTTCCATGAGGTCCATCGGAAGGGGCGGGACTTTGGCTGCGCTGTGTGAACGTGTTCATGTGATTGGCTTTTAAGTAAACAATGCCTCTCCGGGAACCATCACCTTATCGTGGTGGAGAGGTTTGGGTGTCCCTATGAACCTGAGGGCTGTGTTGTCTGGAGCTTTGTGCTCCTGGTAGGGTCTCCCATGGCAAAGTGGTCTCAGGTGAGGGGCCAGACGAAGAATGGTTCAAAAGACCCTATGAAAAAACGAGGAAGGGATAGAGAGACCCTGCCCAGAGGAAGCCCGGGGCCCCCGTCTGGAGCCAGGCCCAGAGGGAGGGCTCGTCAGCGAGCGTCTGGTGGCCGGGTTTGCCACGGAGCCCGGCCGGGCACAGCCCGAAAAAGCTACGTGGCACCTATCTCTCCAGCCCATGGGCCCACCACCTGTGGGAGGAACCGCTGGGGTCGGGTGCACTGCCACACGGGTGGCGGTGAAGGTCAGGGGCCTCGACGGACCAGACCCGGGCAGCAGAGGCTGGCTCTGGGGACATGGAATGTCACCTCGCTGTGGGGGAAGGAGCCGTAACTTGTGCGTGAGGTGGAGCGCTACCAGTTGGATCTGGTGGGGCTTACCTCTACGCATAGTCTCGGTTCTGGAACCGTACTCCTGGAGAGGGGTTGGACTCTTTTCTTCTCCGGAGTTGCCCAGGGTGTGAGGCGCCAGGCGGGTGTGGGGATACTCACAAGTCCCCGGCTGAGCGCCGCAACGTTGGAGTTTACCCCGGTGGACGAGAGGGTCGCCTCCCTACGCCTGCGGGTTGTTGGGGGGAAAACTCTGACTGTTGTTTGTGCATATGCACCAAACAAGAGTTCAGAGTATTCGGCCTTCTTGGAGACCTTGAATGGAGTCCTGTATGGGGCTCCGGAGGGGGACTCCATAGTTCTGCTGGGGGACTTCAACGCACATGTGGGCAATGACTGAGACACATGGAGAGGCGTGATTGGGAGGAACGGCCTCCCTGATCTAAACCAGAGTGGTTGTCTGTTATTGGACTTCTGTGCTAGTCATGGATTGTCTATAACAAACACCATGTTCGAACATAGGGATGCTCATAAGTGTACTTGGTACCAGAACACCCTAGGCCGAAGGTCAATGATCGATTTTATAATCGTTTCATCTGATTTGAGGCCGTATGTTTTGGACACTCGGGTGAAGAGAGGGGCGGAGCTGTCAACTGATCACCATCTGGTGGTGAGTTGGGTCAGGGGGTGGGGGAAGACTCTGGACAGACCTGGTAAGCCCAAACGGGTGGTGCGGGTAAATTGGGAACGTCTGGAGGAAGCTCCTGTCCAACAGACCTTCAACTCACACCTCCGGCGGAGCTTTTCGTGCATCCCTGTGGAGGCTGGGGGCATTGAACCTGAGTGGACAATGTTCAAAGTTTCCATTGCTGAAGCTGCGGCAGGGAGCTGTGGTCTTAGGGTCTTAGGTGCCTCAAGGGGCGGTAACCCTCAAACACCGTGGTGGACACCGGTGGTCAGGGAAGCCGTCCGACTGAAGAAGAAGTCTTTCCGGGATATGTTATCCCAGAGGACTCCGGAGGCAGTTGCAAGGTACCGACGGGCCCGAAGGACTGCAGCCTCTGCCGTGAAAGAGGCAAAGCAGCGGGTGTGGGAGAAGTTCGGAGAAGACATGGAGAAGGACTTTCGGTCGGCACCAAGGCGCTTCTGGAAAACCGTCCGCCACCTCAGAAGGGGGAAGCGGGGAACCATCCAAGCTGTGTACAGTAAGGATGGGACGTTTTTGACCTCAACTGAGGAGGTAATAGGGCGGTGGAAGGAGCACTTTGAGGAACTCCTAAATCCAGCTGATGCACGCTCTTTGTTAGAGGCAGAGCTGGAGGATGACGGGGGATTGTCATCAATTTCCCTGGTGGAGGTCACTGAGGTAGTCAAACAACTCCACAGTGGCAAAGCCCCAGGGATTGATGAGATCCGTCCAGAAATGTTGAAAGCTCTGGGTGTGGAGGGGCTGTCTTGGTTGACACGCCTACTCAACATTGCATGGAAGTCTGGGACAGTGCCAAAGGAGTGGCAGACCGGGGTGGTGGTTCCCCTCTTCAAAAAGGGGGACCAGAGGGTGTGTACCAATTACAGGGGTATCACACTTCTCAGCCTTCCTGGTAAAGTCTACTCCAAGGTGCTGGAAAGGAGGGTTCGGCCGATAGTCGAACCTCAGGTTGAAGAGGAACAATGCGGATTCCGTCCGGGTCGTGGAACAACGGATCAGCTCTTTACTCTAGCAAGGATCCTGGAGGGAGCCTGGGAGTATGCCCATCCAGTCTACATGTGTTTTGTGGATCTGGAGAAGGCATATGACCGGGTCCCCCGGGAGACTTTGTGGGAGGTGCTGCGGGAGTATGGGGTGAGGGGGTCCCTTCTCAGGGCCATCCAATCTCTGTATGACCAAAGCGAGAGCTGTGTCCGGGTTCTCGGCAGTAAGTTGGACACGTTCCAGGTGAGGGTTGGCCTCCGCCAGGGCTGCGCTTTGTCACCAATCCTGTTCGTAGTATTTATGGACAGGATATCGAGGCGTAGTCGTGGTAGGGAGGGGTTGCAGTTCGGTGGGCTCGGGATCTCATCGCTGCTCTTTGCAGATGATGTGGTCCTGATGGCATCATCGGCCTGTGACCTTCAGCACTCACTGGATCGGTTTGCAGCCGAGTGTGAAGCGGCTGGGATGAGGATCAGCACCTCTAAATCTGAGGCCATGGTTCTCAGCAGGAAACCGATGGAGTGCCTTCTCCAGGTAGGGAATGAGTCCTTACCCCAAGTGAAGGAGTTTAAGTACCTTGGGGTGTTGTTCGCGAGTGAGGGGACAATGGAGCGGGAGCGGTCGGAGAATCGGCGCAGCGTGGGCGGTATTACATTCAGTTTATCGCACCGTTGTGACGAAAAGAGAGCTGAGCCGGAAGGCAAAGCTCTCGATCTACCGGTCAGTTTTCGTTCCTACCCTCACCTATGGTCATGAAGGTTGGGTCATGACCGAAAGAACGAGATCCAGGGTACAAGCGGCCGAAATGGGTTTCCTCAGGAGGGTGGCTGGCGTCTCCATTAGAGATAGGGTGAGAAGCTCAGTCATCCGTGAGGAGCTCGGAGTAGAGCCGCTGCTCCTTCACGTCGAAAGGAGCCAGTTGAGGTGGTTCGGGCATCTGGTAAGGATGCCCCCTGGGCACAGTTATCAGGTTATGTTGGTCACTGGCCTGAATGAGACCCGGGTACCACTGTCTCAATTTACATCGTTCATGAGCTGGGAATTCCTCCAGATTCATCAGCAAACCTACATGTACGTCTCTAAGAACATGTTTTAAGAAATTGTCTTGTCTTTCTTGTGCACTTGCAGGTCCGTGGCTAAGTTCATAACAAGGCAACTGGGAGCACCGGGCCAGTCCTCCCCGTTTATTTAACCCCTGGTTATAAAAAATGTCAAAACGACAAAAACATTGTGACTGCTGCTGACTAACCCTAACCTGAGCAGAGGGAGCGCCGTTAAAACAAAGCAGTTTCCTCTGTTTCGTCTCTACTAGAAATGAAGCTGCAGCAATATAATAGTATTTCACCATCACTCTAGTGTTCTCATAGAGTGTGTTAACACGAGTTAAACCGCAGCCAATGAAGACAGACTCACCAACCCAGTCTCACGGCAGTTTGTGATGGCATCACGCAAAGAATTCTATTAGATCATGATAACATCACGATATTGTGAAGATTTACGTGATGGGGTCATGTTTTTTAAACTAATGTATTTCAATGGGAAGCATCTTTGGTGATTACAGCACGTTTCTTTCTGCCAGTCGGCTGCAGCAGAGAAGCTGGATACAGCTGCGTTATTATTGGTATTTTTAGACCAATAACCGCTGTTTTTATCAACATTCATTCACCAGATCTTATCATAGTTTATATGTATTTCTTTTAATGTTATTATTTCGGTCTTATTGCCAAGGAAGCTGGATTGCTTTGTTGGTTATTGATATTTTTAAAACTATAACGCTACATCTATCAGCATTTATTTAGATGTTATTTAGGTATTCTTTGTTTTAATATTATTTCGGTCTTATTACCGGTGAAATATTACAGTATGCTGTAGGACAGAACACAGGCCGAGCGGGGCACATTCTAAGCCCATTAGCCACAATGCAACGCGGCCATTCATTCAGAGAATCAGACAGCGATCATAAGGTCTTTAACATCAGTATCACCTCGATGTACATATTTAATCAGTGTTTTCTTACCAGTAACAACACATTTCTCAGCTTTGTTCCAGTAAGTTATGCACCGTAATAACGTATAAAAAAATCAACTGAAGTGACGTAGTAATTACCGCTCGGCGTCTATGAAAAAATGTTGCACGTTGTACGTGAGAATTTATATAATAAAAATACCAATAATGAAATAATAGTGTTTTATGCTAAGCACTTAGATTTGCCTTGTTGCAATACAAAAAAACTACAGTTGAGTGTTTAGAACTACAGCCTAATGGCTCGTTTGACTAATGTGCATTTATGTTGACTTTTACTGTTGGGAAAAACAAAAAATTTACTTTTTACAAAGAGAAGCATTTTTTATTTTATTTTCCATGCATCATTATTTAAAAATGCAATTTTCTAATTTTGCAGTTGATGAATGTTAATAGCAAAGACTAAAGGGAAAAAACATGAGCATATTTATGTGTGGGACTTAGTTAGATTTAACATCCCACTGCATTATTAGTAGTTTTAAATAAATGACGTTTTAGAAATAATTTATGGCAGGCCTAACATATTAATTATTATATTCAGAAGATGATCCTCATATCAACCTTTGTAGCCTTTACTGAGAGACTATCTTTTCTAAACTAAGAAAGGACTAGTTTTAGGAAGCATTTTCAGGAAATTAAAAGGATAAGCAGATTGTTGCCGAGGTTTTTGTTCACAGAGTAAGATGTATATATCTTTGTTTGGGTATCTGTGTACATATGCAACATCTGTTTTGGCATTTTTGGCACACTTCTACCTCAGCCTATACTGCATACCGACACAAGTACTTTTGCATATTCTGCTGAAATAGAGACCTATGTTTCCATGCCAACAATCTCATGTGACAAGCTGAGGAGTTGGTGGTGACATGGGTCAGAGGGTATCAGAGGTCATACATGATGAACCAATCAATGGGCTCTGCTCCTATAGACACCTTGGTGTTCATATGGACAACACCTGGCTGGAAGGCCTGTGTTCAAAGTGTGTGTTATCATTTAGAGCAGTGAATTAATTCAATTCAATTTTATTTATAGTATCAAATCATAACAGGAGTTATCTCAAGACACTTTACAGATAGAGTAGCTCTAGACCACACTCTATAATTTACAAAAAAAAAACAAATCCCCCAAGAGCAAGCACTCAACAGTGGCAAGGAAAAACTCCCTTTTAGGAAGAAACCTGGGACAGACCCAGGCTCTTGGTAGGTGGTGTCTGACGTGCCGTTGGGGTGTATCACAGTATAGATAATGAAACAGTGACTAGAAATAGTGGTTGTAGTAGCGCAGGGAGCAGGTCAGAGAAGCAGGTGGGCCTGCTAGAGGGTTTATGTTGTACAAGGCTGCATTACAGTGCATATTCATATGTCAAAAAGCATGACAATATCTAAAAACATCTCATTTAAAGCTTGCTTGTCAGGTGACTGTCATGAAGGTTGTGGAGAGGAATAGAAACCAGTCTCTCCAGGCAAGCACAGAGAATATGACCTGATCTATCTTTATTCTCCATGCAAAGAGTTCTTATCCTCTGGCAGAAGATATATGTTACCCCAATGTAAACTAAATATTTCTAAACTATTGGCCTATTCGGACCTACCTCAACTAAAAATGATGTGGCTTGAGGCTGCAGGGGTTTTTAGCTTCAGGATATAGGGTTGTGTGTTCCTCTTGTCACTGTTTGTGAAAGATGAGCAGTAGATTGTTGCTGTGTGACGTGCTTCAGTCTGGCTACATATCACTTTTTATTGTAAGTATATGTCAGCTGTATGATAAAACAATATGTCAAGTGTTATGTGTGAAGCATTTGAACTCAAGGCAGATATCCCTCTGGGGACGATAAAGTATCGCCTGCCTCCATGTTATGTGACAATTAAAACATTGACGTAGGACTATATAGCAAACACATGGTTGGAAAGGTCTCAACCTCCACAGTAACATATGTCAGTCTGAAGAGGATACATAACTCCTGCTTTGAAATATTGACCTCTGAACCTTGAACCCAGTCCATGTTTGAAGGGTTGTCATTTAGCAACAGAAGGTGTTACAAACATGGGACCAGCTGTTATAGAAAGCTCTGGACCAGAGCATGTGCGCGGAGTGGAGCGTGAGCGAGCGGGGAGCGTGAGCAGGCGGGTCAGAGACAGAGCGCAGAGCGGCATTTTTAAAAGGACGGAGCGCCTTCATTTGTGTCGTCCGTAAAATGTTGTTGCTCATCAGTTCTTTAGGAGGTAAGGCTGTGGTCTAAGCTAAAAGTGATATACATGTAGATTTTGTTCCTTTTTTGGAGCGAGCGGGGGGCGATTTGAGCGGAGCGCGAAGCAAACTGCGTTGATCGCTGAGCGATAATGAGCGGAGCGGCCTGATGTAGCTTTGAGGAACAGTTCCGTGAGCGATGAGCGGAGATTCTCACCGCTCCACTCCGCTCATATGCTCTGCTCTGGAGCTCAGCTGTCATCTAGATATGGTCTCCAACGTTTACCCACTGTAAGCATTGTCAAATATGGTAATAAGCTATTTTCACCTATTTAACAATTAGATTTTTAAAATCTGATGACACCAGTGTGTTCCCCATCCCAAAAAAAACCAGGGTGTATCCACAATTCTACACTGTCAACTTCTACTTATGAGAAATATACCAATATATTTAAAAACTACAACTCCCACTATAGACGCACAGCAGAACCTGTTCCAAAGCTAGTGTACTTGTAGTTCTTCTGGGGTGGGGGGGAGGACTTGTTCAGCTCCTGTGTTTCTGCTGTCTGCCGTGAATGGGCTTCATTCCATTCCAGATTACTGCCGCCCGCCGGCCGACCGAGCAGACAATACATGAGACAAATACATGAAACTGTATTTTATTATTATTATCTTCATTGTTCAAATCCTCAAATACAGCATTAGACAAAAACATCAATATTACGAATATTATGTATTTGTATCTTTCCTATCTGCCGAGCGGTAATTACTACGTCACTTTCGGAGTCTTCAGCTGATTTTTATTAAACGTTATTACGGTGCATAACTTACTGGAACAAAACTGAGCAACGTGTTGTTGCTGGTAACAAAACCACTGAATATATATATATATATGTACGTTGAAGCGATACTGGCGTTTGGTCTGGACTGGGCTTAAAACCTATTTCAGACCAAAGATTTGTGACGAGAAAAATTGAAACTTGTAACTGCTTGCAACGCACGGGTCTGCAGCGGCCTAAAACCTGTCGGTTAACGCCAATGCGTCGAGACAAGGTAATGTATCATCTCCATAGCAATGACTCAACGTGAAAATTACTAACGACCTTCTAACTGCTTCAGACAAAGGACTTGTCTGCATACTTGTCTTACTAGATCTTAGTGCTGCCTTTGACACTATTGACCATACCATCCTGTTACAGAGACTGGAACACTTAGTTGGCATTAAAGGAATCACACTGAGCTGGTTTAAGTTCCTATTTATCTGATCAATCTCAATTTGTTAATATTAACGATAAATCCACCAAGTACGCTAAAGTTAACCATGGCGTTCCACAAGGCTCAGTGCTTGGACCAATTCTATTCTCCTTATATATGCTTCCTCTAGGTAATATTATTAGGAAACACTCAATTAACTTTCATTGTTATGCAGATGACACCCAACTATACCTATCAATTAAGCCAGATAAAACCAGTCAGTTAACTAAACTCCAAGCATACATCAAAGATATAAAAGCACGGATGACCTACAATTTTCTGATGTTAAACTCAGACAAAAATGAGGTGATTTTGTTGGGCCCAAAACACCTTCGAACCTCACAACCTCAGAACAGCCTTTTTTCACCTTCGTAACATTGCCAAAATTAAGAACATCCTGTCTCAGAACGATGCTGAAAAACTAGTCCATGCATTTGTTACTTCCAGGCTGGACTATTGTAATTCCTTATTATCAGGATGCTCAAATAAAACCGTTAAGACTCTCCAGCTGATCCAGAACGCTGCAGCTCGTGTTCTGACAAGAACTAAGAAAAGAGATCATATCTCTCCTGTATTAGCTTCTCTGCATTGGCTCCCTGTAAAATTCAGGATTGAATTTAAAATCCTTCTCCTGACCTACAAAGCTCTAAATGGTCAAGCACCATCATATCTTAAAGAGCTCATAGTACCTTACTGTCCCACTAGAGCACTGCGCTCCCAGAATGCCGAGTTACTTGTGGTTCCTAGAGTCTCTAAAAGTAGAATGGGAGCCAGAGCCTTCAGCTATCAGGCTCCTCTCCTGTGGAACCAGCTCCCAGTCTGGGTCTGGGGGGCAGACACCATCACCACATTTAAGAGTAAACTTAAAACTCTCCTCTTCGATAAAGCTTATAGTTAGGGAGTGAGGAGCTGCAGCATCCGCCTAACCCGGGCCACCTGCTTCTCTTCATAGTCGTTAGATTCATCTATCATATAATCAATGACATAATCAAAGTAGAGGGAGGCAGGCCGATACAACCCGATCCGGGTGGGGAGAGTTCAGAGCCCGACCAGGCTCCTCTCTTTAGCCTGTCTCTCTTAGTTATGCTGTTTTAGTTTTAGACTGCCGGGGCACTTCCTTTGACACACTGAGCTTCTCTCTCCTCTATGTTCCCATTATGTCCAAGAAATGCTTGTTACTAACCTAGCCCTGGGAGCTTGCTCCCCGGAGTCTTTGTTTCCTTTCACCCAGGATGATGTCCCGGGATTAGGATGGCACCAAAACCATGGTTCCAGCTGTGGCTGGGATTCTGCCGCAACTCCCTGCTATGCCATGCTGCCCCCTGCTACGCTCCTACAACCACAACTTCAACCCAGGTTTCTTCCTAAAAGGGAGTTTTTCCTTGCCACTGTTGCATTGATGCTTGCTCTTGGGGGAATTCCTGGAATCTTGGGAATTGTTGGGTCTTTGTAAATTATAGAGTGTGGTCTAGACTTACTCTATCTGTAAAGTGTCTTGAGATAACTCCTGTTATGATTTGATACTATAAATAAAAATTAATTGAATTGAATTGACTCTTTGTACTTCCGTTCTAACTTCCGACTTGCAGGCTTTTTGTAGGTAAATATATAATTTGTTTTATATAAATATGAATATGGATAATGTTAGTGATAGAGAGATGCTTGCTACAATTGCATTTCTCTAATATACAGGCTTTGTCCTAGGCACTCCCTCTGCTCAGTCATTCTCTAGCTCGCTCCACTATACGTGTTTTGGGTGCATGTTGAGCCAACGTCTACCTGTCATTTCGACCAGTTAACAGTTTGCAACAGAAATTAAATGGATTATGGATAATTCTATTTCTATAGTTTTTAGCTGACTTTAAAAGATGACTTTGCTATTGGCTGTTGAAACAGGTGATGTCCCAAACGTTCTAAAATCAGCCACTGCGACCTGACCAGCTGAGTCGCAGACGCCACTATCAGCTGGCTTGAGCTGAGCTGAGACGGGCCAGTTCAGACTGCTGCAATTCTCTCTGTGACCTTCTAAAACGGTTTTGTGTTGGCGCAAATCTTTGGTCTGAACTGGCTTAAGGAGCATCGTCGGCGTAAGTATAGTGATTGTCTGGGTCCGCTGATGCAGGTAAGAGTGGTCGTGCATTTATGATAACTGTGACCTCTGCTATTAATGTGCAAAGCATTTCGTGGAAAAGGCAAGTGTTTTGCTGAAGATTCAAGGATTCTTCTGGCAATGCTAGTCATTCCCTCCCAAGAGCCTACCTTAAAAGAGACAAGTGGCGGGTTGAAATCCCAGCTGCAACCCTGCTCATTGAGGTACCTCTGCAAGGTTTTGTCCATCCCAAGCTCCTTGCAAACTCCAACAAAGTTAGTTCTGCAATCAGATCTGAGCTGTTTTGCAGGGCCTATGCGAAGAACCACCTGTGAGCATTTATGCAACTGGACGTGTCCATAAACTCAGTGATCTCGATGTGTACAGCTCCTGAACTCATGCAGCTTAACATGATGGCCCACCTCTTGCTCTCTGCCTGTCCTTCTCTAGTGTGACTGGTTGTGACAGACTTAGTTTCAAATACATTGAGCCCCACATACGTAAAAGAAGGGCAGGTTTAAACATGTTCAGGTGGCAGATCTTGCCATTTGAACCAGGAATACTACTCTTCTCACTGAAGAGGTAAAGGTGGAGAAGCGTTGGAAGCAGTCACAGGTAATTATTGTTCTCCCAGGTAAGTAGCACAGGTTTGTACTTGTGGTCGGATATTCATGTTTATCACCAGGTATGTTTTCACTGTATATCGTATTGCTTTATATTGTTAAAGCCAATTGTTAATGCCCTTTTTTAATCCTGTTTGGGAGAGAAGCTTGAGCAGGCTGTTCTGATTAATAACAAGGTCCTGTTTATTCGTGTTTGTCATCAGAGAGAATAAATGGATATCATCATAAAGAGATCCTGTGTCACGGTGTGGTTAATAAAATAAATACACTGATTAAACACACATTGTTCATTACATCCAGACACCGTCATACACCACTGACCCTGACTTTCACACCCTGTTAAATATTGGTTAAATATCAAGTGTACCTGTATCATTGCATGAAATGTCAATCATGACTAAGACCACTCCCCTTTCCAATGTATATAACTGACTCTTTTCCCTCCAAACCAAACCAGGCAGAACAAAGATTATTGATGTGAGTATAATGGAGGTTTTCACATTGTATTGTCATCATTATCATTGACTGTTTTGCCTGAAAGTTTTATATATTTTGTTTATGATAGATTGCAGAGTTTATTCCTGTTGAGTAAAGATAACATTAAGTACAAATTGTGGATACATTAATGATGTCAAGTCAGGTTAAGTTTAACCTAATTTGTTATTATCGAGTGCTGAGTTATGCTCTTCAGATCTGTGACATTTTCTTTCAGTGACAGTCATCAGCTTGTTCTTCTTCTCTGTGTCAGGCAATCTCCACCACAGCAAAGGTAATCATATTTCAATAAATTATCACAATTTAATCTATTATTACTTTTAATAATAACTAATCATGTCTGTATTGAGAGGAAAGTTTGGGGGGAGGGAATGAGTCCTTACCCTAAGTGCAGGAGTTTAAGTTCCTTGAGTCTTGTTTGCAAGTGAGGGGACAACAGAGAAGGAGGGGGCAGTATTTGTGTTCTGAGCAAGAAGGCAAAGTTCTTGATCTACCAGTTTGTTTCAGTTTCTACCCTCACCTATGGTCATGAAGGCTGGGTAATGACTGGAGCCAGTTGAGGTGATTTGGGCATCTGGTAAGAATGCCCCCCTGGGTGCCTCCCTAGGGAGGTGTTCCAGGTACGTCCAGCTGGGAGGAGGCCTCGGGGAAGACCCAGGACTAGGTGGAGGGATTATATCTCCACCCTGGCCTGGGAACGCCTCGGGTTCCCCTAATTAAAAATCTGGTAAGGATGCCCCTGGACAGTCAGAGCTGGCTAATGTGGCTCAGGAAAGAGAGGTATGGGGTCCCCTGCTGGAACTGCTCCCCCCGCGACCTGACCCCGGATAAGCGGATGATGATTCATAATCTATCAAATATTAAACTATATTGATATTTTATAATACATTTATAACTAGCTGGATGCTTTAATTTGATAAATGGCTCATTAATGATCAGTTGCAGTCATTCATCAGTTTGTTGACTTTGTTTAACATCTTTCCACAGATGACATCAGTCTTTCCATTTGCTTAGTTGCTCTGTTTGTCCAGCGGACTGTTGACTGCATCTGTAAGTACACTCTCAAGAAAGAAATCACTAACATTACAGACATCCTGTAATTAAAAATGGAAATTTGGTGTGTAACTACAGTAAAAATATAATAAACAGTTTACAATCTTCACTTTTGAGTAAATGTCGGCCCTGTTCAGCAGATGTTATTGCACATACAGATACCAATGCTTGTATAATGATGTTTATTAATCATGGTTTTGTTTACTTCCTGGTTGTGCTGTTTGCAGCACATTAAAGTCAGCTGCACAATGGTTAATTGTTAATTCTGCTACTGATAAGCCTCAGCTTTCCATTTTTGTTAATAATAGTTGCACTTACTGTAGTAGTTGGTCAGCACCGAGACCAGGGCCGGATTGGGACTCATTTTCAGCCCTGGAGTTTCATGCCTTAGACCGGCCCACTTTAGTTCACGACTAAAGGCTTAATTCATATTACTTTTATCCTATTCCCTTTCAATCGTGAGCTTTGTATATTCACTATTGTTTGATTAAAAACATAATGGGTCACTAGTAACACTTGGGCATAGAAAGTTGTTATATTGTAACTATTGTGATCACTGCAAAAAAAAAATGCTTTTCTTACTTTGTATTTTTGTCTCGTTTCCAGTCCAAATATCTAAAAGAAAATCTTACATCAAGATGCAATTTACTAAACAAGTATGAAAAAACACCTCAAAATTAAGTGATTTTTGCTTAAAACAAGGCACATTATCTGTCAAAAATAATTGTTTTAGATTTAGCTTGTTTTAAGCAACAAGAAAAAAACAAAATTACTTAATTTTTAGTTTTTTTTCAGAAAACGACATAATTTCACTTGTCTAGTAAATGTATCTTGAATTAAACTGGAAACAAGTAAGATACTAAGTAAGAAAAGCATTTTTTTCAGTGTTTCAAATAAATTTCAAATAATGAATAAAAAGAGGTGGGCTGCAATAAAATAATGAATAAAAAGAGTGGGGCTGCTGTGAGTGCAGGCAGCCATAAGGACAGCATCCATATTTCAACCCAGTGCCATGACAACAACGGCCCTCGCGGCCAAAAAAATAGACCGGCCCACCGGGAATTTTCCCGGTGCTCCCGATTAGCCAATCCGGGCCCGACCGAGACCCAAGTTCTTATTTCGTTATCCTCATTCGTGTTGTGACAATGACAAATAAAGTATCTATCTATCTATTTAATGTGCATTGAAAATTGTGAGCTGATAAGACCTGTGCAATAAATCCTTCCACCCAGGTCAGAACAGTATCTCTGACTTGTTGCTCTGATTCTAGTCTTGCATTGCCAGCTCTATCTCCACAGTGCTGCTGAGAAACAATCCCATAAATGAACAGCTGTAGATATAGAGTAGTCTGATTGTTTCTGGCATGTTTGTTCATACAGGGTGGAGATCCCTGCCCTCCTGATTGGACTCAGTTTGGCTCTCGCTGTTTCAGTTTCAACATCGAGACAAAGACCTGGATCGATGCAGAGGTACAGCAGTTCTATCTATCATAACACATTTATGCTTAATAACAATTTACTCTAATACTTTACTGCAGTAAAAGTACTAATACCACATAATTAGAAAAAAGATCATACACGCCCAAGACATGAACACCCGATGATACCGATGATACTTACATACTTTTATTTAAGTAGCATTTTCAATGCAGAAGATTTACTGTAACAGTGTGTGTGTGGTATTAGTACTTTTACTGCAGTAAAGGATCTGACTACTTCTTCCACACCACATAAGTATACAAATGTCCCCCTGTGACTGTAAAACCACCCTGAGATCTGTTAATAATGTGATTATGTTTTAAACTGATGATATTGTCTCCATTAGACCTTCTGCCAGACCGCTGGTGGGAATCTGGCTTCCATCCACTCAGATGCGGAACATACATTCCTCAAAGACTTCATTATCCAAGTGTCTGGTTCACAGAAACCTTCCTGGATCGGCGGCACTGACGCAGTGAAGGTTAGACTTTTATCATCACACAGGAAGTGATGTCACTCGTCTCTCAGCCTGTTCTTAATAAGCATTCGTACATATACAGTAGCTGTGAAAAGTAAACCACTGTAATCTGTATGTATTCCACGAATTTATTACTGTCAGCAGCACATTGACTGCTGCTGTATAACAGCGTGAAGATCCTCGTGGGGAGGAGGTCGGGGGGGATGTTTGGCTCCTAAAACACACGGCTTTCAAGCCGGAGAGCAGAGTTCATGTCCTGGAAGAAGTTAAGGAGAAAACACAAGACTTTCACCCAGGAAACAGGTGTTCATGTCCTGAAGAAGTCAAGGAGAAAACACAAGACTTTCACCCAGGAAACAGGTGTTCATGTCCTGAAGAAGTTAAGGAGGAAACACAAGACTTTCACCCAGGAAACAGGTGTTCATGTCCTGAAGAAGTTAAGGAGAAAACACAAGACTTTCACCCAGGAAACAGGTGTTCATGTCCTGAAGAAGTTAAGGAGAAAACACAAGACTTTCACCCAGGAAACAGGTGTTCATGTCCTGAAGAAGTCAAGGAGAAAACACAAGACTTTCACCCAGGAAACAGGTGTTCATGTCCTGAAGAAGTTAAGGAGGAAACACAAGACTTTCACCCAGGAAACAGGTGTTCATGTCCTGAAGAAGTTAAGGAGAAAACACAAGACCTTCACCCAGGAAACAGGTGTTCATGTCCTGGAGAAGTTAAGGAGAAAACACAAGACCTTCACCCAGGAAACAGGTGTTCATGTCCTGAAGAAGTTAAGGAGAAAACACAAGACTTTCACCCAGGAAACAGGTGTTCATGTCCTGAAGAAGTTAAGGAGAAAACACAAGACTTTCACCCAGGAAACAGGTGTTCATGTCCCTGGAGTGTTTTAATCCAAACCACGTTTTCCAATCTTAACTAGTCGTTTTGGTCATTGCTGCATGACGCTCAGTACCCGTCTCACTGTCACCTTTTCTCAGCTAAATTTATCATGTGACCGGCAGGCGGTCACCTAATTTCATAGGAATTAGGCGATTGTGCATATGTTTTCATATATCTTACAAACCCATTCATGAGAATGCGTTGGGTCTCATGAGTCATAGAAAATAAAATTTAAAAATCTTTCTCCTCCAGGAGGGTACGTGGTTGTGGTCTGATGGATCCAAATTCAACTACAAAAGCTGGAATGCCGGGGAGCCTAACAACTGTTGTGGAGGGGAGAACTGTCTTACGATGAACTGGCCTGGAGGTAAAAAAAAATCATTTAAAACATCTTGTTGTATGTTGCACTTTTAAACATAAAAGTTAAATGCAATCAGTTACATACATTGGTTGTAAACTCTCTCTACAGCAAACAACTGGAACGACTTGGGTTGTACCAGCCAGGTTTCTTTTGTGTGCTCCAAGAACCTGTGTGTGTAACTCTAATGCGCCATCATGAAGCCTCTACAGCTCATCTATAATCTCTATCATTGATTCACTTTCAGTTTGTTCAGCAGACAGAAACAGCTCTCTGCTGACAGATGACTCACTTTCACTTGTTGATTATCTCAAGAGTTAGGGAACAGTTCACATTTGGGTTTAAAATTAGACAGAAACTGGCTCACTGAGCTGGACAAAAACTAATCAGTAATTGGACTTTTAATCTACAGTAAATAAAACAAAATGAAACACAGAAAACATTTGAATACTCACACATCTTTTATAAACAGTTATAACAGTTATAAACAGCGCCCACTCATCTGATAAAATATGAACACTAATTAGATTTCTCTCTGAGAGTTATTGTTCAGATCGATACAACTCTCATGTGTGTACGCTAAATATGAAGTCCCCTCGACCAGACGTTAGCTTAGCTTAGCATAAAGACTGGAAAAAGGGGAATCAGCTATCTTAGCTTAGCATAAAGACTGGAAACAGTGGGAAACAGCTAGCTTAGCTTAGCATAAAGACTGGAAACAGCTAGCCTGACTGTCCAAAGGTAAACCTACCAGACATGAGTGGTGATGATCTTTTTATCCAAAATGTCCAGATATAAAATAAAAGTGTATATGTTGTCGGACCTTTCTTTGATACAAGAGGAGAATGCAACTGTAATAACACTTCATAATAACTATTAATAATTCATATAGTCCACTGGTTTAATGAACTGGTTACTTTTTGTTCTTAAAACTGATGTGTTGTGTTCTTCATTCAGCTGATTACCTTCACTATGTAATCAACTAAGCATTCAAAAATAAAAGACATATTGTCACAAAAACAGTGTCTGGTCCTGTTGTTGTTTTCTAAAAGGGACAACTCATTAATATTTACCCTGGGGGCTTGAACTCACAACCTTTGGGGCTAAAGACAAGAGCTGATCTCAGTGAGATCGAGGACTGTCAAAAATGAATGAAACCCCAGTAAGTTGTCCAAGTATTGACGTACGTTCCTTGAGTCGTTTCTTTTCATGCCTCTTTCTACTTCTACTCCGCTACATTTCAGAGAGAAATATTGTACTTTTTACTCCACTATATTAATCTGACAGCTTTAGTTACTAGTTACTTTACACATTAAGATTTCTGCACACAAAACACATGTAGTTTATAAAATCTGATGTTTTATTCTAAAGTAAACTAGCCGACAATATAACGGCTACAAGTCCAGCTGAGATGATCAGACCATTAAACACACAGCTGGTTGGATCCTTTCTACACTTTCTACAATGTTTTAATACTTTAAGTAGATTTTCCTGATGATACTTACATACTTTTACTGAAGTAACATTTTCAATGCAGGACTTTTACTTGTAAGAGTATTTTACAATGTGGTATTAGTACTTTTACTTAAGTAAAGTATCTGAGTACTTCTTCCACCGTGATCTAGATAATATAGAGATGCCTGTAATGTATTTCCACAAAGATCAATTAGTGACAAACGGATGTTTAAAGATGTTCTGTTTTGCATTGACTGCAATAGCGTAGATGAGGACACAATCCTCGCCACTGTCACACCAAATGCTTGCTCGTGGGAAATTGAAATAGTTGTGTCTTTGTAAATTACAGTGTAATCTAGACCTACTCTGTCTGTAAAGTGTCCTGAGATAACTCTCGTTGTGAATTGAATTTAAAAAGTTAAGGGAACTTAACCTACCTTCCTGCAGATGTTTCCTAAAGGTTGGACATCAACATTTTGACTGCTGGAAAACATCCTTTGCATTGCACAGTTATGGAGACAAAATGTGTGAAAGTGATAAATGCTACTTCACCAATAGTCTAGACCCTATATTGAATATATACCGAAAAAGTAAAGCACTGTAATATCAACAGTTTATGCATAGAACGATAAACTCTGAGCAGCAGTTGCTGGTTTTATTCAGCTGCTACAGAGCTCCGGGATGCCGGCTACCAGCGGCGGTTGTTTAGCCGCCAACAGGTGACTGTGAGCCGGCTACAGACACCGCCAGATGACCGTCCTTTCAGGGGCGGTGGTAGTGGAGTCAAGCCAGAAAAAGTGAGCGTTATGCAGCGATGACAGTTAAGTTTAGGCACAAAAATGACTTGTTAAATTTAGGACAAATATCAGATTTGGATTAAAACATTCCCGAGGAACGAATGAGCGTTTCCTGGGCGAATGTGTTTTGTTTTCGCCACAAAATGAATTCCGCTCTCTGGCTTGTAAGCGTTGTGCTTTGTATTTACACTACATTGTGCTATTTCATTTTGAAATTATTTTCCTACATATAGTGGCAACTCTCAGACAGCGTGAGAGGTGATTTAACTGTCAAAAGGGTGAAAACCAATTCAAAACATCAGAATAATAGCATCTAACTTTACTGAACGGATGTGGTTGGAAATGGCAAAAGAAGACATTGTGCACATGAAAAACATGCAAAGCAACAAAATTAATATTTGTCAACATGTGGCCATGCTTTTTACAGAAAATATTCACTAAGTCCAAATGTAATCATGAATATTTTCATAGTTAACTGTAATTTAATCAGAGATTACATTTACCTTAATTAATTCCTGATTTACAGTTCTTGTTTTCCGTACACGTTTTGAGCCCCATCAATGCTTAGTCAGTCTCTATAGCTCTTGGAAAGAAGCCAATTTTTTAAAATGTTATTGCTCTGTGCCCACTCTCGGAGGGGAGGGGTGAGAACAGGCAGTGTCCAGGCTGGGATAGGTCCTTTATAATACAGCTGGCTTTCTTTTTAAGTCGGCCTGTGTAGATGTCCTGCAGAAACTGGGATGTTAAGTACACCTTGACTGGCTGAAATCTATCATCACCTCCTTGATCTTAGTTATTAAGGTCTAGGTTGTGTTGTAGAAAAATATATGTGTCCGCCAGATAACAGCGCAGACTCCCAGCGCCAGCTGCTACTGCTCTTCTTTCGTTATGTTCAAAGTACAACCCAAGTCAAATAAAATAAAAAGTCCACACTGAAGCCAGGGAATCAGATGAGAAAAAGAAATTTTAATGTGCACGAAAGTTAAACACAGAAAAACCGAGAGCAAGGTCCGGACGAGCTTGCTGCCAACCCTTTGTTCGTTTCTGCCTTATATCGCTCAAAAGAAAGACCCCCCCCCCCCCCAGAGGAATTCTCCAATAGCTGTTTTTCAGAACATGCGTGTAAAACTTCAATTGGCTACTTTTGAGGTAAAACGTCCCCCTTTTCGGGGATTTTCCATTCATTCATTTCCTATCTAACAGTACATTATGCATTGTATATTTCCCCATAATTCAACTAGAATACCCAGATTTTCACATTTTTGACACAACATTCCCCCCTATGTGACTATAGAGTTACATCCTTTAGCTCAAATCTGGTGTTTGTTAAAAACTCATTACTGCAATGTACATGATGGTGCTCATTGGCCACAGTGGTCATTAAGTGATGGCTATCACTAAATGGGGATGCATATCAACAGATTTGAACTGTTAAGAGTTGCAGGGAATAGTGGACCCAAATGCAGAGGTAAGGCAGGCAGGCAGGATAAGGTTTGAGCTTGAGGGTTTATTAAACACAAAACAGGAGATCCAAAGAATGAGGCAGGCAAAAACAACACAGGGAATTCAAAGGAAGCAGGCAAAAAACTAAAGTCCAAAAATGAAGAAAACACGAGGAACAAACTTACAGAAAAACTCACAAGAACAAAAGAGAACGCAGGGAAGAATCCAACACTGGTACACTGACAACTGACTGGCATAAACAAAACGATCTGACACAGGACAAGGGGAACTCAAAGACTAAATACACAGGGAGAAGAGGAAACAAGAGGCAAGTGACTCTAGGGCTGGGGATCAGGTGAAGCACATTAGGACTGGGAAGGGTATTCAAAAAAGGTGGGAAAACAGGAATTAAAACTAGACAAGACACAACAGAAAACCAGGTTTACACAATAAAACAGGAAACAGAAACTAATACAAAACAAGACAGAAAATCACACAATCACAAGGAGACAAGACATTTAACCAAAATACCAGACGGAAATAGAACAAAATACAAAGCAAAATACCAAAACCATAACATGAACAGTACATATATTTCTGAGCAAGCAGAAAACAACAATGACACATCTATGGACTCTTACTCGGGATTCACATAAAACACACAAGGATACATGACGCCTTTGAAGCCAACTAACAAATGTGTTTCTAGGCACACATGGTTATAGTGCACTTCACATATGCTGCATGCTGTAAAGCTTATACTGATTGTTGTCAAACTATCTCTTACTGCGCATCTGTGATCTGTCAGAAAATAGGACTCTGATGTGTTATACAATCATGTCTGACTAACCATATAGTGATGAAACTCCACCAATATTTGATTGTGACCACTTACTAATATTCAAACAACACATGCTTATGATTTCTAACTAAAATTCAAACAATACTTGATGTGGGGTTTTCCAGTTTATGACCCGTTAAAAAATCCTTCAAATCCAGTTGCTTCATTTGAGTGATCTGAATACATTAAGATGGCTTAACAAATTCCAGTTATTTTCTTTCAGTGGTACAGAGATATAACAATCATTGTTGTTTCAATGACATAACTATGATTTCCCTTTTATTTAGCCAGTGGTGATTACTGCGTCCAGTGCATTCTGACAGATTGTCCAGTGCTTTCATCAGAGGTTTGTTTTGCAAAGGTGATGGGTAACCCAGATACTTTACACATCGTAGAGGGCCCCAGTGAGGTTTGCCCTCTCACTCCTGTGAGTAGATACATCTCCAGGGATTTTTCCTGCTGATTCAGGCGTTGGGTAATCTGTGCCATTGTGGCTAAGGATGCTGCAGGCCCCTCAGCGTGCTCTCTGGCACTATGGGCTTTGTTAAATTCCTCAGCCTGTGCTCTGATGATCTCCTGGCACTGCTCATGATCCTTCCCCACACCCTTCAGGACTTTATAGTGCTTGATTCGTTTCCGTGTGTATTTCCATACTTGCTGTTTTGTTCTCAGGGTGCGATGATAGTGGGCGTCCGCAGGTGATAGTTCTTTCATCACCCTCCTGAAGTTTTCTGCTGATATAGTCATCATTGGACTGTCCCATTTGGACACTGGTAATGAGGATGTCATGCTGGCAGCTTGAGGGGTTGAGGACGGGCTTCCCTGCATCCCAGCCATGGTGCAGTCATCATTATCCAACGTAGTTTCTGATGATTTGATGTCCCCATCTGTTTGGTCCTCAGATATGGTGAGCTGTTCCTCGGCCTCGGTGTTGGAGCTGGTTCTGCCACGGTTGGGCGCCGTAGGTCCGGTCCTGCTGGGGTTTGGAGGTGGTGGTGCCTGGTCCCTGCAGGCTGTGGCGGGGCTAGTTTCTGGATCATCTGGGCCTGGTTCGGTTGAGATGCATGGTTGAACTTGTGGTGTCATTGCGAGCCCCAGGGCCCATGGCAGATCCAGGGGGTCAACCGTACTCCTCATCTGTGGATTATTTCCTGCACTATCTTCCCACGAGCCATGTCTGTCTAATGATAAGAAATCAGAATTAGTCACCATTCGAATGTAAAATTTCAATTTTATTTTGTGGGTTAGTCATGCACTAGGTCTGTTAGCATGGGGGTGTTAGCCTACTGAGTCAAAAGGAAGTTTCCACTTTGCCATTCATCATATACTTGTGACTTAGCCTATCAATTATCTTTTGTCTAGATAGTGGTTTCTGGTTCCACGTTCACATGGATTTCGTCGATTGAACGGTTACTGGTTGGTATTTCATAATACTGATCCGGACCTTTCTGATTCAGCTCTTTCCTATCTTCAGTCATCCTGCTTTCAGAGCTTATATACACTGGGAACTGTTCTGCAACTACAGCCATGGTTTTTCGGATCATTAACCTAACTAGCAGGAAAATGCAGCACAAAATGATCAGCGCTATTAAGATCACTGGTCCTAAGGCCACGCCTACTCCCTTCAAAACCCTACTCCAGGATAGTTTACCTAATCCATTCCCACACCTCCACTGCTAAGTCTACTATTTATTTGGTTAGCTCTGTTTCTTTTCTATTGTGTTCTTTTCTTTTGGACTGGATTTCTTCATATGTGACTAGGATTATTGCAACCAATGTTGCTATGATCAGTGTTTTCAAAACGCTAACTTCCTGGTGGAGCTGGAGGTGGACCTGCTTCTTGCTGTCCTACTACTGGTCGTATTACTGCATGTGGAATTGCCCTATCTCTTCTTGTGGAGTCGTTGGGATCGTGTCACCTGCCCCTCCCGATCCAGGAGGGTCTGGGCGTTGAAGCTCCTCCCCTCTGCAGCAATGGTTAAGATGGAAACAACACATCTTACCTTCTACTCTGAGGGTTGTTGGTGTTACTAATAGGACTTTTAAAGGGCCTTCTTGTCTGGATTTGTCCCACTTCCGTTTGTACAATTTGATGTATACCTAATCTCCAGGACTTATCTGTTGCAGGGTTTCTGGAATCTCTGCACACCTTTCTTTGCTGCTTGCTCCTGCCTCTGCTTGCATATTTCTGCTGATAATTTGCTTTTCCTCTGAGGGAAACTATGAGCAGCGGCTCTTGGATACTTATAAATCACTGGACTATATACTTTTTGTAGACATAGTAGGCTATTGCCATATTTAATCATTTTTCTTCGTGAGCGTGGCCTACCAATAGCTCAAGCCTGTACTGCAGTGACTGGAAACGTGGTACTTAGCTAAAGCTAATTAGCAGCAAGATGCCTCCCTTCTCCGTGGATGACTACTACAAACTCCTTCAGAAGATTGCTGTTCTGGAAACCAAAATTCATCGGTTAGAAGTCAACGTGGAGGTGAACACATCATGTGGGAATGACACCACTTTACCATGGACCCAAAACAATGGACAAAAGCATGCTAACACACGGCTAATTAGCACCAACAAGACTACAAAGAAACAGGAGGACTGTGAAACGGGTAATAAATCAACAAGTGGTAGTCCTCCCGGGAACTCTTTCGGTGCAAAGCCTAAGAGTAAATCTTCCTGGGAAATGGGAGGACGACTAACAGGCAGGGCACAGCGCCCTGAGATTTGTGATATGAACGGCTGGCCTGCATTACCATCCAGGCAGAGCGCCTCTTCAACCCCTGTACTTAGTAGGACACAGCCGTGGACAGCTGCAAAAGGGAGAATTAGCAACAAAATGCCTCCCCAACAACTGAATCTGCAAGTTGATAACAGATTTGCTACACTGCAGCAGGACCCTGGACCTTCATCTGACCTGGATTGTGTCTCATCGTCACACAGCAGGGTAAGGACTGAGAGCAATTCAAAAAGTAAAAAGCTACAGGGAAAGCCAACGACTGGGCCTCAAACTCTGATTGTAGGTGACTCTGCTGTAAAAGATGTAAAAAGCAGAAAAAACACCAAAATACTCTGTTTTCCCAAAGAAATGGTGTCTGGCTTGGCCAACAGAATCCCGGATATCGTGGCAGCACACCCAACTGTGAATAACATTATACTGCATATACGGTCACATAATGTTGTAAAGCAACAGTCTGAAGTGCTGAAAAAGGACTTCATGGATCTACTGAAAACAGTCAGCTCCCTAAATGCGAGGGTGTTTATCAGTGGACCTCTACCGCCAGTCAGAAGAGGAGTTGAGAGATTCAGCAGACTGTTGGCACTGAGCACATGGCTTTCAACTGTGTGTACCGCTCATTCTCTGCAGTTCATTGACAATTTGTACATGTTCTGGGAGCGCAGACGTCTTTTTAAGGCAGATGGACTTTTCCTTAACAAACCAGGAGTAAAGCTGTTCATCTCTAACCAACTTTACTTTCTGCGCCACACATCAGCTCCCTCGACCAAGGACATGAGACAAGAGGAATCTAAACAAGAGGAAGACATAACAAAGCAGGGCAGTAATCCACCACAGCCCCCGCCTGAGCAAAGATTTGACCATGGAAGACCACAGAGCAGAGATGAGAAATCTCAATCCCCCTCTTCACCCGTCCAACTCCCCTCAGACCCCTTCACCAACCCTGACGCATTTGAGGATCCCCATACACCCCGCCCATGCCATCACTCTCTCCACTCACCTTTTCCCCTCCTTCCCCCTGCCTCATGTTGGAGTTCACTGACCAGATGAAGCAACTGGTAGTTGATGGAACCAAATGTACCCCCCTTCCTTCTCCCATCATTTGCCCCCGGCCAAAAGTAGATGCTGGAATCAAACTTACCCCCCTTCCTTCTCCCATCATTGGCCCCCAGCCAAAAGTTAAACGGCAGGCACCACTGCCCACCCAAGGACGTCAGCTTACACCTCCTCCCCAGACTGATAAGTATACTTGTGTACAAAATGCAGCAAGCTTTGTCTGATATGTGCCGGGTCCAGGCTGCACGCATAGTGGCACTCATGACTCTTTTCAGGACAAGCCCGGGCCCTGTGTATTAAATCCTTCTTCAATTTATGTTGTGATAGGTAATAGAAAAAGAACGATAAATCCGCTAAGCAAGAACATGCACTTATCAGCAAACCTCGCAAATTTAGCAATCATTCCTCGTCAGCCAACGCCTATACCAAAAATTGAGACAGATAAATATTTTAACACACTAACACTAGCCTTACTAAACGTCAGGTCTTTGGCAGGAAAATCATTTTTAATCAATGATTTTATTATTAAGCACAATCTTGATTTTATGTTTTTAACTGAAACCTGGTTGGACCATAATAACAGTGGTGCTGTTCTCATTGAGTCAGCTCCCCCTAATTTCAGTTTTATGAGTGAGCATAGAGTGAATAAGAAAGGAGGTGGAGTAGCCATTTTTTATAATGGACGGTTTTCCAGAAGCGCCTGGGTGCCGACCGAAAGTCCTTCTCCATGTCTTCTCCGAACTTCTCCCACACCCGCTGCTTTGCCTCTTTCACGGCAGAGGCTGCAGTCCTTCGGGCCCTTCGGTACCTTGCAACTGCCTCCGGAGTCCTCTGGGATAACATATCCCGGAAAGACTCCTTCTTCAGTCGGACGGCTTCCCTGACCACCGGTGTCCACCACGGTGTTCGAGGGTTACCGCCCCTTGAGGCACCTCAGACCCTAAGACCACAGCTCCCTGCCGCAGCTTCAGCAATGGAAACTTTGAACATTGTCCACTCAGGTTCAATGCCCCCAGCCTCCACAGGGATGCACGAAAAGCTCCGCTGGAGGTGTGAGTTGAAGGTCTGTCGGACAGGAGCTTCCTCCAGACGTTCCCAATTTACCTGCACCACCCGTTTGGGCTTACCAGGTCTGTCCAGAGTCTTCCCCCACCCCCTGACCCAACTCACCACCAGATGGTGATGGTGACAGGTCCGCCCCTCTCTTCACCCGAGTGTCCAATACATACGGCCTCAGATCAGATGAAACGATTATAAAATCGATCATTGACCTTCGGCCTAGGGTGCTCTGGTACCAAGTACACTTATGAGCATCCCTATGTTCGAACATGGTGTTTGTTATAGACAATCCATGTTCATCCCCTGCCTATTGATATAAGCTCTTTGCTTTGATGTAAGTATTCCTGACTCTACTAACCAGGGAAGTATTTGTGATAGCATACATTTCATGAATACCTTATAGACTGTTGTTAGTAAGGAAATGTCTCTCCAGGTCGACGGATCGTCAGGAATATTGTCTTTTTTGGGAATACGGTGGATCAGGGCCCCTTTCCATGAGTCTGGAGTCTGCACAGATAGTGCACTGTTTGCGCAAGCTGGTGCATTTGGGTATGTACTGTTGTTAAGAATAATTTGTATTGCTCTAGATTTTCTACTCTTCCATAAATATGCCAGTTTGTCTTTGCCCACTTGCTTTTGCTGACAGATTCCACTCCGTGGCGCCCCTAGCGCTGGCTGAACGACGTCATGCAAAAAGCGCAGCTCTGCCTCAGTCCAGCCAGCAAAGGAATGCGGGGTCTGAGCCTCAGGGAGGTTTCTGTTGGTTCGTGGCATTTTCTTCGATACACGTATTGTGAACTTCAAGAAAGGTAATCCAAACTGCCTTCCATTTCGCCGGATGATTGTAAAAGTTCCGTTCTTGAAGTAGACTACATTTAGAATACGGATGTGTCTGATCCATTTTGTCTGCGTTTCTCCTGAGAAGAAGAAGTTATGTTTATCCTCGAGGTGTTTAGTATCCAGAGTCTTCCTGAATGATCTTTCCTGGTTTTGGAATATAATCCACTCATCCTGATCCAGTGCTCTTACCGTGGTCGCAAAGTCTGTGTAGTTTCCACTCACCGGGTGTTTGGGCACAGGATCGTGAGCAGTCCAACTTTATTTGTAAATCCTGCTAGTCTGGAGCGCGTCTTTAAACGCGCTCTTTACTGTTGTTATAAGGCACATTGTCAAGAGTAGTAGCCTAAGGTCAGCCATATCAAAATACTCTTCCCTGCATTAACGCTGGCAGTTACAACGGTCTCACACACACACACACACACACACACACAGAGTGGCGTGGAGCCCTGTCGCTGGAGGAGATGTGACGGCGAGGACCGGTTCAGCGGCTTGGTCAGCGACATGAACTCGTAGCGGCCGTCGGACCTTCCGAGCAGCAGGCTTCCACCGCTCTGAACGGGGTTTTATCTTTAGGAGAAGGTGTTTTATCTGTTAATCATACCGATGTAGACACTTAGACATTATGTAGTTGTCCCTCAGTGGTAAAAATGTCTGCAGTGCTGCGCGGGTTGTTTCCGTGTTCCGATTGTTCTCATCTCAGCTCCACCAAGACAAAATAGACATGCCATTTCAAAAATGTTTCATTTATTATCAGAAATATCATGTTATGTGACATATTTCCAGTAGGCAACTGACTGCAAGCAGGCACATCTGGACACAAAGGTGCAGGCTTATGTGCCGGGGCTGAGCACCGGAGAGCCCAATTTAACCACTGATTGTAATAGTCCATATTTCATTTAAATTTTGCAATACAAAGAAATAGACTAAATTATTTAGTCTGAGTGTCATTCTCAATTTCACAGCAATGAAATACAATTTGAATTTGAACCAGACCACCATCTCAGATATCCTCTGAGTCAAACACAATAACGCATGTAGTCTTTAACTTATACAGGGAAAATACACTAGTTGGCAGAAATTAATAAAGCCATTGCACAGCCAAACTATGTTCTAGTCTTATAATGTACACATTGTATTTAATGTACACGACTGAACCTGGGTGTTCAGTCGTCTCATGTGTTGAACCGTGGAAATAAATAGACGAACAATTTTGGAATTTGCACAGAGATATTGTCGGGTCGCCTATTCACTGAATATTCCGCCATCACAGATTGCATTGCATTGCTGACAGGTGTTTCAAAAATATCTGGGAACCTTTCTGGAGCTCTGAATGGCAGAGGATAGCTACGGATTTATTTATATTTGAGATGTATTGGTGGCATTCACCTCTTTGGACTTGCGAGTGCTGTCACATCGATTGTATGCGGTTTGCTCACAGTGATGTGGTGGTGAAGTGCAGTCATGCTGCATTCATGAATGTAGGGTAGGCTCAGGTCTACGTCCCGTAGTAGCCTATATTTTATATTTAAATTTAACTTTAATGGTAAGAGACCGCACAGGGGTGTATAATGAGCAGTGTTTAAGATTAAATTACAATGCCACATATGGCAGACACCTTCAGATATGAGAGACCCCCTCAGACTTTTGACTTTGTTGCTTTCATGGGAGCCAGTCCTCACTCTATGGGAGCTCGGCTCCCTCTGGCTCCCACGTAATTCCAACACCTACCTACGCTCTCCGTCTCTGATAGATTGGGAATGATTGAGATTTCTCTTGGCACAGCTACCAGAAGACTTACAACGTTCAGACACGTTGCTCACGTCACATCTACGTCATCAAGCTCAGTTTGAGGCTGCGCAGTAACGCTCAGCCATCACCGGAAAAGTGCTTCTAATAGCAAGGGGGTCAGTCTGCCTCCTCAGAGCGAAGCCGCTATGGCGCCATTTTATGCTACCCAAGCCATCACCCCCGTTAGCATTCCATTGACTGCCATTCATTTTGTCGTCACTTTGACAGCCAATAACTTTACATCTGAAGCGTTTAAAGATTTCATTTGACCATTGTTTATTTCTAAAGAAACACGACAATGTATGAAAGGCTCCGTTACCTTGTACCTCACGTTATGGCTCCGTAGCAGACGTTTTTATAAAAATAGGCTAACGATTGCGTCATAATCACGAGACTTACTGTCACATAGTAGAGGAATTACCGTACAGTACAGGAGAAGCTCGCAGGCAGTTTGGACTTACATCAGCTGTTTAGTTTAATTACTAATGTTAACTAGCATTTTAGTTAGCAATAATTAGCCTGTGCCTATGTTATCTCCTTACATATACCTACGCTCTCCGTCTCTGATAGGTTGGGAATGATTGGGATTTCTCTTGGCACAGCTACCAGAAGACTTACAACGTTCAGACACGTTGCTCACGTCACATCTACGTCATCAAGCTCAGTTTGAGGCTGAACAGTAACGCTCAGCCATCACCGGAAAAGTGCTTCTAGTAGACTTCACTGGTCTCCGTCAAAAACAACGGCCTCCCTTCGTCCATTTCTTATCTATGTCTAATAGACTTCACTGGTCTCCGTCCATAGCAACGGGATATGATAGCCCACTTCTTTAACTGTCTATGGTTGCTCCATAATACTCTGTCAATATAGTGTCTACAGGGCTCTCAAGTTTTGAAGACAGGCAAGAGTGACATTTCCCCCCCCCCCGCCCAGCTTGTTAATATCCAGTGTATGTTCATTATAGCTTCCAGTTTGTAGATGTTAGTTAGATGGCACCAATAATCATAGCTGGCCTGGCAGCCCAAAGGACAGGGTTCTGGTTCCAGATTTGTTTGGTGACTTATGATGGGGGGGTTCTGGGGGTCCACCCCCAGAAAATGTTGAGCATTAAACACTTCATTTCCTGCATTGTGGTGAATTTCTATCCACCTATTAGTACCTTTTTCTGAATCAATATGCTGGAAATATCTTTATGTAAAGGGGCACAAATTACAATTCAAATTTGGAATATGAAAACATAATGGAATATATTGCAGTAAGGCTCTCAGGTATATTCTGCATTGCTTTCAACTATTTATTCTCCTTTGGATCAACTTTCCTAATTGTATCTGAGTCAGCACACATGTAGCTTAGGCATCATTTACTCTTACCTTCTCTTTTGCATCTTTTGTTGGGGAAGTAACCTCCTTAAATGTGTATTTGACAATTATTCACCTCAATTATACATTATTCATTTTAATGGATTAATAAACCCCTGGACTTTAATATTTCAGATGTGTTTGAGCAAGATTTCTGCTCATGTCCAAAACTTTTGCACATTCAAAATATAACTCATCCCATGTTCTCTGAGATTTGGAGGAGTCGTGATATTTTCTGAAAAATAAAGTGATAATAGGATATTACAAGAATAAAGTCACAATATTTCAGAAAATAATCCACCTGCACAATAGTCTGCTGTGCATTATGTGATTGCTCTGCTGATACGGTAGACCTCAGACCTTCTGACAGACCATACATCCCCGTCTGGGTCTCTGAATGAGACTATACGTTTAGTGAAGTGGCTGAACGCTGCTCTACGTCGGAGGTGGAGAACAGAATTAACGGAGCTCAAACGCGTCACATCTGCCGCAGCATCTCCACAGCAGAGCGCATCGATAAACCTGAAGCTGCAGCTTTTTACAGTGAGAGTGGACACTAAGCTACGTTTCATATTTGTCAGTCAACTTTTCAAAATACATTCAGGGCTACACTCAGAACATTCGAGCCGAAGCCTCGGCAAAATCAGCTGACGGCGCGTCTGGTGTAGCCCCTTTCTTTCTTTTTTTTGATTGGCTGATAAGTGGCTCGACTAAGAACTCCAGGGGAGACGCTTGATTTCTGCCGGTTCCATAGTGAGAGCGGCGCGGCCAGAGAAATGTTGAGCGCTGCGGCATATTAAATATATTATAAATAGTTTTTCTGCGTGAGAAATACAATGTGTGGCGGGAGTGCGTGACAAAAGACCGAAATGAGTGACTGTCACGCTCAATGCGTGACACTTGAGAGCCCTGTGTCTATGGCCTAAATTATACAAACAATACCGGAAACACTTCAGATTCATTTGGCAGCTTGATTCCAGGGGCTTTTATTTTGAAAGTGTCTTCCGGAAGCTCAATGTGACTCTGACAGAGTCTGCGTGGCCACAGAGAAGCCAAGCGCAGCTTCATTTCTGCGCATTTTCGGATTCTATATTGAATAGACTTGCGGCTGGATTTGGATTATTAATTCAGAGGAGAGTCCGGACCGAGCCGAGCCGAGCCGAGGCGAACAGAGCCGAGCTGAGCCGGACCAGAACAAACCCGAAAATACAGACAGAGCCAGACAGGCTGCTTCATCTCCTCCTTCCAGAGTCATCCTCCCGGTATGAACACACACACACACACACACACACACACACACACACACACACACACACACACACACACACACACACACACACACACACACACACACACACACACACACACACACAGAGAAGGATGTACGCACGCCACTCCCTTCTATCCTCAGCTCTAACGCGCCGTCAAATTTACCTGCAGGCGATCATCGCAGGTGATCAATAATATCTGATCAGTTACACACACATGTACTGTGTGTGTGTGTGTGTGTGTGTGTGTGTGTGTGTGTGTGTGTGCGTGTAGTACAGGTGTGTTACAAAGACACAGATGGCTCATGAAGGTTACAGAGAGCTGATTGGGTGGTTTTTGGTCAATTGGACATTAAAATAACATTTTATGAGGCCATTGATGTTTCACTTTCAATCAGTTTTCACTGATTAACATTGAAATATTATAACACATTAAGGTTAATATTTAGTTATTATACTGACTGTTAGTCAAACAGAAGGATTAATCGCCAAACCCACCAGACCCCATGTAAATAAACAGTACTTTTATCATCGTAAAACACACTTAATTCAAAGTGGACAGAAACTAAATAAAACTATCAAAAGCCGTCTTGGTTCATCTTTCCACTGTTCCAACAATCACCACTCTGGTCTGGTTGAAATAAACCCTTAATTCACCCATTTACATGTGGAGATATGCTGGCTCTATACACGCTAAAAGTAGTGATTATTTACATGGAGTCTGGCTCTATACACGCTAAAAGTAGTGATTATTTACATGGAGTCTGGCTCTATACACGCTAAAAGTCCTGATTATTTACATGGAGTCTGGCTCTATACACGCTAAAAGTCCTGATTATTTACATGGAGTCTGGCTCTATACACGCTAAAAGTCCTGATTATTTACATGGAGTCTGGCTCTATACACGCTAAAAGTAGTGATTATTTACATGGAGTCTGGCTCTATACACGCTAAAAGTCCTGATTATTTACATGGAGTCTGGCTCTATACACGCTAAAAGTAGTGATTATTTACATGGAGTCTGGTGTAGTTTGGTGATGGTGATTTCGGGGCTGTTTCATGTTAAACTAAAAGGATCTTACTTCTTTAACTAAAAGGTCTACCTCTGTAGGGATCCTTTCATAATGTTGTCAGACTCTTAGAATAATAATCTGAGTCTGTCAGCAGCAACAACAGAACTTTTAGTGACGCTAACTGCTGCTGAACATTAGTCCTGTAGGGTTACATTACAGCCTGGTTCACGGCTGCTGGTTACAGCGTTCTCGCTCAATACTGGACACATTTCAAAGATTTCTGTTCACATCAGTCACGTAGACACATTGCCTTTTAAACGTGCAATCTGTGTGTGTTTGGTTTTCAGAGGCGATGCTGCGCGTCTGACCCGGGATCAGTGATGCTGGCCTCCTGTGTGTCAGTGTGTGTGTGACGTCTACAGGAACTCAAACCTGCTACGTGGAGCCAACATGGCTGCCGTGTGTGGAGCTTCATTAACAGTGTGTCTGTGTTTCCTGCTGCTGCCGCCGCCTGCTGTCACCGTCACCGGTCAGTACAAACATCTTATCACACTACATCACATCAGCCCAATTCACCAAAACACCAAACTGTTTCATAAAAATGGGTCAAGTTTTATTTTCTCAGGTGAGTTTTTAGGAATCAGCAAGAAAGACACAGAATTCTCAGATTTGTGAAAACAAATACGGAATTTCACTCTGGTTAATCTTCGCTCTCAAAGTACAACACTCACTTAACATATAAAGAATAAAACCAGAAAGGACAGTAAGAAATATAAAAAAATATACTGTTAAATATACAGTATAACAATACAATTTACAAATTTACAAAAAATATACAATAACAATTGAAGAGAGGGAAGTGCAATATCAGTATGGTCTGAGATTTAAGATTTAAAGGAACACGGCGACTTATTGGGACATTAGCTTATTCACCGTAACCCCGAGAGTTAGACAAGTCGATACATACCCTTCTCATCTCCGTGCGTGTCCTAACTCTGTCTGACGGCTCCACCGTTAGCTTAGCCTCGCACAGATCCTGGAGGTAACTGGTTCCAAGCATATTACTCAAAAAGTAGCACTGCTTCCCTTTCTGAGAATATAGTTCTCAGTATGTATACGTTAGAAGATGGCTGTGTGTCATGTGACGTTGTTATTTGTACACGCTGTGACTATACAAATCACAACATGTAAATAGGAACATGTTAGCATTATTTTGTCACTTACTCGGAGCAGTAGGCTAGTTGGAGCCGGTTACCTCCAGGATCTGTGCTAGGCTAAGCTAACGGTGGAGCCGTCAGACAGAGTTACGACAAGCACGGAGATGAGAAGGGTATGTATGGACTTGTCTAACTCTCGGGGTTATGGTGAATAAGCTAATGTCCCAATAAGTCGCCGTGTTCCTTTAAATATAATTATAGTGCAAGGCAGTTCAGTGCAATGGTAATATATTAATAACAATATTATAATTGGGATTGTGTGACTTTGGTGAATCTGAACTAAACCTTTAGTCACAAAACTAACAAACTAACTGAGCGATGGAGGCAGCGGTAGAGCAGCAACTCCCGTGTTCTGCCATGTAAAATGACTGTTTTTGTCAAAAGAGTCTGGTGACTTTGGAGAGAGCAGAGATAACGGCTTCAGCTCCCCATTTGTAAAGGGCTGTCTGACAGCAAGATAAAAGGATGATAATATTCTAAATATAGCCAACACTTCAACTGCTATATGACTGTGGAAAAGTAGCTCATACAACCACAACGGATATCTAAACTCTCTTTAAGAGCTTCAGATGAGTCAGTTTGTGTCACATTTTAATAGTAACGTAAGTAGTGTTTAAGTCAGTGATGATGTCAGTCAATCGAGAAGTAGAACTTCAACTCCCATCATGCACCAGTGTCAGCTCACAAAAACATTAGAAAGTAGCGTGGGGTGTGTTACAGGAACACAGCTCTCTTTGCTGTTTATTCACGGAACTAATTGCAATCACACACACACACACACACACACACACACAGACATACAGAGACACACACACACACACACACACATACAGACACACACACACACACACATACAGACACACACACACACACACACACACACACACACACACACACACACACACACACACACACACACACACACACACACACTGTCATCAGCCAGTGACATTTTTTTGTGTTTTTGTAGTGATGTGTTTGATAAGACGCAGACAGACACACACACACACACACACACACACACACACACACACACACACACACACACACACACACACACACACACACACACACACACATATACAGAGACACACACACACACATGCAGAGACACGGACACACACACACACACACACACACACACAGACACACACACACACACACACACACTGTCGTCACCCAGTCTAAACTTTTGTGTTTTTGTCGTGATGTGTTTGATAAGACGCAGACACACACATTCCGTGTGTGTCTGGTTATATAACAGTCATGACGTGTGTGTGTGTGTGTGTGTGTGTGTGTGTGTGTGTGTGTGTGTGTGTGTGTGTGTGTGTGTGTGTGTGTGTGTGTGTGTGTGTGTGTGTGTGTGTGTGTGTGTGTGTTACAGTAGACTAAACACTGAGTGTGGCTCCAACACAGTTTAGGGAGGGTCAGTCAGATTCCTGAGAGTTGACATAAACCCCTCACCCCCCACCCCCCCAGGACAAAGACACTTTATTCTCGCTTTTAGAAGCAAGATGCCCCAGCACAGAGTAACTTCCTCTCTCAGAGTAACTTCCTGTAACTTCCTGTCTGTGTGTCCACGGCTCTTTAGTCTTTAGGAGACTAGCAGTAGGTCCTGAGTGTGTTGATGGTGGTGGTCAATATTCATAAAAAAGGACAAGTTTGTGAAGGGAAACACAGATTTTGATAATGGAACAACACTGGGGCTTTAAACAATGCTCATGTGGACGGGATTTTGTTTCTATTTCATCCTTACTGACCGCCAGAGGCAGTGTTTCACACTGAATATATTCTGTATCGCTCTTGCGCTGGTCGAGTATTTATATCAACAAAGTCACCTGTGACCTCGGGGTGACCCTAGCCAAGGTATTAAAGGGATACTTCACCGATTTAGCATTCAGCTTTGTATCAGTAGAAACCCGGTAGTATTTCTGAATGACCGTGCGTCCCTTCCCCATATCCCTCTGAAGCAGGAGATATCTGCAATGGGGGGTCCGGAAAAAATCTTCCGATGACGTAAAATGACGATTTTTGTGTCATCGGAAGATTTTTTGGCCAGAGCAAAAGACTACAACCAGTAGTAGGACCTACTTCCGCATGTTTTCAAGCCGCCCATCACCCGAAGCGAGCCGATCTCAGCCGGAAAAAAACGAAATGTCAGCCATCTTGAATCCTCTCTAAACAGGGCTCTGCTCTATCTTCTCAGCAGCAAACTTTTACAACAATTATGTTCATTCAAACTACCGCACGTGTACCACCGGGATATATCGGTACAGATCGGAGAATATGCAGGAAACGTTATTACAGACTGAATAATCGGCCCACTACGAGAGCTTCGCCTGCACGGAGACCAGCGGTCTCGCTCGATGGCCCGAGACGGCTAGGTGGGAAGCTAACGCTAGCCGGGGAAAAGGCACATCCAGAGCGAGCTAACGCCAGCCGGCCACCTGTCCCATCAATCCTGCTTGCAAGTGTCCGTTCATTAAACAACAAACTGGACTACATCCAACTTCAACGATGCTCCCAACGCGAGTTCAGAGACTGTGTTTTTTGCTTTCGTGGAAACATGGCTGAACAATAGTGAACCGGACTGTCCAGCTACCAGGACTGCTAGCCCTCCGACAATCCGAGCTTCTTTTACTGTCTATGGCTCTCTCTCATGGATTTATTAAGCAAACTTCTCAGCAGCAAACCTTTCCAACAATTATGTGCATTTAAACTACCGCACGTGTACCACCGGGATACATCGTTACAGATCAGAGAATATGCAGGAAACGTTATTACAGACGGAATAATCGGCCCACTACGAGAGCTTCGCCTGCACGGAGACCAGCACGGAGACCAGCGGACTCGCTCGTACCCCGAGCCGGGTAGGGGACATCCACGTCGGCTAGGTGGGAAGCTAACGCTAGCCGGGGAAAAGGTACATCCAGAGCGAGCTAACGCTAGCCGGCCACCTGTCCCATCAATCCTGCTTGCAAGTGTCCGTTCATTAAACAACAAACTGGACTACATCCAACTTCCACGATGCTCCCAACGCGAAGTCAGAGACTGTGTTTTTTGCTTTCGTGGAAACATGGCTGAACAACAGCGTACCAGACTGTCCAGTTAGCAGGCCTGCTAGCCCTCCGACGATCCGAGCTAGAGATGCTCTGTATGAAGGTGGGCTGTGTTAACACGGACTGGTGCAGAAATGGGGTGATTTATATCCAACTAACTGCTAACCGCTGGAGTTTGTGACTGTTACATGGCGACCATTCGACATCCCACGCTAATTCACGGCTGTGTTTATACTCGGTGTTTACAGCCCACCAAGCCTAATGCTGGTATGCTTAGCTGAACTTTACGGAGCCTATAATAATGTGTGTGTGCACTAAAGGTAGCCTGTTTCGTATGTCGTTTTTATATAATGTAGTTTTTACATATTTTACATGTGTAACACCACTTGAGCCACGATGAAACGTTGTTTTGTGTATATGATTGAAATAACAATAAAACACATTGAGTTGAGTTGAATGCCTCACTGTCTGTCTGTCTGTCAATCGGTAGGCGTGGCTTGGGAGTGGACTCAAAGTAGCGAAGCGAAGTGCATTCTGGGATTTGGTGTCTTTCATCCATATGAGCCAAAAACACATTTTCTGGCTTTTCTTGGCCTAGAAGGCACCAATTACATTTTTTTTTCACATTTCTGCTACATAAGTGACCCAATTTAAAGATATATTCAGCTTTCCAGCGGTGAAGTATCCCTTTAAGATCCGTTGTCATCCCTGAGCTCATTCCTTTTTAATCTTCTCGCTATGCAGGTCGTCTGCCATCTGTGGCAGCATTAGCATTTGCTTTAGTTGAAAACTGTGGACTATTGATTATTACTAAGCTCGCAGCTTGTAGCCTTGCGATTACGGTCGGAGTTTCAGATTTTTCATCCTCCAAAGGCTGCGGCTGAGCTGTCCCTTTTCAGGGAAGGGGACGGTGCATTCGCTATTCGGCTTCAGACGAAGCCCCAGACTGGCGGACGTTCCGGACCCACTCGCAACTAGAGGGGGCCCTCCATTGCTTCAGGGCCTGGCTCTCGTTCCTCAGCTCATGGCCGATGCCAGCTCCACGGGGTCCATCATTCGCGCGGCACTGGCTCGCTTGCAGCTGGATGTGGGGCACCCCGAATCAGTGCAGGCTAGTGCTTTCTTCAGGCGCACTTCAGCTCCTGCCACCTTTACTGTTCCTCCCTCTGACGAATATCTCAAGCATGCGTGTTGGAGGGATACAAAAGCTCTCTCCCATCCTACATCTGATGCCAGAACTCTGGCAGCCATGTAGGATGCGGCAAAATTCGGCCTGGATCGCATGCCAGCTATTGAGCCAACTCCCTGGAATGGGAGTTGTCCTCCTTCCTGACCAAGGGTGCAATAGAACCGGTGGACCCCTGTCTCAGCCTGGGGGGTTCTACTCGATTTATTTTCTGGTCCAGAAGAAATGTGGCAGGCTTCGCCCTGTTCTGGATCTAAGGGGACTCAACAATTGTTCCACATGTTGAGCACAGCAGGTTCTTCGTACTGTTCCCAAAGAGGACTGGTTCGCATCCATCGATTTGACGGATTCTTATTTTCATGTTCCTGTTGTGCCTCACCACAGGCAGTTTCTTTGTTATGCCTTCCAGGGCAGTCATTCAGTTCAGGGTCCTCCCGTTTGGACTCTCCCTCTCTCCACGGGTATTCACCAGGTGCGTTGCGGCAGCCCTCTCAGGCATGAAGATCCTGCCGTATCTAGACGACTGAGTCTAGATACGAGTAAGATAAGAGATAAGAGTTCTCTGAATCCTTCTCAGCACATAACTTTCATTGGTGTGGCTCTGAACAGTGTCACTATGAAGGCCTGTCCCTCGCTTCAGCGCATAAACAATATCCTCAGGATGTTATCCTACGGCCAGTTTCTTTACCTCGTGGGCAAGTTGACAGCTGCCTCGGCTGCCCTTGGGCTTACTGTCACTGCGCCCCCTGCAGAGATGGCTGAACAGTTTCCACTTGGATGCCAAGTGGCACAGGCACAGGAAGATCAAGGTGTCACAGCAGTATCTTATGGCTCTGTCCCGATGGGGGGAGAGTTCGTATCTGTTGGAAGAGGTGCCCATGGTCTCTGTTCCCTTTCGATGAGACTTTCAAGACGGACGCCTGCCTTTCAGGATGGGGCGCAGTGTGGCAAAACAGGACAGCTCAGGGCCTGTGGTCTGCTCACCTGACCCTCGAGCACATTGAGTGCTGGAGCTATGGGCTGTGCACCTGGCTTGGTGGCATTTCCTGCCATACCTGAGGGGAAGGGACGTGCTCGTCAGCTTGGACAACACCTCGATAGTTTTTCACATAAACCATTAGGGGGGCACCAGATCCACACAGTTACTGTGGGTGTCCCAGGCTCTTCTGACATGGGCTTCCCCCCGCCTGACCAGCCTATGGGCAATGTTTTTACCTGGAGAGCGGAACCAGGTCACGGACGTCCTCTCTCGTCAAGAGCCTCCACCGGGGGAGTGGCGGCTTCATTCAGATGTGGTACACAGGATCTGGGGTCTCTTCGACAGGGCGGAGGTAGATCTTTTTGCCTCAGAGATGTCGACCCATTGCCCCCTATGGTTTTCTTTGATGGAGCAGAACAGCCCTCTTGGCCAGGATGCTCTGGCTCATGCGAGGCTGGAGGGCCTTCTCTATGCCTTTTCACTGTTTCCTCTGATCTTGCGGATGCTTCTTAGAGTGCTTTGTCAGGGCCACAGGCTTGTTCTGGTGGCCCCCTTCTGGCCAGCCAGGACTTGGTTCTCCCTGCTTCACAGTCTCTGATGCAAGGCGCCCTGGCAGGGAGGACCTCCTAGCTGGGGGGTTGGATTTGGCCTCTCGACCCCTGTCGCCTTCAGCTGTGGGTTTGGCCGCTGAGGGGCCTGACCCACTGTAGATTGCATAGCCTGTCAGGAATACTATCCTGAATGCCAGAGCACTGTCTTCTCGTCTGCAGTATGGGAACAGGTGGAAATGTTTTTCTGAATGGTGTACGACTCGTGATTGTGACCCAGTGCATTGTTCTGTGCCTGCCATCCTTGAGTTTCTGCAGACCCTCCTGGATGGTGGCCAGTCTCCTACCATAATTCAATTCAATTCAATTCAATTCAATTTTATTTATAGTATCAAATCATAACAGGAGTTATCTGCTGGCCGGTGGGTGCTGACGTTGACGGTAAGCGTATTGCCTCATTTCCGGTGTTTCCGTGTTGTGCTATGGTCGCTTGTTTGCTGCTCAAACAAAACTTAGCTACTCAACTCTGCTTTATTGTCTAATTTAGCGGCTATTTGCCTGGATTACATAATTTAAAACAAACCATGCTTGCTTAGAGCCCGCATCAACGGGGCATAAGCATAGCTAAACTCAATTTGTTTAATTTAGCGGTTATTTGCCTGGATTGCACTTAAACTGGCTAGCTAGGCCTACACTTGCTTGCTTAGAGCCCGCATCAACGGGGCATAAGCATAGCATCTGTTTAATTTAACGGCTATTTTTCTCAAATTGCATTTGGACTACACCAGTTGCACTCAAGCACGTATCTGTAGCTATCTTCCCTTACAGCGACTGCCTCGCTGATCTCACGATTAAAACGCTGTTAGCTACTTTAGCTTAGCCATTAGCAATGGCCAATTCCTCTCCATCTCCTGCTCTCTCTTGCTCTGTGTGTCAAATGTTCAGCTATTCATCTGCCTCCTTCAGTGATAATGACACTTGTAATAAATGTAGTTTATTCGCTGTTCTGGAGGCGAGGCTTAGTGAGTTTGAAGCACGGCTCCACACTATGGAATCAAAGTCGTATGTTTCCGTAGCTAGCCAGCTTAGCGTAGCTGGTGCGGGGCAACATGTAGCTTCTGCTAGCAGTCCGCCGGCAGACCCAAAGCAGTCGGGCGGGTGGGTGACTGTCCGAAGGAAGCATAGCACTAACTGTAATCCGGGGGGTGCACATAGCAGTGGTCACTCCAAATCGGGGCATCCTCAACTTTCTAACCGGTTCTCCCCACTCAGTGATACAACCGCTGAGAAGCCAATTCTGGTTATTGGCAGTTCTATACTGAGAAACGTTAGGATGTCGGCTCCAGAGGCCGCGGTCGTGTGCGTCCCTGGGGCCAGAGCGGGCGATATAGAATCTAATCTAAAGCTGCTGGCTAAAAATAAAAATAACAGTAAATACAGTAAGATCATACTCCACGTAGGTGGCAATGATACCCGATTATGTAAATCGGAGATCACTAAAATTAATGTTGAGTCACTTTGTGCATATGCAAAGACTATGTCGGACTCAGTAGTTTTCTCTGGACCCCTGCCAAACCTGATCAGCGATGAAAAATACAGCCGCATGTCATCCTTCAACCGCTGGTTGAAGGAATGGTGCCCAGCTAATGATGTGGGCTACGTAGATAACTGGAAGGCGTTCTGGGGAAAGCCTAGTCTGATTAAGAGGGATGGCATTCATCCCACTTGGGATGGAGCCGCTCTCATATCAAAAAATCTGACCGAGTTTATTAGCGGTCGTAAACCATGACAACCCAAGTTAGACATCAGTAATCAGAGGTGCAGTGCAACGTGCTCCTCTGTGCCTCCGTTAGAGCAGCCGCCCTCTCATAGCCTAATAACCACGGTGTTTGTCCCCCGACTTAGATCGGTTAAATCAAAGGTTAACAAAAGAGGAGCTATACTTAACAACCTAATTGGAATTAAAACAACATCTGCAATGATGGAACAGAATAGGAAAATCAGATGTGGACTATTAAATATTAGATCTTTGTCTTCTAAAGCAGTATTAATAAATGAATTGATATCAGATAATCAAATTGATCTATTCTGTCTTACCGAAACCTGGCTGTGCAATGAAGAATATGTTAGTTTAAATGAAGCCACTCCTCCCAGCCATAATAATACTCAAATTCCTAGAGGATCAGGCCGAGGAGGGGGAGTTGCAGCGATATTTGATTCAAGCCTGTTAATTAATCCTAAACCTAAACTAAATTATAACTCGTTTGAAAGCCTAGTTCTTAATCTTCAACATCCAACATGGAAAACTGTACAGCCAATTATATTTGTTGTTGTTTACCGAGCTCCAGGTCCGTATTCAGAATTTTTATCTGAATTCTCAGAGTTTTTATCATGTTTAGTCCTAAAATCAGACAAAGTACTTATTGTAGGTGATTTTAATATTCATATGGACATTGACAACGACAGCCTTAGTATTGCTTTCAACTCACTATTAGATTCAATTGGTTTCAGTCAGAGTGTGCATAAGGCCACTCACTGTTTTAACCACACCCTCGACCTTGTGCTGGCATACGGCATCGAAATTGAAGATTTAATTGTATTTCCGCAGAATCGTTTATTATCAGACCATTTTTTAATAACTTTTGAATTCTTACTACCCGACTATATGAAATTAGATAAAAGCTTCTACACTAGATGCCTATCTGACAGTGCTATAGCTAAATTTAAGGAAGATATTCCAACAGCATTTAACTCAATGTCATGCTTTAATATAACAGAGGACCTTTTTGTTAACTTCAGTCCTTCCCAAATTGATAATTTTGTAGACAGTGCTACGGCCTGCCTACGGACGACTTTAGACTCTGTTGCTCCCCTCAAAAAGAAGACGAGGAAGCAAAGGAAACTAGCACCTTGGTATAACTCCCAAACTCGCAAACTAAAACAAATATCGCGAAAACTGGAAAGTAAATGGCGTTCCACCAAACTGGAAGAATCTCGTTTAGATTGGCAAGACAGTCTGAAAACCTATAGGAAGGCCCTCAGAAATGCCAGATCAGACTATTACTCATCAATAATAGAAGAAAATAAGAACAACCCAAGGTTTCTTTTCAGCACTGTAGCCAGGCTGACAGACAGTCACAGCTCTACTGAGCCATCTATTCCTATAGCTCTGAGTAGTGACGACTTCATGAGCTTCTTTGATGATAAAATTATAACAATTAGAGATAAAATTAATCACCTCTTGCCCTCAACTTCTAACAGTTCACTTTCAAATGCAGGACTGCTAGAAGGAACAACAAGACCTGACATATACTTAGACTGCTTTTACCCTATAAACCTTCAACAATTAATGCTAAGAGTCTCTTCAGCTAAGCCATCTACCTGTCTCTTAGACCCCATCCCAACGAGGTTACTTAAAGAAGCGCTACCACTGGTTAACATTTCATTATTAGATATGATTAATATGTCCTTATTAACAGGTTATGTACCACAGTCATTTAAAGTAGCTGTGATTAAACCTATTCTGAAAAAACCCACCCTCGATCCTGAGGTCTTGGCTAACTATAGACCAATATCTAATCTTCCCTTCCTCTCCAAAATCCTTGAGAAGGTAGTTGCTAATCAGTTATGTGATTTCCTACATAGCAATAGTGTATTTGAGGACTTTCAGTCAGGATTTAGAAAGCATCATAGCACAGAGACGGCACTGGTGAAAATTACTAACGACCTTCTAATTGCTTCAGACAAAGGACTTGTTTCCATACTTGTCTTACTAGATCTTAGTGCTGCCTTTGACACTATTGACCATACCATCCTGTTACAGAGACTGGAACACTTAGTTGGTATTACAGGAATTGCACTGAGCTGGTTTAAGTCCTATTTCTCTGATCGATCTCAATTTGTTAATGTTAATGACAAATCCTCCAAGTACGCTAAAGTTAACCATGGCGTTCCACAAGGCTCAGTGCTTGGACCAATTCTATTCTCCTTATATATGCTTCCTCTAGGTAATATTATTAGGAAACACTCAATAAACTTTCACTGTTATGCAGATGACACCCAATTATACTTATCAATCAAACCAGATGAAATCAGTCAATTAGCTAAACTTCAAGCATGTATTACAGATATAAAATCATGGATGACCTACAACTTTCTGATGCTAAACTCAAGCAAAACTGAGGTGATTGTGCTGGGTACTAAACACCTCCGATCCTCAATATCCAAAGATATAGCTACCTTGGATGGTATTGCCCTGGCCTCCAGCACTACTGTCAGAAATCTAGGAGTTATTTTTGACCAGGATATATCCTTTAATGCCCACTTAAAACAAACCTCAAGAACAGCCTTTTTTCATCTTCGTAACATTGCCAAAATAAGGAACATCCTGTCTCAGAATGATGCTGAAAAACTAGTCCATGCCTTCGTTACTTCCAGGCTGGACTATTGTAATTCCTTACTATCAGGATGCTCAAACAAGTCACTTAAGACTCTCCAGCTGATCCAGAATGCTGCAGCTCGTGTACTGACAAGAACTAAGAAAAGAGATCATATTACTCCCGTATTAGCTTCTCTGCATTGGCTCCCTGTAAAATCCAGGATTGAATTTAAAATCCTCCTCCTGACCTACAAAGCTCTAAATGGTCAAGCACCATCGTATCTCAAAGAGCTCATAGTACCTTACTGTCCCACTAGAGCACTGCGCTCCCAGAATGCTGAGTTACTTGTGGTTCCTAGAGTCTCTAAAAGTAGAATGGGAGCCAGAGCCTTCAGCTATCAGGCTCCTCTCCTGTGGAACCAGCTCCCAGTCTGGGTCCGGGAGGCAGATACTGTCACCACATTTAAGAGTAAACTTAAAACTCTCCTCTTTGATAAAGCTTATGGTTAGGGAGTGAGGAGTTGTAGTATCTGCCAAGCCCGGCCCACCTGCTTCTCTGTCCTAGAAATGCTTGTTACTAACCTAGCTCTGGGGAGCTTGCTCCCCGGAGTCTTTCTGTTTCTTTTTCACCCAGGATGAAATCCTGGGATTAGGATGGCACCAAAATCTTGGTTCCAGCTGTTGCTGTGGTTCTGCTGAGAAATACCCTGCTATGCCGTGCTGCTCCCTGCACTACTACACCCACTTTTTCTAAACACTGTTTATTTACTATACTGTGATGCACCCCAACGGCCAGCAGACACCTCCTGTTATGATTTAAGAGTCTATGTGGCTGCTATTTCGTCGCAGCATGTTGCGGTTGACAATAACACTGTGGGGAGCCACAGGCTTGTCTCCCGCTTCTTAAAAGGTGTTCTGAGGTTGCATCTCACAAGCGCCCCAAGGGCTCCTGCATGGGACCTGCCCCTGGTGTTTTTAACCCTTGGCACAGGCAGAGCTGAGGTGGTTGTCAGCCAAGGCTGTGTTTCTCCTTGCCATCACTTCCACAAAACGTGTTGGCAAGCTACATGCCTTGTCCGTGAGTGATTCCTGTTTGAGGTGGAACTCGGATGGCTCAGGTGTCACTTTGTAGCCTAATACGGCGTTCCTCCCTAAAGTGCTGGCACGCTCACACCTCAATTATCCACCCGGCACGTTTTGACCCCCCTTTCGGAGAAGGGGGGGGGACGAGTCGAGTCTGTTGTGCCCAGTGCGGGCCATTTGGGCTTATATGGATGCTACCGCTTGCATACGTCAGTCTGAGCAACTTTTCGTCTGTTATGGTGGTCGTATGGAAGCCTGTGCTCTCTTGAAGCAGCGCCTGTCGCACTGTATTGTGGAGGCCATTGCCTCTGCATACAGAGTGAGTGGAGAGTCTCTACCATCCGGAGTGAAATGCCACTCTACCAGGAGTGTCTCCAGGTTGTGGGCGACTTTAAGAGGTGTGCCCTTGGAGGAAATATGTGCTGCGGTCTCATGGGCGTCGCCGAACACATTATTACAGGGTGAATGTTGCTACGCTCCATGCATTGGGCATGGTTCTCTGGCCGAGGCCCTCGGCTGCTTCCTTGTGAGGTGGGTACTCAGGCTTCCTTGTGACTCTGTTGATATGAGTCATCCAGTGTTAAGCACTGCCTCTGGCGGCCAGTAAGGATGAAATAGAACGAAAGTTACGAATGTAACTATGGTTCTATGAATCCTGGATGACCGCCAGAGTTCTTGGTCACTCGGTTAGAAACTAGATTTCAAGATGTCAGCGAACTTTGTCTACATCTACACAGGTATTACTGAAACTGTTTTTTCCTCCTTTGTTCTCAAACGAGTTACGAATGTAACTACGGTTCTATGAATCCTGGATGACCGCCAGAGGCAGTGCTTAACACTGAATATATTCTGTATCACGCTTGCGCAGGTCGAATATTTATATCAACAAAGTCACCTGTGACCTCGGGGTGACCCTGGCCATGGTATTAAGTTCAGGTGTCATCCCCAAGCTCATTCCTACAGAATCTTCTCGCGGGTTCACAAGAATCTGAGTGACCAAGAACTCTGGCGGTCATCCAAGATTCATAGAACCGTAGTTACATTCGTAACTCGTTTTAAACCAAAGGAGGAAAAAACAGTTTCAGTAATATCCGTGTGCGTGTGGACAAAGTTTGCTGACATCTTGCAATCTTCTAGTTTCTAACTTCTGACGCTTGAGTTTGGAGTTTAGTTTATTTAACAGGAATTCACAACTTACTTACTTCAGTTTATCAGTCGGTCTTTAAACCAAAACTAGAAAATGCATTTCCTGCAGAAAATGCGTGGAAATGCTGAATAGCTAAATTGCTAAAGCTAAACTGGAAAAATAGCTTAAATCCGTAAGAATAAGCTGACGTAGTGAGAATAGGTGGAAAAGTATGAATGGGCATGAATTTCATTAAAAAAAAGTTGAACAACACCAGTAATGTATAAAATGTGT
>CM042434.1:37651377-37668877 GCA_023631565.1 Gymnocephalus cernua
GTTTGGTGATGGTGATTTCAGGGCTGTTTGATGTTAAACTAAAAGGATCTTACTCTTTAACTAAAAGGTCTATCTCTGTAGGGATCCATCCCATAATGTTGTCAGACACTCAGAATAATAATCTGAGTCTGTCAGCAGCAACAACAGAACTTTTAGTGATGCTGACTGATGCTGAACATTAGTCCTGTAGGGTTACATTACAGCCCGGTTCTTGTTTAATACTGGACCAGTTTCAGAGATTGTTGTTCATATCAGTCACTTAAGTTTAAGTTACCCTTTAAGTCTATTTGCTACACAGATCCCCAGCCACTGCGACAGGAGGAGACGACGCTCATCGCCCTGGTAACTGTCGCCATAGTGGCCTTTGCCGTTGTGGTTTTGTTCCTGGGATACCGCATGATGAAAGGTGCTCTCACACACACACACACACACACACACACACACACACACACACACACACACACACACACACACACACACACACACACACACACACACACACACACACACACACACACACACACACACACACACATTACAGTGTTTGCCTGTTGCTTACACACTTTTTGCCGGTAACGTCACGTACCTGATGGCCGCTTGAGAGAGGAGCTCCTCGTCCTACCATTATATCTGCATATTTGATCTAAGTTACTGTCCCCCAAACTTAGTCAAGTTGACTTAGAATAGCACCATGTCTCAAGTTACACGTCGAGGAAAAGTACCGAAGCCGTCCGAGGAAGAACATTCTAAGTATTTTGAAGAGAAAAGCAATGCTGCAGCGAAGGAGCTAGCCTCGGCTATTGCTAACGAACCACTGGTTGAACAAACGCCTGACAGTGATATTAATGTTACTATCATCACTGAACTTTGAAAATTCCGGCAGGAGGTTAATGGATCACTCGAAAACCTCTCGGAAAAAGTGACGAATATGGACCAGACTGTCCGTGGCCTAGTGGGGCGAATTTCAGAGGCAGAAGACAGGGTAAGCACATTGGAAGATGGCCACAACCGACACACACAACTGCTCTCCTTTCTCTTGCACCGGGACAGACAGCTGGAAGCTAGATGTGAGGCGTTGGAGAATGCTCAAAGACGGGATAACCTGCGGATATACGGGATTAAAGAAGGGTCTGTAGAAGGAGATACAGTCAAATGGATGGAAGAATTTCTCCATACGACTCTAAAACTGCAGACGGAGTTTGATTTGAGACTAGAACGAGCTCACAGATCTTTACTGCAGAATCCCACTAACCCGAATGCAAGCCCCAGGTCATTCGTGCTGAAGTTTCATAGTTTCAAGACCAAGCAGCTCATACTGCAAAAGGCATGGCAGGAGAAGAACTTAACAATGAGAAAATCACAATGAACCACGACTACTCGCCAGCACTGCAGAGAAAGAGAAAAGAATACTCTGGCATCAAGAAGCAGCTGAAAGTGAAGCAGATAAAATTCCAGAGCCCTTACCCAGCAATGCTGAAAGTTTTTGTTCAAGGAGGAACACTGGTCTTCAATTCGGCGTGGGAGGCAGTCGAAGGTTTGAAACACCTGGGCATCACGGCAGAGCTATCCGAAGAGGAGCGTCTAGTGAAGGATCTGCATCGTTTGGGATGGACGGCAAGTGGCACGTAGAATCCCGGCACACAGATGGACCGCAGCATGTTTCGCGTGATGGAAGGATTCCTCGACGGGCTGGGTGAGACCGCTTCAACTAAAGACTAGTCCTAACTGTAGCCGCCTTGTGAGTTTAGTAAGTTAGTTAATATGTTTGGCTGGTAATAGGCCACTGTGGACTTTGGGGACGTCATATATAACCCAGCATTTTTGTTGTTGTTGTTTACTTTACTTTTTTTTTTTTATACATGTTTGGGATGCGAGAGAGTAACCTAGAAAGTTTTTGCCGACCTGGTTGAGTTTAGACGAGAGTCTCAGTTAATAGGTAGGCTACTATTAGCCTCCTTCTGTCGGTGTTGGAGATGACGTTCAGTCTTCCTCCTACTCTCTCCCCATCTGTCCTCCTATTTAAATGTGACAAGATTGTTTGCTTTCAACCTGATTATTTATGGGTTACTGATTATCTGAATTTTGCTGGGATCTATAATAACTATGAACATTAATACTTATATCTAAAACACTGTTTAGTAAGATATATGGTCAAGGGCGGGGCTTTTGCCCCTCTTGATAGTGGTAAACACGGGATGCTCTACCCGCTCAGTGGACAACATCTACACTGAAGGCCCCGGTAGTGCTTAGGCTACCTGGAAACTCCTTTTCTTTTCTTAGTATCAAGAATGGTACTCGTTGTTGATGTTACTGTTTCTTCCGTACAAGTACCTCCTTCAATGAGGTACTTGTACGCCCTGTCATTGGATTTGAACAGATGCAGTATGCGTATTCAGCCAGCAGAGTATTACCTAGTAGTAGGTTAAGTTAGTTAGTTATAATGTTAACAGCCTTCATAGTCCTGTGGAAAAAAAGAAGATCCTTAACCAACTGAAACAGCTTGGTTGTGGGATAGCATTTTTGCAAGAAACCCATGTCTCAGACTGAGTAACTGACTGAGGACATGGGCTGACAAAGTTTATTTCTCCTCTCACATGTCAGGGAGGAAAAGAGGAGTAGCAATTCTAATACATCGAGGTTTAAACTTCATCCATAGTTCCCATTTTACAGACTCAGAGGGCAGATACATACTGTTAAATGGATCAATTGATGGTATTCACATCTCATTATGTAATATTTATGCTCCCAATGAAGACGACCCAATATTTATAAAAAAAAAAAAGGTCTGGACAAGAGTGATGGGATTCTCATTGTAGGTGGGATATGAATTGTGTAATGTCCCAACTAAAGAATGAGTAAAGCATTAAATAACCACTGTCAAGACATAGGGTTAGTAGATATTTGACAATATAAATACCCAGCCGAGACTTCACATTCTATTCTAATAGACGTTCATCATATTCACATATTGACGTCTTGTTCACCCCTAGGGATGAGGCACATAGGATAACATCACTGTAAAATACTTCCAATCACACTCTCAGACCACTCTCCGGTAGTAGTTCAATGGTGTTTGGGTCAAAGGAAAGGCACTAAAAGCTGGAGGCTTAATACATCCCTTCTCAATGATCCCACTTTTCTCCAATTTGTAAAAACAGAGCTGAATAGTTATCTGGAAATTAACACCCATCCAGAAACATCTCCACTTATATTGTGGGATTGTGCAAAGGCATATTTAAGGGGTCGTATTATAGCTTTTTCCAGTGCAAATTAGAAAGAAAGAGAGTCTGAACGCAAAAGACTGGAAAGTAAAATTCCACTAACTAATAACCCAAATCAATTCCTGACAGAACCAGAGGAGATCTCAGAAGCGTTTGCCGACTTTTATAAGACTCTCTACACTAACTCAGGAGTTTCCACCTGTGAGAAAGAGATAAAAACATTTTTGGACAACATTAATGTCAGACAATTACCTGAAGGCACAAAAGAAGGACTGGACTTGCCCATTGCTCCCTCTGAGCTCGAAGAAGTAATTTCACATCTTAAAAATAACAAGACCCCAGGTCCTGATGGCTATGTCAATGAGTTTTACAAAACATTTAAAGAACTACTGTCCCCTCTCTTACTGGAAGCATATAACTGTATGTTAAAAACAAAAACACTTGCCCCATCTTGGCGGGATGCCACTATAACAGTCTCTCTCTCCCTCTGACTGTAGCTCTTACAGGCCCATTTCCCTTCTTTTTATTTTTTTTATTTTGTGTTTATTTTGATCTTTCACGTCAGTACAATCACAACACAGTATATTTTTAGTTTACATAACGCTCATTACAATCACAGTGTTTTAACAAAAGCAAGTATGAACAATTACTTGCTGTGTTTTAAGTATAACTTATTTGTTCGATTGTTTCAAAAGGTAATTTCTTTTCCTCTTTTACAATTTTTAATAAATAAATAAAATAGGAAAAGCAAAAAGAGACAAAATAAAAATGGAAACTATATACATCCAGGGGGGGAACATGTGTCTTAGTTAAACTCAATCCTTAACAACCTCAGATGGCTTAATATATTCTCAAATGGCTTATGAAAATGATTATTACATACACATACAAACATATTATTAACATATACATTATATACTAATCTTGATCTATTTAAGTATAGAAGCAAAATCCGATCTTCTTTCTGATACATATGCAACCCAATTCCTCCATTTTTCCAGAAAAACATCTTTCTTTAAGTTAACAAAGACGGTAATCTTTTCCATCGTATAAATCTCTATGGTCACATCTATCCAGTCATCTAATGTCGGTCTATCTTGTTGCAACCATTTGCGAGTGATTGCCTTCTTACTGGCTGCTAGAAGGACGCCCATCAGATATTTGTTATCTACTGCAATAATTTCTAAGCTAACACAACCAAAATAGAGTAGTTTGCATTCTAAAGGTATATCTCTTCTAAAAATATGTTCAAGAGCATCCTGTAATTCTTTCCAATATTCTTGAATATGTAGGCATTCCCAAAATATATGATAGTGGTTTGCTTCATTGCATCCACAGTTTCGCCAACATTTGGAGGTGTTATTACTGTATTTGGCTGTTTGTATTGGTGTTATAAAATATCTAATAATATTTTTCCAACAATACTCCTTCCAATTTAGTGACCTAGTTGATTTCCACTGAAATTTCCATACAGTTGACCACTCTTCATCAGAAAAAAATATTCCACTTTCTGTCATCCATTTCTCTTTGATATAACTTGTAGAATGTTTCTTCATATTTATTAAACTCTTGTATATCTGAGAGACTATCTTATATCTAATACCTGATGTATATGCTTTTTTAAGCAAGTCTATCAGTGGATTAAGATTATCTTTGAATTTCCCTTTTATTTTTTTATCATAATAACTTCGAACCTGAAGGTATCTGTAAAAATCTTGATTTTCTAGTGAGAACTTTTCCTTCAATACTTGAAAGCTTAGGATTTCACCTTTCTCAATGATTGTGCAAAAAGAAGTTATTCCCTTATTTGTCCACAACTTAAATCTGTTATCCGACTTGTTTGGAGTGAAGTCCGAATCATAAGCAATCCATTTAAAAATGGAGATATATTCCAATAATTTAAATTCTTTTATCACAGATGCCCAAACATTTAAAGTACGCTTTGTCCATGGGTTTTCTAGCTTATCTATATATTGTCTTAAATTATTATCTGCTAATATTGCTTGTACAGGAATATTATTTGTGGTATAGCTTTCCATATCCTTCCAAGGAGCATTATAATGTGGGTCACACCAATTCACCACTGTCTTAATTTGCGCTGCTGTATAATAATCTGTTAATGAGGGAAGAGCCCACCCTCCTTTATCCTTTGGAAGCTGCAATGTTTTAAAGCGTACTCTGGGTTTTTTCCCTTGCCAAATGAAACGTGAAAGCAATTTATCCCACTCTATGAATTGTTTTCCGGTTATTTCTACAGGTAGGCATTGGAATAGGTAAAGATATTTTGGTAAAACGTTCATTTTAATTGCTTCAATCCTTGAGCTAAAACTAAAAAAGGGAATTAGATTCCATCTGGCTAAATCTTCTCTGATTTTTACAGTTAGTGGATCAAAATTCTTTCCTTGTAATTTTTCTATATTCTTCGTCAAATGGATACCTAAATATTTAAATGATTTTGTATGCCATTTTAACAAATATGTATTTTTTATATTTACAGGGGGATTATAATTGTATGAAATTATTTCCGTTTTGTCAATATTTAATTTATATCCAGAAAGAGGGCCAGAATTCTGAAATTGTTTCATGAGTTGAGGCAAAGACTTGGTTGGATCTCCAAGATAAATCAGTATATCATCTGCATAGCCGGCTATTTTGTGTTCCACTCCTTTTATACTGATACCTTGGATTGTTTTATCCTGTCTGATGCTTTGTACTAAGGGTTCTAAATAGAGTGCAAATAATTGAGGGGACCATGGGCATCCTTGTCTAGTGCCCCTTTCCAATGTAAATGACTTTGATAAATAACCATTAATCTTTATTTTTGCAGTTGGCGTGTCATAGAGTGCCTGTATGCTTCTAAATATATCTTTGTGGAAGCCAAATTTATGTAGAACCTTATAAAGATAAGTCCAGCTGACTGAATCGAAGGCTTTTTCAGCATCTAGACTTAGAATCATTGATTTTAACTTATTTTTCTTGATATGATTCATAACTTGCAGTGTACGCCTAATATTATTCTGTGTCTGCCTCTGACGGATAAAACCTGATTGATCTTGATTTATTAGGTTGGGCAGGAATTCTTCCATCCTTCTGGACATAATTGATGTGAAAAGTCTATAATCGACATTTAATATTGATAAAGGTCTATACGATCCACATTCTAACTTATCTTTGCCTTCTTTTGGAATAATAGATATAACTGCATCCTTCCAAGATGGAGGAGCTATTGCATTCTTTAAAACCCAATTAAAAGTACGGGCCAAAATAGGTATTAATTCTTCTTGGAATGCTTTATACCACTCTCCAGTAAATCCGTCCGGTCCTGGGGATTTATTAGATTTTAATTTAGTAATAGCCTCTTTTACTTCATTTGCTGTTATTTCTGCTATCAGTGTTTTATTTTGCTGATCAGTAAGGGTAGGTAACTCCAATGTATCTAAACAAACAATCAATCTCCTGGTTTCTATCTTCTGGCATTTTAGAATATAATTTTTTATAAAACCTTTCAAAAATATCTTGAATGTTTTCTTGTTTGGTTTGTATTTTATTGGTAGCAGGATCCCTGGCTTTGTATATAGTTTGATCTGCTTGTTGTTTTTTTAATTTCCATGCCAATATTTTCATAAATTTAGATCCATTTTCGTAATATTTTTGCTTAGAAAACATAATTTTTTTCTCTATTTCTTGAGTATATAACATATTAATTTCGTTTCTTGTTTTTTTTATTTGTTCTAGTATTTTTGGAGTTTGCTTGTCCTTATGTTCTTTTTCTAATAAATTTAATTGATGCTGTAATTTTTTTAACTCCTGTTGTCGAATTTTCTTTTTAAGTGAGGCTAGTGCTATAATTTTACCTCTTAATACTGCTTTTGCAGCATCCCACAGTATGGGGGGTGTGACCTCTTCATTGTCATTAGTTTCTAAATAAGAATGAATCTCAGTTTTAATACATATTTTAAAAGAAGAATCATTAAGAAGATTCAAGTTAAATTTCCACAAAGTATCCTTAGATTTATTATCTAGTTTTACTGTTAAGTAGATTGGGGCATGATCGCTAATATCTATCGTTCCAATATCACAGCTTGTCACCCTGGTCCTATCTCTATTAAACATGAGGTAATAGTCTATCCTGGTGTAGACATTATGTGGATGAGAAAAATGTGTATAATCCTTAGTATTCGGGTATAGATCTCTCCATACATCAATTATCCCAATATCATTCATCAATGTGTTCATTTTCCGATGGATGGGTTTAGAAGAAGTAACTTTTTTGTTTGAAGAGTCAAGCTCAGGCTGTAAATGTACATTTAAATCACCTCCACAGATCAATATACCTAGTGTTTCAGAGGATATAATCTGAAAAACCTTTTGAAAAAAGGTGACATTACTACCTGGTGGGGCATAGATGTTAAACAAAGTAACATATGTTCCATTCATCGCTCCATGAACAAAAATAAATCGGCCCTCTTTATCAGCATACTCATATTTCTTTTCAAAAATAACCTTGTTGGATATCAAAATGATAACTCCTCTTCTATGCCCTGTATGATATGAAGAATAATAGATCTGGGAAAATCCCATTCTTTTCAATTTGTCATGCTCAATGTTGTTCAGATGTGTCTCTTGTAGATATACAATATGAGCGTTTTCTTTTTTCATTTTGCTTAAGATTCTTTTCCTTTTAATTGGGTTAAGCAAACCATTCACATTGAAAGAAATTACCTTTACTCCGTTATTTGCCATGTATGTTCAATATAGCAATGCAATCTGAAGGATGATAGAAGGCGAGGCACAGTCCCTGGAGAAACAATAAACGACAAACATAACGTGCGTCCAAGGTAGGGGTCAGAAACATACGACCCTGTAACAAGTTGGTAGTGGCGTCTGGCATGGAGGGAGAACCTTCTCTTCCACAGTGGTGATCGGGGCCCTCCTGTTCACCGTCTTTACATGAGATATAAGAGAACATAACTCACGTGTCCGACGTTACGACGTAGCATTCAATAATACGAAGAGAGAAATTAAATTAAAATCTAACGATTCAAGACCCAAAAAACAGCCTTTTTCCTCTCCTTTTTTTATCGTCAGCTTCGCATTATCTTCTATATGCCTGTAGACGTTCCCTGATGTCTGTCGATCTCGGTGTCTTTTTACCTCCCGTTTTTCGTTGTGGAACAGTCTCCCAAGACGTGCGCTCTAGTTGCTCAGCGAGTGATTCAGTCAGCGATGTTTTCTCCACGTTGAGCCATCTTTTCTTCAGATCCATATACGCTTCGTCAGCTGTGTTGTAGATGTGGGTCCCATCCTCATAGAACACACGTAACCTGGCCGGATAAGGGGTTTGGAATCGAATCTTCTTTTCTTTCAGCGCTTTTTTCACCTCCGTGTATTCCTTTCTTTTTTGAAGAACTGCAGGGGGGTAATCATGATCGAAGTAGATTTTGTGTTGACCCACAAATATATCCTTTTTCATCCACGCTTTCCGGATCGCTTCTTCTTTCATTTTGTACCTGAGGAATTTCACTACAATTGACCTGGGTCTCGCGTTCACTCCAGGCTTGGGTGCAAGGGCCCGGTGTGCTCTCTCCACGTGCAGTTCTGTCTCCGGAGGAAAATCCAACGTGTCTCGCAGAAGTTGTTCGATGTAGTCAGTCATGGGGTTTTTCTCCGCGTCTTCTGGCACGTTGTATATCCTTATATTATCTCTTCTCGATCTACCTTCTTGGTCAATCTGTTTGCTTTCCAAATGCGACTGCATTTTTATCATTTTTTGCATTATCTCTTCCACGCTTTGCATTTGTGTTTCAACTTCTTCGATGCAATCTTCTGCGTGACTGATTCTTTGATTTGTCTTCAGTCTTAATTTCATCCAGCTGACGATTATTCTCCTTGCGAAAGTTTTGAATCTCCTCCAAAATTTGTTCCAGATTGGTTTGCATGTTATCCGGGGGAGCCTGCTGACGGTTAGCATCTTGCTTTTGAGCTAACGTTAAAGCATGTGTTGCGTCGGCTGCTTCTTGCTGTCTACATTCGGTTTCTGGCATCTCCGTATTAGTTTTCCTGCTCTTCTCTCTCGTTTCCATCGTTGTCCCACTATTATTGACTGTTTTAAAGAAAGCTTTAACTTTTCTCAAGATTTAGTGGACTTTTTAATTAAGGAGGGACGATGAACTACGCTGCCATTCACTCAGTCACCGGAACCGGAAAACCCCATTTCCCTTCTTAATGGAGACCTGCGCCTGCTTACAGCTATTTTGTCTCGTAGGATAAATAATAGAGATACACGATTACAACTTTCTAGGCCGATTCCGATTTCCGATTTTTCGAGTCTGACCAGCCGATACAGATTTTAGCCGATTCCGATTTAATTTTTTCTAACCATTTTACAGCACACAAATATTTATTTTCTATCTTTTCTTTAATAGAGAATTTTACATTTAGCATAGAACATAGAAACTTTTTTGAATAATCGATCGCTATAAAATAAAACTGTATAAATTACTCCTGGTGTGGGAAATTCACACACATCTAAAGTGCAATGTTATGAAAGAACCATTTCCTTCTTTTCACATCCAAGATCCACCTCAGCCTGTCAGTCAGACAATAGGGCATAGTGAACACTGTGGTGCCTGCCTGTTAACCCATACCGTGACAGCTTTCACCTCGCCGTTATATACGCCGTCTGCGTGGAGTTTTGAAAAGTGTAAACACACTTGCAACTGCTTTACCGGCATTGCCGTGACTCACTGACTTTAACAAAGTCAATGTTTCGCTCCGTCGGCACCACAGCTATGTGTGTGTGTGTGTGTGTGTGTGTGTGTGTGTGTGTGTGCGTGTGTGTGTGTGTGGTGTGTGTGTCGGCAGTCGAAACTCCGCTCTCTGTAGTAGCCTAGAGCAGACGGCTCAACAGCTGATTGAACAGCAGTGCGCCACTGCATATAGCGGAAACCCTGCGTGTGCACGTGTGATGCTGATGTTGCGCGATGTTAATCATGCAGCGCCCGAGTGCATTTGACCGGCATAACATCTGACCGGCAGGTCACCGGTCATGGCTGATGACGTGAAAATCGGCCAATTCCGGTCACCAGCCGGTCAATCGGTGCATCTCTAATAAATAAATATCTCCCACGAATAGTAAATCCGGACCAGACTGGGTTTATCCCAGGGGGTTACTCAGGGAACAATGTCCGCAGACTTTTGAATGTTATGACCTGCGCAGCTTCTCAAGGTTCAGACGCCATGGTTTTGTCCTTAGACGCAGAGAAGGCGTTTGACCGTGTGTCATGGAAATATTTATTTCAAACCCTGATACGATTTGGATTTGGTAACAAGTTTATTACATGGATTAGCATTCTGTACTCGGGACCTAGGGCTGCAATTAGGGTCAATGGGCATCTATCACAGCCTTTTAATCTTGAAAGAGGTACACGCCAAGGCTGCCCTCTGTCGCCAGTACTTTTTGCCCTCTGTATGGAGCCATTTGAGCAAATGATTAGAGACAATACAAACATAACTGGAATTAATGCAGGAGAAGAAGAGCACAAGATCTCATTATATGCGGATGATGTGCTCCTGTACTTATCGAATCCAGCAGGTTCTATACCTGCTTTAATGGATAATGTCAAAACATTTGGGTACTACTCAGGTTACAAAATAAATGTCAATAAAACTGAGGCAATGGATATCAACAATATCAACAAATTTTGAAACAAATTAAAGACAATAGCGATTTTCGATACCTCAACCAGGTGGTTAGATCTAGAAATTTGTGTGAAAATGTGAAACATTGAACAGATATCTTTCTCCAACATAGCATTGAAATCCAGTAAGATAAATATGTGGACAAAAAACACTGCCCTAATCTGGAGAGAAATACAGAAAAAATATAGGTTACCAAGCTCCATATCCTCTTTATCTACAATAAAATTCACCCCTAATTTTATACCACTATGATTGGATGCAGGCTTCAAACACTGGGCTGGATACAGACTTATTTATATCCACCAGCTAGTTCAGTCAAATAACATAAAGTCTTTTTCCCATATTGTAGAGGAGTTTGGGCTACCAAACACTGATTTCTTCAGGTTCCTTCAAATCAGACAGTTCCTTAATAAGCATGAAGAGGCTGAGAAAATTCGCTCACCATCGGCAGTAGAGCGGAATCTCATCAAGGTTCAATTAGGTGAAGGTGGGAGGAAAATTATTTCTTGTCTTTACAACTGCCTCCAGAGTATGGAAGCGCACAATACTTTGGATATCAAAGCAAAATGGGAGACAGAGCTTAGGCAAGTTATCTCCCTGGAATACCTGGTTAAAATATGTTCTGAAGCACACAGAGTAACGTCCTCCAACAGCTGGAGAGAATTCAAGTGGAAAATGGTAGCAAGATACTTTAGAGCACCACACATAACAGGGAAGTATAGTTCTTCAGCAACAAGTTGCTGCTGGAGGAATTGTGGAGAAACTGACTCAAACTTTGTCCACACCTTTTGGTCTTGTGGGAAACTTAAGAAATACTGGGAAGATATCTACTCAGTGTTGGCCGACATTTTTAATGTAGAGATCCCTAGGGACCTGCTGGTTGCTTTGCTGGGAGCCACCCCTGATGGTTTTGATCGAAGGGATGATATATACCTTCTGCAAATCCTTTTTGCTGCAGCCATTAAGGGTATCACTGTAAATTGGCTGAAGCCCACTGTTCCAACGTTTCAGTGGTGGAAGGAGCGGATATGGGAGCTGTCCAGCATGGAAAACATAACTCACAATTTGAGGCTCCAGAAGGATTTACTTTTGAAGAGGTGGACCCCTGTCTTAGTAAAAATGTTTTGACAGAAGAGAGCGATCATCCCTGACCCCCCCCCCCCCCCTTTATTTATTTATTTGTTTATTTAAAGGTACAATATGTAACATTTCTGCATTAAAATGTCTAAAAACGACCATACCTATGTTATATATTTTTTGAGTTGTGTAGTTACACTCTCCCAAATGTTTCCACCAAACTTCAAACCCAGAGAAATCTGTTATTTTATTTTCAGACACAGCACGTTTCCTTTCCTTCCTAGTCGCCCGTCATTGGCGTCATATAACCTTTCACCCTCTAGTTCCTCGTAACTTCCTTCAAAACACGGCTCCCAGATGATACGTTTGAGCGTAATTGTAAATCATACAATGTCACAGAAAAAAATACTCCTAACCATAATACTGCTTTTTCTGCCACACAGCATCATTTTGTGATTAATAACATGCCACTTTGCAACACAGTAATACAGCAGATATCTTATTTATTGATACATATCAATATTGATCCAGTTTAACGCTACTACAATGTGTTGGTTGACAAGTAGCTAACTTAATGCTAGCTAGCTAATGCTTGGTGGATAACATTATACGGTTACCACATCTTTCAACGTGCTCATAAAGTTATTAGTAGCATGATTGTTTTCACCACGCATAAAAGCAGCGCTGGGCTAACCAACCAATGAGTTTACCAGTAATGTTAACGTTAGCTGTACAGATAAGACAACTAATCTAATGCTAATTTAGCCAGCTAGCACCCCGGTCTGTCTGCCTGGGATAACAGCTGACAACAGCCGGGACATGTAGCAATAGCCAGTTACCGTTAGCCCATAGCCAGCCAACAGCCACCATTACAGCAATCCATACAGTATAAGTACTATACAGCACTTAACTCCGGTGCCGGGTGTTTACGACGCTAACGGCAGTTTAATGAAGCGTCGGGAAACAGACCATATCAGACCCAGACCCAGATCCGAGTCGCAACACCAGCCATCCATAGCTAATGTTAGCTAGCTCTATGTCTCCGTTAGCACGAGCTACCAGTGTTTGTGCCGAAAATCTCCTCCCTTCCGAATTTCTCACCCCTTCGCGTTTAGCTGTCTTTACAGTTAGCTAAATTAACCCGACAAGCGCCAAAACAAATAGTTAAGATTAAAGAAAAGTGAAGGGGGAGATCGTTCCGGGCAGCTTGGAGATGTTCTGCTGCTGAACATCGGCCATCGGCCGTCCTCGGCTCGCCGTCCCGGGAGATTCCCCCGGCAATCCCCACCCACACCAGTCTCTCAGCCTCGTTGAGTAGCTAGCTAGCGTTACAACAAACTCCGTCCACCCCGGTGTTGAAACCATCCAAAAGGTGACAGTGACATGTGAAATATATTGTGATAGTCACTGTGTTTTAGCTGCTGGCTAACGTTAGCTTGCTGGCTCACTAGCTAGCTCACTAGCTAGCTAACTGGTCAGCTACCAATACAGATCGAATCAAGAAAAACGTAATTATGTTGGGGAAAATGAATGACGTGAATAAACGTTACTAAACGTAAAGTGAATACATTTGAATGGGTAAACTTGTCCGTGAACAGATGCATTCTAATCAGCAAAGTTGTTTACAACTCCCATAATTCCACGCAATTTACCAACGTCATCAAAAGTCCGTGTTTACAATCCATTGTTTTGGTTGAGAGACCCCTAGCGGCAGAAAGTTACATATTGTACGTTTAATTATTTTATTTATATATTTTATTTATTTTTAAAAACACTTTGTTTTCACTTCATTCATTTATTTTATTTATCTACTTATTCATTTCTAATATACTCTTTGTCTTACATGTATGTCTGTGCTGACTTCTATGATAAATAAAAAAATAAGTTAAAAAAAAAAACTCTACACACAAGCCAATCAGACATACTGTAGCTCTGGGAGATTAACAACTCACATCTGTGCCAACATGAAAGACTGTAATCACAACTCAACACTCCTTTCTAAAAATGAAATTCTTGCAACAAAACCAAACACACAAGCACCGTTTGAATTCCTCTTTCATATCACCAGCAACACACTGATGGGCTTTATAGAAAACACTGCAGTCTTTGGCTTTCTGTTGTTATTGTCATTTTCTCAGACTCTGTCTTCTGGAAAACTCAAAAGGAGAATTTCTGCAATAATCAAACAAGAGTTTTTACAAAAAACAAACATTCTTACAGAAATAAAGAAAAGGAGAATCACAAATCATCACATTTAGCAATAAAACAAAAGTAAAAAAACAAACAAATACTGGATGAATTGCTGAAGCCAGGCGATGTCTCTTCCACATCTGAGTCCTCTCTCTCTTCGTCCTCCTCTTCCTCTGACTCTCATTGCCTCCATGCTTGCAGAGTTCTCTAAATGCCTACCTGAGGTCTGTTTGTAGTGCTAAGGCTCAGACCGATTGGTGTTCTGTTTTCTGTGCAGGTGTTTTCAGGTGTGTACGTCAGTGCCTACAATTGCCAGATGAGTTTTTCATTTTGAACAGAGTGTTTTCCCAATGACAACAGGAAATTTAGTTTTTGAACAAAGTGTCTAATGTAAGAAAGCGTGTGTAGTGTTTTGCAATAAGTTTGTTATAGAATTGCAAACAAAGTGCAAAGTTGATAATGTGTTTAAGGTATGGTTACAGTGTGTTTAAGGTATGGTTACACTGTTTAAGTTATGGTTACACTGTGTTTAAGGTATGGTTACAGTGTGTTTAAGGTATGGTTACACTGTGTTTAAGTTATGGTTACACTGTTTAAGTTATGGTTACACTGTGTTTAAGATATGGTTACACTGTGTTTAAGGTATGTTACACTGTGTTTCTAAGGTATGGTTACACTGTGTTTAAGGTATGGTTACACTGTGTTTAAGGTATGGTTACAGTGTGTTTAAGGTATGGTTACACTGTGTTTAAGTTATGGTTACACTGTTTAAGTTATGGTTACACTGTGTTTAAGGTATGGTTACAGTGTGTTTAAGGTATGGTTACACTGTGTTTAAGTTATGGTTACACTGTTTAAGTTATGGTTACACTGTGTTTAAGGTATGGTTACACTGTGTTTAAGTTATGGTTACACTGTTTAAGTTATGGTTACACTGTGTTTAAGGTATGGTTATACTGTGTTTTTAAGGTATGCTTACACTGTGTTTAAGTTATGGTTACACTGTGTTTAAGGCATGGTTACACTGTGTTTAAGGTATGGTTACACTGTGTTTTTAAGGTATGGTTACAGTGTGTTTAAGGTATGGTTACACTGTGTTTAAGTTATGGTTACACTGTTTAAGTTATGGTTACACTGTGTTTAAGGTATGGTTACAGTGTGTTTAAGGTATGGTTACACTGTGTTTAAGTTATGGTTACACTGTTTAAGGTATGGTTACACTGTGTTTAAGGTATGGTTACAGTGTGTTTAAGGTATGGTTACACTGTGTTTAAGTTATGGTTACACTGTTTAAGTTATGGTTACACTGTGTTTAAGGTATGGTTACACTGTGTTTAAGTTATGGTTACACTGTTTAAGTTATGGTTACACTGTGTTTAAGGTATGGTTATACTGTGTTTTTAAGGTATGCTTACACTGTGTTTAAGTTATGGTTACACTGTGTTTAAGGCATGGTTACACTGTGTTTAAGGTATGGTTACACTGTGTTTTTAAGGTATGCTTACACTGTGTTTAAGTTATGGTTACACTGTGTTTAAGGCATGGTTACACTGTTTAAGTTATGGTTACACTGTGTTTAAGGTATGGTTACACTGTGTTTTTAAGGTATGCTTACACTGTGTTTAAGTTATGGTTACACTGTGTTTAAGTTATGGTTACACTGTGTTTAAGGTATGGTTACACTGTGTTTAAGTTATGGTTACACTGTTTAAGTTATGGTTACACTGTGTTTAAGGTATGGTTATACTGTGTTTTTAAGGTATGCTTACACTGTGTTTAAGTTTTGGTTACACTGTGTTTAAGGCATGGTTACACTGTGTTTAAGGTATGGTTACAGTGTGTTTAAGGTATGCTTACACTGTGTTTAAGTTATGGTTACACTGTTTAAGTTATGGTTACACTGTGTTTAAGGTATGGTTACACTGTGTTTAAGGTATGGTTACACTGTGTTTTTAAGCTATGGTTACACTGTGTTTAAGCTATGGTTACACTGTGTTTAAGGTATGCTAAAAGAAGTTTAGGTATTGAGGCTTTGGCCTAAGCATTCATTTTTAGTGTGTAAGCAATGGGCACAAACTGTAAACACACACTAAACACACCAGGACACATGAGATTAATATTAATAATAATAAACCATGTATTTGTTGTTTTGTTGTATTCAGGGAAGCAGAAACACAGTCTGTCAGCTCTGGATGTGATGGAGGCAGCAAACAGTAACACTGCTGTCGACCTAGATCATCTCAAACTACTGGAGGTACACACACACACACACACACACACACACACACACACACGCATATTTTTATATTTATTAATTAGGGCTGTCAATCGATTAAAAAATGTCATCAAATTAATTACATACTCTGATTAATTAATCTAAATTAATCGCATACATAATTTTTGCTGGGAAAGTATTTTAAATATTTCAATTCAAATGAATCAATGAATAACCAGCATTAGTGACATTAAAGTTAAAAAAATCTTTTTATTATTATTTTCACTCTTCAAATAATGACCATAACAATCAACAATATGACCTAATATGCTGAGGAAATAAATTCAAAAGTATATTTTACAATAACTACAAATGCACCACGAGACTGTAGATTACCATTTTCATCAACGGCAGAAACACAGTCAAACTTTACACCATTTAGCGTTAGCTGTCAGCATTTTAACCGTGTTTAATCCAGCTACTAGCTAGCAGAAAGCTAACGTTACCTGCTGTTGAGTGTGGTGTTAATTAGCGTCACATGCAGCGATGTTTCTGTTGCCTGTCCCTCCTTCATTTTACAGTTGAATGGTGGCTAGAACGGTTCTGGGTGAAAGGTCAATATGGAATGGATTAATCTGTGTTATTTTGCATTATTTTGACAGTCCTATTATGTACTAAACTACTCAGGCTTATGCATTGTCAATGCCACATACGGTAAGCATGTGGTTGTTGTTACACGTTCTGTCCACTAGAGGGACTTCCAACATCAGCCTGGTCTTGAAGGGACCTACGGCACACCGCTTTCTGTTTACATTATATTCCACCACAAGCACACGGCGACAAACACAAATCAACAGAGAACTCTGTAACATTATCTAACAAGTGTAGTGAAGCGGCTCTGTTGTAAAGGCTAACGGAGCTCGGTTAGCACAATGACATCATGTTAGAAAGGACAGCGGGAACGATTAGTCATAAACTAAGTAACAATAGTGTTAGCCACGATGTTAACGGCATTGATTACTAAGCCAAACAGTGCTGTCACTACTATTTTAGTGATTTATAAGCAACTGTTTCTTGCAGATTATCACGTTACTGA
>CM042434.1:37676377-37836377 GCA_023631565.1 Gymnocephalus cernua
TTATAACATGAATAACTCTGCTCCGTTATAACATGAATAACTCTGCTCCGTTATAACATGAATAACTCTGCTCTGTTATAACATGAATAACTCTGCTCTGTTATAACATGAATAACTCTGCTCTGTTATAACATGAATAACTCTGCTCTGTTATAACATGAATAACTCTGCTCTGTTATAACATGAATAACTCTGCTCCGTTATAACATGAATAACTCTGCTCCGTTATAACATGAATAACTCTGCTCCGTTATAACATGAATAACTCTGCTCCGTTATAACATGAATAACTCTGCTCTGTTATAACATGAATAACTCTGCTCTGTTATAACATGAATAACTCTGCTCTGTTATAACATGAATAACTCTGCTCCAGGGCCGCCGTTATAACATGAATAACTCTGCTCTGTTATAACATGAATAACTCCTCTCCGTTATAACATGAATAACTCCTCTCCGTTATAACATGAATAACTCTGCTCCGTTATAACATGAATAACTCTGCTCTGTTATAACATGAATAACTCTGCTCCAGGGCCGCCGTTATAACATGAATAACTCTGCTCTGTTATAACATGAATAACTCCTCTCCGTTATAACATGAATAACTCCTCTCCGTTATAACATGAATAACTCTGCTCCGTTATAACATGAATAACTCTGCTCCGTTATAACATGAATAACTCTGCTCTGTTATAACATGAATAACTCTGCTCCGTTATAACATGAATAACTCTGCTCCGTTATAACATGAATAACTCTGCTCTGTTATAACATGAATAACTCTGCTCTGTTATAACATGAATAACTCTGCTCTGTTATAACATGAATAACTCTGCTCCAGGGCCGCCGTTATAACATGAATAACTCTGCTCTGTTATAACATGAATAACTCCTCTCCGTTATAACATGAATAACTCTGCTCCGTTATAACATGAATAACTCTGCTCTGTTATAACATGAATAACTCTGCTCCGTTATAACATGAATAACTCTGCACCGTTATAACATGAATAACTCTGCTCCGTTATAACATGAATAACTCTGCTCCGTTATAACATGAATAACTCTGCTCCGTTATAACATGAATAACTCTGCTCCGTTATAACATGAATAACTCTGCTCCGTTATAACATGAATAACTCTGCTCCGTTATAACATGAATAACTCTGCTCCAGGGCCGCCGTTATAACATGAATAACTCTGCTCCAGGGCCGCCGTTATAACATGAATAACTCTGCTCCAGGGCCGTTATAACATGAATAACTCTGCTCCAGGGCCGTTATAACATGAGCTCTCTTAAAGGAGCCGCAACACCATTTTACAACAAAACTTATCGCGATGTGACCAAGCCCGTCTGAACCCAACCATAATTTCTCAGAGTCATTCAGCGGAAAACATTTACCATTAATTTAAATGTGACACTTTCATCTATTTAAAAGATGTTAAAAACAACAGCCTACCTTGTTTTATTCAATGTGTTTTTATTAGAATTAATTTCAAATAAAATTATTTTCGGGCGACTGGATAGCTCACCTGGTAGTGCGTGCGCTCACATTCAGAGGCTTAGTCCTCGACTCAGCAGTCGCGGGTTAAATTTGCGGCCCTTTGCTGCATGTCGTTCCCCCTCTCTCTCCCCTTTCATGTCTAAAGCTGTCCTATGTAATAAAGGCCTAGAAATGCCCCCAAAAAGCATTGTCATTAACATTATATTATTATATATTATTTTTCCAAAAAACGAGTCTTGAAAAAGGGAGGGTGGTCTTATATCCGGACCAATCCGGTGGTAGTTAGGTGAAGTGTCCTCTGTCTCCACTCAGACCGGTACAAAGTTAGTTGACATGTTTATCTGTGTGTCTCCACTCAGACCAGTACAAAGTGGCCGTGGCCCACAGAGACGTGACCAGCAGGAACGTTCTGGTCCGAGCCGATCTGTCCTGCGTCCTGGCCGACTTCGGCCTGTCCATGAGGCTGACGGGAAGCCTGCCCTGTCGCCCCGGAGACGACGACACCGTGGCCATATCTGAGGTCAGCTCTGTCCTGATAGATGCAACCCATAAACTGTAAAATATAATGGACGTAGCATCCGTGACGTCACCCAGGGTTTCCCACCAGAGTCTATTTGTGGTGGTGCTGAAAGGAAAGTTTTTAAATGTAGTTTCTATAACTGTGGAGGGCTTTAATGGGACAAACAAAATGTACAAATATCTTAATCACAATTATTTTGGTAAATATTGACATTGTGATTATTTGTATTATGACGACAACAATTGTCACATCTGGTTGCAAAAAAAAACAAGATAATGACACCCGTAAAGGATGCTATGTCTACTATTTATACAGCCTATGGATGCGATCTAGGATCTATCGTCATGACGATGTGACAGGTGTGGGATGAGACAGAAGTGTTTACCTGTGTGTGTGTGTGTGTGTGTGTGTGTGTGTGTGTGTGTGTGTGTGTGTGTGTGTGTGTGTGTGTGTGTGTGTGTGTGTGTGTGTGTGTGTGTGTGTGTGTAGGTGGGGACGGTGCGCTACATGGCCCCGGAGGTTCTGGGCGGAGCTCTGAACCTGCGGGACTGTGAGTCGGCACTGAAGCAGGTGGATGTTTACGCCCTGGGGCTGCTCTACTGGGAGAGCTTCAGGAGATGCTCCCACCTGTTCCCAGGTGAGACGTTATGACACAACACACAAACACACACACAGACACACACAGGTTATACTTGCGAAAGACACGATTGACAGAAATGTGTTAGTTGAAAGACAATAACAGCAGAAAACTGCACTTCATAATCTAACTGTTGTTCTTTTTTTAGTGCTGCTTTTGTGTGTAACAAGCATAGTGTGCACGTGCTGTGCACGAGCCTCGGAGCATTTTACTAATGTGCTGTTACAATAACAATGAAATGCTGCGTTATTGACTTTAGACCAGGTTTTTGTTGGTCACGTCCTACTGCTTCAAGATAGCAATATGCCCAGAATGCACACCTCCCTGTAAGACCAGCACACCCAGAATGCACCTGGACACACCTCCCTGTAAGACCAGCACACCCATGGACCACAGATGGGCGCAGGTGCATTTGCTATTTAAACGACGCAAGTGCTGGACGGGAAATTGACAACTGCGTCGGTCTTAAACGAGCAAAGACACTTGGGTCAGGCTTTGCGCCGCGCTGCAGCGTGTTCAAGCAGTGGAGCGAAGTTGACATCGCGGCGAAAAATACTTTCACCCAGGAAACGTTTGTTCGTTCCTCGGGAATGTTTTAATCCAAACTTTGGGATTTTATCTTCTAAGGCACTATATACTGTTCACGTTACAGCACTTTACTTAGTTTAAATACTTGTATTACTTTTACTATTTTAGGTATATAATGGCCTATTGGTGAAGTATGATCACTTGGGGTAATGGGGGTAAATTTTGTTTGATGAACATAATTCAGCAAATAAGAGGCAGAGATATGTAGAGCAGAAAGGGGGAAATCCCACACATCCCCCCCAGCAAATCATACCTTGCGTGTTGTATCGTTGTACAACTAATCAATATATTATCATATCGTGATAGAAATTGTGATTCACACCCCTAGTACGTACCTGAAGTAACGTAACAAACGTAGTTATTTTAAGCCAAACTGTGATTTTTTTCCTTAAGTTTAGTTGCCTAACCTTAACCAAACTGCAACTGTTTCACACCATGAACCGCGTGTGTGAAGCTGCGACCGTTACATTGAGATATGAAGACGTGTTGATCTGCTGTTTAGGAAACACTCCTGTGGTTGGTATTAGAGGGAAGGAACAAAGAACGTCTGTGGTTGTTTGGGTTGGAGCGGGAGTTGATAGAATTAGAGTATAATGTACATGATGTGTGTATTTAGGCAAGGCGGTACCAGAGTACCAGCTGGCGTTCCAGGCCGAGCTCGGGAACCATCCCAGCTTCGAGGAGATGCAGATCCTCGTCGCCAGAGAGAAGTTCAGGCCCAGATTTCCCGAAACCTGGAAGGAGAACGGCCTGGTTAGTGTTCCTGTCCCTACATCTGTCCCCACATCTGTCCTCACATCTATCCTCACATCTATCCTCACATCTGTCTCCACATCTGTGGGGACAGATGTAGTGACAGATGTGGGGACAGATGTGGGGACCACAGGTGTACATACACTGCAGTACACAACCACAGGTACACGCACACTGCAGTACACAACCACAGGTAAATGCACACACTGCAGTACACAACCATAGGTACTCACACACACACACACACACTGTAGTACACAATCACAGGTGTACACACACACTGCAATACACAACCACAGGTATACACACACTGTAGTACACACACACACACACTGCAGTACACAACCATAAGTATACACACTGCGGTACACAACCACAGGTATACACACACTGCAGTACACAACCACAGGTATACACACACTGCAGTACACACTGCAGTACATAACGGCCTGGTTAGTGTTCCTGTCCCACATCTGTCCCTACATCTGTCCCTACATCTGTCCCCACATCTGTCCTCACATCTATCCTCACATCTATCCTCACATCTGTCTCCACATCTGTCCTCACATCTATCCTCACATCTGTCACCACATCTGTCCCCACATCTGTCCTCACATCTGTCACCACATCTGTCCCTACATCTGTCCCTACATCTGTCACCACATCTGTCCCTACATCTGTCCCTACATCTGTCACCACATCTGTCACTACATCTGTCCCCACATCTGTCACCACATCTGTCCCCACATCTGTCCTCACATCTGTCCCTACATCTGTCCCTACATCTGTCCCCACATCTGTCCCTACATCTGTCCCCACATCTGTCACTACATCTGTCCCCACATCTGTCCCTACATCTGTCACCACATCTGTCCCCACATCTGTCCTCACATCTGTCCCCACATCTGTCCCTACATCTGTCCCCACATCTGTCACTACATCTGTCCCCACATCTGTCCCTACATCTGTCACCACATCTGTCCCCACATCTGTCCCTACATCTGTCCCTACATCTGTCCCCACATCTGTCACTACATCTGTCCCCACATCTGTCACTACATCTGTCCCCACATCTGTCCCTACATCTGTCCCCACATCTGTCACCACATCTGTCCTCACATCTGTCACCACATCTGTCCCTACATCTGTCCCCACATCTGTCACTACATCTGTCCCCACATCTGTCACTACATCTGTCCCCACATCTGTCACTACATCTGTCCCTACATCTGTCCCCACATCTGTCACTACATCTGTCCCCACATCTGTCACTACATCTGTCACCACATCTGTCCCTACATCTGTCCCTACATCTGTCCCCACATCTGTCCCTACATCTGTCCCCACATCTGTCACTACATCTGTCCCCACATCTGTCACTACATCTGTCCTCACATCTGTCCCCATGTCTGTCCCTACATCTGTCCCTACATATGTCCTCACATCTGTCCCCACATCTATCCCTACATATGTCTTCACATCTGTCACCACATCTGTCCCTACATCTGTCCACTGGTGTTTTATTCAATGTTACAGCATTTGAAAAAACCTGGAGCAATCTTTTACTTGTATTTCCTTAGTTGTTGTGAACTGCATTGGGACTGAACTGTTTGGGTTGTGGGGACAAACTTTTGCACACACTCACCGATATTGCTTAGTTTTGCTTGATTGTTTGATTTAATACACATCTGTCGCTGATTTTGTGTATTTGTGTGCCTGTTTTTTCTGTGTATGTAGGCGTTGCGAACCCTGAAGGAGACGATGGAGGACTGCTGGGATCAGGATGCTGAAGCTCGACTCACTGCTCAGTGTGCAGAGCAGAGACTCTTTGAACTTTCACTGCTGAGTACACACACTGCAGTACACAACCACAGGTATACACACACTGCAGTACACAACCACAGGTACACACACACATACACGCATACTGCAGTACACAACCACAGGTACACACACACACTGCAGTACACAAACACAGGTATACACACACACTGCAGTACAGAACCACAGGTACACAGACACTGTAGTACACAACCACAGGTACACACACACTGCAGTACACAACCACAGGTATACACACGCTGCAGTACACAACCACAGGTACACACACACACACACTGCAGTACACAACCACAGGTATACACACACTGCGGTACACAACCACAGGTATACACACACTGCATTACACAACAACAGGTATACACACACTGCATTACACAACCACAGGTATACACACACTGCGGTACACAACCACAGGTATACACACACTGCATTACACAACCACAGGTATACACACACTGCAGTACACAACCACAGGTGTACATACACTGCAGTACACAACCACAGGTACACGCACACTGCAGTACACAACCACAGGTAAATGCACACACTGCAGTACACAACCATAGGTACTCACACACACACACACACACTGTAGTACACAATCACAGGTGTACACACACACTGCAATACACAACCACAGGTATACACACACTGTAGTACACACACACACACACTGCAGTACACAACCATAATTATACACACTGCGGTACACAACCACAGGTATACACACACTGCAGTACACAACCACAGGTATACACACACTGCAGTACACACTGTAGTACATAACCACAGGTACACAGACACTGTAGAACACAAACACAGGTACACACACAATGCAGTACACAACCACAAGTACACAGACACTGTAGTACACAAACACAGGTACACACACACTGCAGTACACAACCACAGGTACACAGACACTGTAGTACACAACCACAGGTACACACACACTGCAGTACACAACCACAGGTACACAGACACTGTAGTACACAACCACAGGTACACACACGCTGCAGTACACAACCACAGGTATATACACACATTGCAGTACACAACCACAGGTATACACACACTCTATTACCCAACCACAGGTACACACACACACGCACACTGCAGTACACAACCACAGGTACACACACACACACACTGCAGTACACACACACTGCAGTACACAACCACAGGTACACTCACACTGCAGTACACAACCACAGGTACAAACACACACACACACACTGCAGTATACAACCACAGGTACACACCCTGCAGTACACAACCACAGGTACACATACGCTGCACTACACAACCACAGGTATACACACACTGCATTACACAGCCACAGGTATACACACACTGCAGTACACCCAACCACTGCAGTACACAACCACAGGTACACACAAATAGTTATATTTAAGTTCCGTCTATCTTTTACACTCAATAATTCCTGGTTTATCTGTCAGGAATTTGTCTCAGGGCCTCTGGCCTCCTCCGGCTGGCTCCGCCCCCTCCTACATTGAGGATCTCCAGGTGGGCGTGGTCAAGAATCTCCAGGGAGACGGCCACCCAGCAGCGGTCGTCAAGACGACCACGAGTGGAGCAGAAGGTCCTGAGAAGAACAGAAACTCCATCAACTATGAGCGGCAGCAGGCACAGGTACACACAGGTACACACAGGTACACACAGGTACGCACAGGTACACACAGGTACGCACAGGTACGCACAGGTCCACACAGGTCCACACAGGTACACATTCACCGAGGGGGAGGTTAAAAACTAAACACACCTTTGTGATGTTTCTTCTTCTCTCTCTCTCTCTCTCTCTTTCTCTCTCTCTCTCTCTCTCTCTCCCTATGTCTCTCTCTCTCTCTCTCTCTCTCTCTCTCTCTCTCTATGTCTCCCTCCCTCCCTCTCTCTCTCTCTCTCTCTCTCTCTCTCTTTCCCTCTCTCCGTCTGTCAGGCTCGCTCGTCCACTTCCGCCCTGACACCTGCCTCCACCCTCCTCACCATCTCAGAGTCCCGACACACAGGTTTGTGTCACACACACACAAACACACACACACATACCACACACACACACACACACACACACACACACATACATTAACACTGATCACTTGACCAATGCAGAGAGTTTAAGGTTGTCCCTGCTGCCCTCCAGGGGGTGCTGTGGCCAGTGTCTGCCGGCCGCTGACAGAAGAAGACCTAGAGACCCAAAAACTGGACCCCAAAGAGGTTTTTACTTTGAATGTGTTCTCATTTCTGTAGTTTGTTCCTCTTCAGACCACGTGAGTCTCTGTAACCATATGGACCCTCTGTCCCTGCAGGTGGATAAGAACCTGAGGGAAAGTTCGGATGAAAACCTGATGGAGCGTTCACAGAAACAATTCGGTTCAACGGAGCAACAAACTACCAACCTGCTGTACCGCCACATACTACAAACTGCTGAGGTACTTCACAGGTTCACTGTTGGCTGTACATCATCTCAACAGCTAATCTGTTAGAGAATAAGACCGTGTTAAAGACAGAAGCTACAAAGTCTACAAAATCTTTATTTTTCTCTTCCTGTTGTGTACTCTAACCCAGATGTTACAAAGTATACTCAGTTATTGTTTTCCGTACATGTTTTTTCATCACCTTTATGTCACTTTTTTGTCACCTTTATGTCTCCTTTTCTTTTCCTTTTTATAGCTTTTTTTGTCTCCTTTTCATCACCTTTTCAACGCCATCTTGGTCGCCTTTTTTGTCACCCTTTTGTGGCCTTTTTGTCTGCTGTTGATTGTACATACAGTAGTAACTGAAGATGTGTTCCTGTGGTTCTCTAGGCGAAGGTTCCTCAGGGGGAGCTAGGAAGTGTTGGGGGGGTTGATACTGTCCACCCCCTCCCCAAAATGCAGAACATTCCCCAGAGACCCACCAGCCTCCACCTTCTCCACAAAACCAAGGAGACCTCCCCCTCTTCCAGACTGAAGCTGGGAAAGATCAAGTCCAACCACAGACAGGTACAGATCTGATCCTGCACAAACAACTTTTGTTTTTGTTAAAGAAGGAAAAGAAAATCTCAATACTCGTCTGTATTTCAGGTGGAAACTGGCGTTGCTAAGATGAACACAGTGGCGGTCGCCACGGCTGCAGAGCCTCGCCAGGTAACCGCGGTGACGATCAACACCAGCACGAGAGGAGGCGGCAGCAATGCCACCGCTGTGAGTCGAGTTCACTCTAAAACGGCGGTCGCCAGCGGCTACAACGCGGGCGCCCCCGCCCTGGTGACCAACCATCTGATCGGTGGTGGGCAGACCAATCCAGCGGGGCCGCAGCTGGAGGACGAAGACAAGATGGAGGCAGGAGAGGACCAGCGTATGAACCTGCTCAACGCCAGTCCGGACGAACACGAACCGCTGCTGAGACGAGAGCAGCCGCCCGCTGAGAGCCAACCACCTCATCTTCATCATCTTCAGTCACGAGACGGAAACATGGTGTCGGGGCGGCGATCAAACTCCAACAACAACAACAACCGGACAGCGGGGTACTCCAACGAGGAGAGAGTTCATGGCTCAGATTCAGACCCGTATGTCCGCAGAGTGCTTTGTGCAGGACTGGTGGCGACCCCCGGGTCCTCCAGAACCCCAGAGACTCATCTGGTCCAAACTCCAACAGAAAAAGCTCCGGTGATAGATCCTAATGCCCTCGGATCCCCGGTCTCTGATCCCAATGCCCTCGGATCCCCGGTCTCTGATCCCAATGCCCTCGGATCCCCGGTCTCTGATCCCAATGCCCTCGGATCCCCGGTCTCTGATCCCAATGCCCTCGGATCCCCGGTCTCTGATCAAAATGCCTTCGGATCCGCGTCTTCCTCATCTTCAAAAGCAAAGGGCCCAGTTTTACATAAAGCCCTAAACTCTCCGGTCTCTGATCCAAACCCTCCAGTCTTTGAATTTCAAAATTGTAAACCCACAGCTCTTCCAGAACCTGCAGTGGCTCTACGACGTCCAGCCTTCGATCCACAAACTCCAGGTCTGCTGCCGTTGCAGAACAGACGCGGGCGTCCGTGTTCCCTCGACCTTTCAGCATCCTGCATCTCTTCAGGTGAGGCAAGATTAAAGAAAAACTTCAGTTTCTGCAATCTGGACTCTATGTCTCCATGCTTCTGTGTCTGAGTGTCTGATGTGACAACGAATTGACCGGTAGATCGAGAGCTTTGCCTTCTGGCTCAGCTCTCTTTTCGTCACAACAGTGCGATAAATTGAATGTAATACCGCCCCCGTTGCGCCGATTCTCCAACCAATCTCCCGCGAATTTTTTTTACTATTTAATTTATATTCGACTTCCTGAACAGCAATAGTGTGTTTTGGTGGTATTGAATCACAATCACAGATAAAGATCTTACCGAAGTCAGTCTTGCACTGCACAGAGCCAGTGGACTCTGAGGGCGTGCTGAAGACCTGGTTGGCGTTCTTGGCAATGACTCTGAACTCATAGGGCTCTCCCTCTCCCAGGGCAGTGACAGTGTAGAAAGTGTCGGTCACGTTGGTGTAGTTACACTTGAGCCAGCGGCCCTCACCGGTCAAAGTGTACGGCTTACGATCAATGATGTAGCCCACGATCGGACTGCCTCCATCGTTCAGTGGAGACGACCATTTGAGTGACACGGTGCTTCTTGTAACATTTGTGACTTCTGGTTTACTTGGTGGATCTACAACCCCAAATCAGAAAAAGTTGGGACAGTATGGAAAACACAAATAAAAAAAGAAAGTAGTAATTTCTAAATGTACTTTGACTTGTATTTCATTGCGGACAATACAACAGCACATAATTTAATGTGTTCCTCATGATTTTTATTGTTGTTTGTTTTCAAAAAAACAAAATTCCTATTTTGGTTCTTGCAACACATTTCAAAAAAAGTTGGAACAGTAAAGCATTTACCACTTTGTGATGTTGCCATTCCTTTTCACAACACTTAAAAGATGTTTAGGGACTGAAGACACCAAGTGATGAAGTGTTTCAGATGTAATTTTGTCCCATTGTTGCTGCAAACAAGTCTTAAGGTGGGCAACAGTACGGGGTCTTCGTTGTCGCATTTTGCGCTTCAAAATGCGCCACACATTCTCTATTGGAGACAGGTCGGGACTGCAGGCAGGCCAGTCAAGTACCCGTATCCTCTTCCTCCGCAGCCAGGACTTTGTAATGTGTGCAGAATGTGGTTTTGCATTATCTTGTTGAAATATGCATGGACGTCCCTGGAAAAGATGTCTTCTTGAAGGCAGCATATTGTGCTCCAAAATCTCTATGTACTTTTCAGCATTAATGGTGCCATCACAGAAGTGCAAGTTACCTTTGCCAAGGGCACTGACACAACCTCATACCATGACAGATCCTGGCTTTTGGACTCGTTACTGGTAACAGTCTGGATGATCCTTTTCTTCTTTGGTCCAGAGCACACGGTGTCCATTTCTCCCAAATAATACCTGAAATACTGATTCATCTGACCACAGTACATGTTTCCACTGTGTGATGGTCCATCCCAGATGCCTCCGAGCCCAGAGAAGTCGACGGCGCTTCTGGACACTGTTAACATAGGGCTTCCTTTTGGCACAGTACAGTTTTAACTGGCATTTGTGGATGTAGCTACGTATTGTGGTACTTGACAAAGGTTTGCCAAAGTAGTCCTGAGCCCATGTGGTGATATCGCTTATAGATGAATGACGATTCTTGATGCAGTGCCGCCTGAGGGATCGGAGATCACGGTTGTTCAGCTTAGGCTTGCGCCCTTGTCCTTTACGCACTGAAATTCCTCCTCATTCCTTGACACCTTTAATTATGTTATGCACTGTTGAAGGTGAAATAAGCAAATGTCTTCCTATCTTTCTTTGAGGAACATTGTTTTTAAACATTTCAATAATTTTCTCACGTATTTGTTGGCAAACTGGCGATCCTCGGCCCATCTTTGCTCCTAAAGGACTAGACCTTTCTTGGATGCTGCTTTTGTACCAAATCATAATTACAATCACCTGTTGACATCACCTGTTTCAAATCACATCATTATTTTATTTATTTTACCTGATTACTAGCCCTAAATTGCTCCTGTCCCAACCTTTTTTGGAATGTGTTGCAGGTCTGAATGACAGGAAAGGATGTATATTTACAAATGAAATTAAGTTGACCAGACAAAACATGAAATATTTTGTTCACATTGTCTGCAATGAAATACAAGTCAAAGTACATTTAGAAATCACTACTCCCTTTTTTTATTTGTGTTTTTCATACTGTCCTAACTTTTTCTGATTTGGGGTTGTAAAAAACAGATCAGACATGTTGAAGCAATCAAGTATTAACTATGAAGCCGCTGGAAAGTGTAATCCTTAAAGGGTAGCTATGTTTTTTTTTCAACCTGGACGCTATTTTCCCATGTTTTTGTGTCTAAATGACTGATAGGAACAGCAATCTGTGAAACTGGTCCAGTATTAAGCAAGAACCAGGCTGTAACGTAACCCTACAGGACTAATGTTCAGCAGCAGTCAGCGTCCACTAAAAGTTCTGTTGTTGCTGCTGACAGACTCAGATTATTATTCTAAGTGTCTGACAACATTATGAAAGGATCCCTACAGAGATAGACCTTTTAGTTAAAGAGTAAGATCCTTTTTGTTGGAAAGAAGAATACAGGAAGTACGTAGGAAAGGAGGAAGGGAAGGAAAGAAAGGGAGATAAGGAAGGAAGGATGAAAGGAAGGAGGATTTAGTTTACTGTCACAGAGGATAAAAGAAATTAGAAAATATTCACATTTCACAAGCTATCATCACATAAATTCCTCTGTTTTTACATAAAAAATGACACAAACTGATTAATGGATTATCTGAATACTTTGTAACACACGTTAAAATGCTCGCCTAGCTGCTAGCATGGCACACCCTCATACTCTGCTTCTGACTGGCTAGTAGTCCTTACCTAGGTACTGTCAGGACACGCCCTCATACTCTGCTTCTGACTGGCTAGTAGTCCTTACCTAGGTACTGTCAGGACACGCCCTCATACTCTGCTTCTGACTGGCTAGTAGTCCTTACCTAGGTACTGTCAGGACACGCCCTCATACTCTGCTTCAGACTGGCTAGTAGTCCTTACCTAGGTACTGTCAGGACACGCCCTCATACTCTGCTTCTGACTGGCTAGTAGTCCTTACCTAGGTACTGTCAGGACACGCCCTCATACTCTGCTTCTGACTGGCTAGTAGTCCTTACCTAGGTACTGTCAGGACACACCCTCATACTCTGCTTCTGACTGGCTAGTAGTCCTTACCTAGCTACTGTCAGGACACACCCTCATACTCTGCTTCTGACTGGCTAGTAGTCCTTACCTAGGTACTGTCAGGACACGCCCTCATACTCTGCTTCTGACTGGCTAGTAGTCCTTACCTAGGTACTGTCAGGACACGCCCTCATACTCTGCTTCTGACTGGCTAGTAGTCCTTACCTAGGTACTGTCAGGACACACCCTCATACTCTGCTTCTGACTGGCTAGTAGTCCTTACCTAGGTACTGTCAGGACATGCCCTCATACTCTGCTTCTGACTGGCTAGTAGTCCTTACCTAGGTACTGTCAGGACATGCCCTCATACTCTGCTTCTGACTGGCTAGTAGTCCTTACCTAGGTACTGTCAGGACACACCCTCATACTCTGCTTCTGACTGGCTAGTAGTCCTTACCTAGGTACTGTCAGGACAAGCCCTCATACTCTGCTTCTGACTGGCTAGTAGTCCTTACCTAGGTACTGTCAGGACACACCCTCATACTCTGCTTCTGACTGGCTAGTAGTCCTTACCTAGGTACTGTCAGGACACACCCTCATACTCTGCTTCTGACTGGCTAGTAGTCCTTACCTAGGTACTGTCAGGACACGCCCTCATACTCTGCTTCTGACTGGCTAGTAGTCCTTACCTAGGTACTGTCAGGACACACCCTCATACTCTGCTTCTGACTGGCTAGTAGTCTTTACCTAGCTACTGTCAGGACACGCCCTCATACTCTGCTTCTGACTGGCTAGTAGTCCTTACCTAGCTACTGTCAGGACACGCCCTCATACTCTGCTTCTGACTGGTTAGTAGTCCTTACCTAGGTACTGTCAGGACACGCCCTCATACTCTGCTTCTGACTGGCTAGTAGTCCTTACCTAGGTACTGTCAGGACACGCCCTCATACTCTGCTTCTGACTGGCTAGTAGTCCTTACCTAGGTACTGTCAGGACACGCCCTCATACTCTGCTTCTGACTGGCTAGTAGTCCTTACCTAGGTACTGTCAGGACACGCCCTCATACTCTGCTTCTGACTGGCTAGTAGTCCTTACCTAGGTACTGTCAGGACACGCCCTCATACTCTGCTTCTGACTGGCTAGTAGTCCTTACCTAGCTACTGTCAGGACACGCCCTCATACTCTGCTTCTGACTGGCTAGTAGTCCTTACCTAGGTACTGTCAGGACACGCCCTCATACTCTGCTTCTGACTGGCTAGTAGTCCTTACCTAGGTACTGTCAGGACACGCCCTCATACTCTGCTTCTGACTGGCTAGTAGTCCTTACCTAGGTACTGTCAGGACACACCCTCATACTCTGCTTCTGACTGGCTAGTAGTCCTTACCTAGGTACTGTCAGGACACGCCCTCATACTCTGCTTCTGACTGGCTAGTAGTCCTTACCTAGGTACTGTCAGGACATGCCCTCATACTCTGCTTCTGACTGGCTAGTAGTCCTTACCTAGGTACTGTCAGGACACGCCCTCATACTCTGCTTCTGACTGGCTAGTAGTCCTTACCTAGGTACTGTCAGGACACACCCTCATACTCTGCTTCTGACTGGCTAGTAGTCCTTACCTAGGTACTGTCAGGACACGCCCTCATACTCTGCTTCTGACTGGCTAGTAGTCCTTACCTAGGTACTGTCAGGACACACCCTCATACTCTGCTTCTGACTGGCTAGTAGTCTTTACCTAGCTACTGTCAGGACACGCCCTCATACTCTGCTTCTGACTGGCTAGTAGTCCTTACCTAGCTACTGTCAGGACACGCCCTCATACTCTGCTTCTGACTGGCTAGTAGTCCTTACCTAGGTACTGTCAGGACACGCCCTCATACTCTGCTTCTGACTGGCTAGTAGTCTTTACCTAGCTACTGTCAGGACACGCCCTCATACTCTGCTTCTGACTGGCTAGTAGTCTTTACCTAGGTACTGTCAGGACACACCCTCATACTCTGCTTCTGACTGGCTAGTAGTCTTTACCTAGCTACTGTCAGGACACGCCCTCATACTCTGCTTCTGACTGGCTAGTAGTCCTTACCTAGCTACTGTCAGGACACGCCCTCATACTCTGCTTCTGACTGGCTAGTAGTCCTTACCTAGGTACTGTCAGGACACGCCCTCATACTCTGCTCCTGACTGGCTAGTAGTCCTTACCTAGGTACTGTCAGGACACGCCCTCATACTCTGCTTCTGACTGGCTAGTAGTCCTTACCTAGGTACTGTCAGGACACGCCCTCATACTCTGCTTCTGACTGGCTAGTAGTCCTTACCTAGGTACTGTCAGGACACGCCCTCATACTCTGCGTCTGACTGGCTAGTAGTCCTTACCTAGGTACTGTCAGGACACGCCCTCAAACTCTGCTTCTGACTGGCTAGTAGTCCTTACCTAGGTACTGTCAGGACACGCCCTCATACTCTGCTTCTGACTGGCTAGTAGTCCTTACCTAGGTACTGTCAGGACACGCCCTCATACTCTGCTTCTGACTGGCTAGTAGTCCTTACCTAGGTACTGTCAGGACACGCCCTCATACTCTGCTTCTGACTGGCTAGTAGTCCTTACCTAGGTACTGTCAGGACACGCCCTCATACTCTGCGTCTGACTGGCTAGTAGTCCTTACCTAGGTACTGTGCATGTGTGACTCCCAACAAAGATGGAACAGAAGTGAGATGTCTCACTCTGTAGCTAAAACAGAGAGCTCAACATACAGGGTGAAAAGAGGAGCTGCAGCAATGTGCAGTACAACAAAAATGTGTGTTTTTTAAAAATTAAACCTATTCTGATACAACCTCTAAATACAATTATGAACCTGTAAATGAGAATAATATGAACACTTTAATAGATAGATTAATCTTTGCAGCTCTAATAAAAACACCCATCTGTCTCCTTCTCCAGATAATGTTCCTCTGACAGATGATGGCGGTCTGAGCGCTTCGGGAGAGAAAATAAAACGCAGAGTCAAGACTCCGTACACCGTGAAGAAATGGCGTCCAGCCTCGTGGGTTGTTTCCACGGATACAGCTCTCGACCCGGACTTCGAGTTCAACACCGCTGGCGGCAGTCAGACCTATTTTCCTTCTGGTTTCCCCGGAGCGAGAAGCTTTGGCATCCCCAAAATCAATCAGTCTAAATCCAGCATGGCAGTGTTTTTGGTCGAAGGCGGAGCCACGGCAACCGCAACCTCTGACCCCGACCGCATCACCTGCTTCTAAAACATTGGTCTTTTCTTAAAGGTAGGGCTGCGTACCCAAGTCAACACCATCCGAATGAGTATGGAAAAATACCTTGTCATTCAATACCGTTCAGAACCCAGTATCCAAGTCCAAGTCACTTTCCTAAACCTAAATGGTGTATGTTCATGTAACATGTAACAGCTCCTTTGTTATTTTGGATTGGCAACCACGTAAGCACTTCGTAATGCATAGCATAAGCTACATTTAAAAACATCACAACATCCCCACGCTTCACAAAAATAATGTCAACAATGTCGCCAAGGTGTAGTACACGGACACCGATATGCGGTTTTGGATCAGTGACAATAAGTACTTAAAGGTGTTCTAAGCGATGTTGAGTGACGGCACTTCTTGTTGACGTTGGAAGTATTGTCAAACAAAATGGAGGCTAGCTCGTCCCTCCCTCCTCCTCATCCCTTCCCTCCCCCTCTATTCTGTGCACTAATCCCCCCCCCCCAACCCCCACCCCCAAATCCTTCTTGTCGGTTATTGGCTGGAACGCTGGAACACTGTTATGTTTGGTGGTGCAGGTTGGCGCAGTTTGTTTTTGTTGGCCTGGGCTGTCTACAGAGACCACGCTTTTTTACAGTGTGTTCAGGGGACAGGCAGCTAGCAGATAGTGAGGAGATGTTTTTTACAGTGTGTTCAGGGGACAGGTAGCTAGCAGATAGTGAGGAGATGTTTTTTACAGTGTGTTCAGGCGACAGGTAGCTAGCAGATAGTGAGGAGATGTTTTTTACAGTGTGTTCAGGGGACAGGTAGCTAGCAGATAGTGAGGAGATGTTTTTACAGTGTGTTCAGGGGACAGGTAGCTAGCAGATAGTGAGGAGATGTTTTTTACAGTGTGTTCAGGCGACAGGTAGCTAGCAGATAGTGAGGAGATGTTTTTTACAGTGTGTTCAGGGGACAGGTAGCTAGCAGATAGTGAGGAGATGTTTTTACAGTGTGTTCAGGCGACAGGTAGCTAGCAGATAGTGAGGAGATGTTTTTTACAGTGTGTTCAGGGGACAGGTAGCTAGCAGATAGTGAGGAGATGTTTTTACAGTGTGTTCAGGGGACAGGCAGCTAGCAGATAGTGAGGAGATGTTTTTTACAGTGTGTTCAGGGGACAGGCAGCTAGCAGATAGTGAGGAGATGTTTTTTACAGTGTGTTCAGGGGACAGGTAGCTAGCAGATAGTGAGGAGATGTTTTTACAGTGTGTTCAGGGGACAGGCAGCTAGCAGATAGTGAGGAGATGTTTTTTACAGTGTGTTCAGGGGACAGGCAGCTAGCAGATAGTGAGGAGGTGTTTGCTGTATGTGACAAAAAATGTAGCCTAAAAAAGGTGTGGCATCGCTTAGAGCACCTTTGATTTAAATGTCTTTATAAAACAGACCCGCCGTGAACTGCATAATGAAAAACATAAAATGTAGCCTACAAAAATATGCCTTCAGTTGTGCCGCCTGGCCGTCAAGTGTTTCAAGCATGATAAAAATAGTGTAGGAAAACCATCATGTTCTACTACGTATTTATGTGCATATCGGATCGTGCAGGCAGCACAGATCGTGTACCAACAGTATCGGTAAAAGTATCGTAGGTTTTAGAACGATAACCGGCCCTACTTAAAGGAGAGCGATTTCCCTTTTTTCACCTCTTTGTCTTCCTTCTCTTTTGTTGTGGTATATGGAGCACTAAACTGAACCAAACATAACACGGAGAACCGGAAACAGCCCACGGTTTAAAGGCTATGAAAGCTTTTTTGACAGAATCAAACTGACTATTGGAACCGGAAAGAAACGAAGATCTGGAGAACTTCTTGGAGCTGGACAGGGCAGGAAACACCTCGGCACTCGTCTTTATTACATCCGGCATATTCTGACTAGAATCAGATTAAGTCTTCATCTCCACGGCTACGTTTCCCCCTCTCATTCCCCCTGCTCTGACGTTTCCCCCTCTCATTCCCCCTGCTCTGACGTTTCCCCCTCTCATTCCCCCTGCTCTGGCGTTTCCCCCTCTCATTCCCCTTGCTCTGACGTTTCCCCCTGTCATTCCCCCTGCTCTGGTGTTTCCCCCTCTCATTCCCCCTGCTCTGGCGTTTCCCCCTCTCATTCCCCCTGCTCTGGCGTTTCCCCCTCTCATTCCCCCTGCTCTGACGTTTCCCCCTGTCATTCCCCCTGCTCTGGCGTTTCCCCCTCTCATTCCCCCTGCTCTGGCGTTTCCCCCTCTCATTCCCCTTGCTCTGACGTTTCCCCCTGTCATTCCCCCTGCTCTGGCGTTTCCCCCTCTCATTCCCCCTGCTCTGGCGTTTCCCCCTCTCATTCCCCCTGCTCTGGCGTTTCCCCCTCTCATTCCCCCTGCTCTGGCATTTCCCCCTGTCATTCCCCTTGCTCTGCCATTTCCCCCTCTCATTCCCCCTGCTCTGGTGTTTCCCCCTCTCATTCCCCCTGCTCTGGCGTTTCCCCCTCTCATTCCCCCTGCTCTGGTGTTTCCCCCTCTCATTCCCCCTGCTCTGACGTTTCCCCCTCTCATTCCCCCTGCTCTGGCGTTTCCCCCTCTCATTCCCCTTGCTCTGACGTTTCCCCCTGTCATTCCCCCTGCTCTGGCGTTTCCCCCTCTCATTCCCCCTGCTCTGGCGTTTCCCCCTCTCATTCCCCTTGCTCTGACGTTTCCCCCTGTCATTCCCCCTGCTCTGGCGTTTCCCCCTCTCATTCCCCCTGCTCTGGCGTTTCCCCCTCTCATTCCCCCTGCTCTGGCGTTTCCCCCTCTCATTCCCCCTGCTCTGGCATTTCCCCCTGTCATTCCCCTTGCTCTGCCATTTCCCCCTCTCATTCCCCCTGCTCTGGTGTTTCCCCCTCTCATTCCCCCTGCTCTGGCGTTTCCCCCTCTCATTCCCCCTGCTCTGGTGTTTCCCCCTCTCATTCCCCCTGCTCTGGCGTTTCCCCCTGTCATTCCCCTTGCTCTGCCATTTCCCCCTCTCATTCCCCCTGCTCTGGTGTTTCCCCCTCTCATTCCCCCTGCTCTGGCATTTCCCCCTGTCATTCCCCTTGCTCTGCCATTTCCCCCTCTCATTCCCCCTGCTCTGGTGTTTCCCCCTCTCATTCCCCCTGCTCTGGCATTTCCCCCTCTCATTCCCCCTGCTCTGGTGTTTCCCCCTCTCATTCCCCCTGCTCTGGCGTTTCCCCCTCTCATTCCCCCTGCTCTGGCATTTCCCCCTGTCATTCCCCTTGCTCTGCCATTTCCCCCTCTCATTCACCCTGCTCTGGTGTCCCCCCTCTCATTCCCCCTGCTCTGCCATTTCCCCCTTTCATTCCCCCTGCTCTGGCATTTCCCCCTCTCATTCCTCCTGCTCTGGTGTTCCCCCACTCATTCACCCTGCTCTGCCATTTCCCCCTCTTATTCCCCCTGCTCTGGCATTTCCTTCTCTCATTCCTCCTGCTCTGGCGTTTCCTTCTCTCATTCCCCCTGCTCTGGCGTTTCCTTCTCTCATTCCTCCTGCTCTGGCGTTTCCTTCTCTCATTCCCCCTGCTCTGGCACACTTAAAATGCTTAAAAATCAAAATGTAGCAGTGGAGATGGAGCCTGAAAACATCATTTCAACATGTTTTGGCTTCAGGAAGTTCCAGGAAAGTTATGAGCTGAAATAACAATTAAACAAAGACATTTTACTTGTTTTTCTAAAGATGAGTACCTTGGATTTTGGACTACCGGAACTCTATATGAAATGTCTACACAGGATCTACTTTTTCTTGATACACTGGACACTTTTTCAAGGATTGTTTCCTGTGACCATTTCTGCTCAGATGTTCAGCCTTCACCCTGTCTGTGTCTGTGGCTGTGTAGCACAAATGCCAGTGATGTCTAAACTATATTTCTTGGAGGGGATGATAGATGATTGGTTTCTGTTGCGACTAGTTTTGTAGCCAGTTACAAGGTGTGTCCTCCCTCCCGACAATCGCTAGCAAAGCTGCATTTATTTGTTGTGTGAGGAATGTTACGAGTGGTTTTTTACATCCCTCTATCTGCTCAGAAGTCCATCCTGCAGCCGCACGGATTTCAAATGTTGAACATGTTGAACAATATTTAGGATCCGATATCCTGTTGTATGGGAGAACGTCTAGTCACGTTTGATTGTGCAAGATTTCCCGGTTTGGAGATTGGGGATTAATCTGTTAGTGTTCTGGCCAAATCACAAACTATAGAAACAAAACTGTTAAATATGTCATTACGTGTCGTCATTATGTGCGGGTTATCTTTAAGATGTGAGAGATGTGTTAGTGTGGGCCAGGCGTTGGGTGATAGATAAAAAAAGTACTGTGACTCAGTGTGTGGCTACCGGAAGCATCCGGTGACTAGTCTCTGTGAGGATCAGCTCAGTAAGCACTTTAAAACAAAGTTATTTACAGAGCTAACAAACCATATAAAACACTACATTAACGTAGGAACTTCTTCTCTTTGTCTTTGTGTGTTTTTGTGTTTTAAGAGTTAAAGATGAGTTTCAAACCTCAGCTATGCAGTCAGCTCCTGAAGCCTTTTACATGTTTCTGTTGGGGGGGGGGTCGTTACCGCTGCCTTGTGAGGTCTGCTGTAACTGCCGTGTTAGGGCTGAAAGGAGACAGGTAGAAAGGTAGAAAAAAAGAACATTTGGAGAAAGAAAAGTTCAAGTTACTTTATTGTCCCCCAGTGGGGCGATGTGTTGTGCAGCAGATAGTGTAGTACAAACACACAATCACACACACAATACAGAGATTGCCTACCGTGCTTCTGATAAAGTAAAGAAAGAAATAAAGACTAGTCTATATCCACGACGTTCAACTTCCGGGATGGTTCAGGTGACGAAAGAAATGCCCCCGGATGTCCATCATTTATGCCGGATGTCCGTCCCCTTCCTCTGTCTCTGTGTTGGCGTTCTAACCTCCGGCTGATTTGTGAGGACTCTGGTTAACTGCTCCTCAGATCTCTGCAGGGTAAATCCAGACAGCTAGCTAGACTATCTGTCCAATCGGAGTTTTCTGTTGCACGACTAAAACTACTTTTGAACGTACACACAGTGGTATAGTCTACGTGATACGCAGGTATACGCAGTATACTCACTAAGGAAGCTTCAGGATTTCCATTTTATTTTATTTAAAAATGCCCAATGACACGCAACAACATACTTTACATTATATTTTTGATATATTTTGAATTGTCATTTGTGTTTTTCTTCTTTACATAGACTAAATAAAGGTATAGGTGCAGTACAGTTTACCCACTACAATACATTAGACTACACCACTACATACACATACATGTTCCACCAAAACAAGTTCCTTCCTGAGATATTTATCAGAGGCACCGTGGCTCTGTCCGGCGCTTAGCACCGCCCGAGACGATTGTGATTGGTTTAAAGAAATGCCAATAAACCAGAGCACATTGTTCTCCCATCCAGGAATGCTGTGTGGACTAGCCAGACCTTCCTCCACAGCGCTGTATGAATATTTAGTGTCATTATATGAAAGGTATATGCATTTAGTAGTTGTAGTTTTTAAAATGTCTGATTTTTTTAAAGGAGTTTGGTGAGATCATGAAGCAGGACTGAATTAAAAGTCACTCCATTTTTCTGCTTTTTTATATTTATGTTTTGTTGTTTTTTTGTTTTTTATAACAAAGTGAATCATAGTTAAATTTCTGTTTTTGTTCTTTTGAATGGCTGATTTTATGAAGTTCTATCTGCTTAGATTTGTATTTATGTGACATCTTTAAATGTGCAACTACAACAACTTCACTAATTAACATTTAAGAAGCATTATGCACTTTTTTCCTGCACTTTGTTGTTGTTTTTCCTGTTTATTGTCCTTTAAATTCAGAGATTATTTCCCTGTTCCTCCCAAAACTGCACACTGTTGCCATGACAACAACTTCAATATGATCACACCGGTGGTTTACTTTGGATGTATTTGAAGATACCTTCTGAAAATGTGCTTCTGTTTTGTTATTTTTGTATTTTCTCTACTGTTTGTACTGTTTTTAGATATGCTAACGTGTATATACGGATGATAGTTGTTTGTTTTACGTGTAAACTTGTGAAGGCCGACGGCTCTGAGCGACACAAGCAGACATCCCATAGTTTAGTCCAGAGACGACAGACACACAGTCACAGAGAGACACCTAAACCTTGTGTTGTCTGCCCGACGACCGTGCAACTTTGGGTTTTTCTGGGTCAAAATTTAAACTTTTTTTTCAACGTTTTGGTCGGCTTTTTCAAAACTTTAGTTGCTTCATGGTGATATCTGTAAATTAAAAAGTTTTCCCTATTCACCTGTAGTGTCTCGCTTAGTAACAAAGTCAGAAAAAGCCACACAAAAAATTCATAGAGGCGAACAAAAAGTCGAGGGAAAAAAACCTGTCAAAAAAGGGACAAAAATGTCAGAAAAAAACATTGGAAAAAAGAAGTAAAATGGTGGAAAAATGTGACGACTTTTCAGCCCCGGAAGCTTCGACCCTTTAAAGTACTGTATCTTACATATTTATCATAATGCTCCATAAACAGCATCTACATGTCATCTGTGTGTTACTACATTTAGGATTAAAACGTTTAGCCTCCTGCATGAAATATCACACAAGTAAAAGTTAGTTTTAAGGGTAACTACGCTTTTTTTTTATCAATCATGTTTTTATGTCTATGACTGATGGGAATAACAATCTCTGACATTGGTCCAGTAATAAGAGAGAGAAACAAGCTACAATGAAAGAACAATGAACAGGACGAAATTGCGTTTGCTAAACCCACCAGACTCCATGTAAATAATCAATACTTTTATCATGGTAAAACACACTTCATTCAGAGTGGACAGAAACTAAATAAAACTACCAAAAGCCGTCTTGGTTCATCTTTCCACTGTTCCAACAATCACCACTCTGGTCTGGTTGAAATAAATCCTTAATTCACCCATTTACATGTGGAGATATGCTGGCTCTATACACGCAAAAAGTAGTGATTATTTACATGGAGTCTGGCTCTATACACGCTAAAAGTAGTGATTATTTACATGGAGTCTGGCTCTATACACGCTAAAAGTAGTGATTATTTTCATGGAGTCTGGCTCTATACACGCTAAAAGTAGTGATTATTTACATGGAGTCTGGCTCTATACACGCTAAAAGTAGTGATTATTTACATGGAGTCTGGCTCTATACACGCTAAAAGTAGTGATTATTTTCATGGAGTCTGGATCTATACACGCTAAAAGTAGTGATTATTTACATGGAGTCTGGCTCTATACACACTAAAAGTAGTGATTATTTACATGGAGTCTGGCTCTATACACGCTAAAAGTAGTGATTATTTTCATGGAGTCTGGCTCTATACATGCTAAAAGTCCTGATTATTTACATGGAGTCTGGTTCTATACACGCTAAAAGTCCTGATTATTTACATGGAGTCTGGCTCTATACACGCTAAAAGTAGTGATTATTTACATGGAGTCTGGCTCTATACACGCTAAAAGTAGTGATTACTTACATGGAGTCTGGCTCTATACACGCTAAAAGTAGTGATTATTTACATGGAGTCTGGCTCTATACACGCTAAAAGTCCTGATTATTTACATGGAGTCTGGTTCTATACACGCTAAAAGTCCTGATTATTTACATGGAGTCTGGCTCTATACACACTCAAAGTCCTGATTATTTACATGGAGTCTGGCTCTATACATGCTAAAAGTAGTGATTATTTACATGGAGTCTGGCTCTATACATGCTAAAAGTCCTGATTATTTACATGGAGTCTGGCTCTATACACGTTAAAAGTAGTGATTATTTACATGGAGTCTGGCTCTATACACGTTAACAGTCCTGATTATTTACATGGAGTCTGGCTCTATACACGCTAAAAGTAGTGATTATTTACATGGAGTCTGGCTCTATACACGCTAAAAGTAGTGATTATTTACATGGAGTCTGGCTCTATACACGCTAAAAGTATTGATTATTTACATGGAGTCTGGCTCTATACACAATTAAAGTAGTGATTATTTACATGGAGTCTGGCTCTATACACGCTACAAGTAGTGATTATTTTCATGGAGTCTGGCTCTATACACGTTAACAGTCCTGATTATTTACATGGAGTCTGGCTCTATACACGCTAAAAGTAGTGATTATTTACATGGAGTCTGGCTCTGTACACGCTAAAAGTAGTGATTATTTACATGGAGTCTGGCTCTATACACGCTAAAAGTAGTGATTATTTACATGGAGTCTGGCTCTGTACACGCTAAAAGTAGTGATTATTTACATGGAGTCTGGCTCTATACACGCTAAAAGTATTGATTATTTACATGGAGTCTGGCTCTATACACAATTAAAGTAGTGATTATTTACATGGAGTCTGGCTCTATACACGCTACAAGTAGTGATTATTTTCATGGAGTCTGGATCTATACACGCTAAAAGTAGTGATTATTTACATGGAGTCTGGCTCTATACACGCTAAAAGTAGTGATTATTTACATGGAGTCTGGCTCTATACACGCTAAAAGTAGTGATTATTTACATGGAGTCTGGCTCTATACACGCTAAAAGTAGTGATTATTTTCATGGAGTCTGGCTCTATACATGCTAAAAGTAGTGATTATTTACATGGAGTCTGGCTCTATACACGCTAAAAGTCCTGATTATTTACATGGAGTCTGGTTCTATACACGCTAAAAGTCCTGATTATTTACATGGAGTCTGGCTCTATACACAATTAAAGTAGTGATTATTTACATGGAGTCTGGCTCTATACACGCTACAAGTAGTGATTATTTTCATGGAGTCTGGATCTATACACGCTAAAAGTAGTGATTATTTACATGGAGTCTGGCTCTATACACACTAAAAGTAGTGATTATTTTCATGGAGTCTGGCTCTATACATGCTAAAAGTAGTGATTATTTACATGGAGTCTGGCTCTATACACGCTAAAAGTCCTGATTATTTACATGGAGTCTGGTTCTATACACGCTAAAAGTCCTGATTATTTACATGGAGTCTGGCTCTATACACACTAAAAGTCCTGATTATTTACATGGAGTCTGGCTCTATACACGCTAAAAGTAGTGATTATTTACATGGAGTCTGGCTCTATACACGCTAAAAGTCCTGATTATTTACATGGAGTCTGGCTCTATACACGTTAAAAGTAGTGATTATTTACATGGAGTCTGGCTCTATACACGTTAACAGTCCTGATTATTTACATGGAGTCTGGCTCTATACACGCTAAAAGTCCTGATTATTTACATGGAGTCTGGCTCTATACACACTAAAAGTAGTGATTATTTACATGGAGTCTGGCTCTATACACGCTAAAAGTAGTGATTATTTACATGGAGTCTGGCTCTATACACGCTAAAAGTCCTGATTATTTACATGGAGTCTGGTTCTATACACGCTAAAAGTCCTGATTATTTACATGGAGTCTGGCTCTATACACACTAAAAGTCCTGATTATTTACATGGAGTCTGGCTCTATACACGCTAAAAGTAGTGATTATTTACATGGAGTCTGGCTCTATACACGCTAAAAGTCCTGATTATTTACATGGAGTCTGGCTCTATACACGTTAAAAGTCCTGATTATTTACATGGAGTCTGGCTCTATACACGCTAAAAGAAGTGATTATTTACATGGAGTCTGGCTCTATACACGCTAAAAGTAGTGATTATTTACATGGAGTCTGGCTCTATACACGTTAAAAGTAGTGATTATTTACATGGAGTCTGGCTCTATACACGCTAAAAGTCCTGATTATTTACATGGAGTCTGGCTCTATACACGTTAAAAGTCCTGATTATTTACATGGAGTCTGGCTCTATACACGCTAAAAGAAGTGATTATTTACATGGAGTCTGGCTCTATACACACTAAAAGTAGTGATTATTTTCATGGAGTCTGGCTCTATACATGCTAAAAGTAGTGATTATTTACATGGAGTCTGGCTCTATACACGCTAAAAGTCCTGATTATTTACATGGAGTCTGGTTCTATACACGCTAAAAGTCCTGATTATTTACATGGAGTCTGGCTCTATACACACTAAAAGTCCTGATTATTTACATGGAGTCTGGCTCTATACACGCTAAAAGTAGTGATTATTTACATGGAGTCTGGCTCTATACACGCTAAAAGTCCTGATTATTTACATGGAGTCTGGCTCTATACACGTTAAAAGTAGTGATTATTTACATGGAGTCTGGCTCTATACACGTTAACAGTCCTGATTATTTACATGGAGTCTGGCTCTATACACGCTAAAAGTCCTGATTATTTACATGGAGTCTGGCTCTATACACACTAAAAGTAGTGATTATTTACATGGAGTCTGGCTCTATACACGCTAAAAGTAGTGATTATTTTCATGGAGTCTGGCTCTATACATGCTAAAAGTAGTGATTATTTACATGGAGTCTGGCTCTATACACGCTAAAAGTCCTGATTATTTACATGGAGTCTGGTTCTATACACGCTAAAAGTCCTGATTATTTACATGGAGTCTGGCTCTATACACACTAAAAGTCCTGATTATTTACATGGAGTCTGGCTCTATACACGCTAAAAGTAGTGATTATTTACATGGAGTCTGGCTCTATACACGCTAAAAGTCCTGATTATTTACATGGAGTCTGGCTCTATACACGTTAAAAGTCCTGATTATTTACATGGAGTCTGGCTCTATACACGCTAAAAGAAGTGATTATTTACATGGAGTCTGGCTCTATACACGCTAAAAGTAGTGATTATTTACATGGAGTCTGGCTCTATACACGTTAAAAGTAGTGATTATTTACATGGAGTCTGGCTCTATACACGTTAACAGTCCTGATTATTTACATGGAGTCTGGTGGGTTTGGTGATGGGGATTACAGGGCAGTCTGTTGTTGTATATGCCATGTGTTTCTTTAGTTTTCTCCATTTGTATTTATGTACAATAGTTTATAAATACACAGACACAGACAACTAAACTTTAACGTTGAACCCTGCATTAGGCTATTATTACACATTGTATAGGCCTACTTTCATACAGGACCAATTAGCATCTCTGTCATACTGTGTGTTGTTTGCTGCAAAACAAAGTATTTCTGTACATTCACACAAAGCATGTTGTACAATCCTTCAGATTATGAGTCAACCTACAATAAGAGTTTCATCCCAATATGTCATAAACGTCATACAAATATCACAAGATTAAGTTTATCATTGAATAAAGTGCAGAGATCCATAGTGTCACAGTGTTTTATTTATTAATAATGATTCATGTTTTTCTGGTGTAATTTCATACATAATAAACTACATACATACGTATGCCGAGCTGAAGTGGATCCCTCCTGTTTATAATCCATAACACCTTGCTATCAACAACGTGTATACATTTTGCGGTAAACGCGAAAATGTTAAAAATGTCCGATGTTTTAAATGCAGTTTGGTGTGGCGTTCTTTTAAGCTTCTAAACATCGCTGACTATGAGGTATTGTTGTCAGAAGTTTGCAAAATTGAAGAGTTAATCCTTCTCATGTGTTATTATTATTATCAGAAGATTTGTCTGAGGTTTTTACAACTGACAGTAATTGAAAAAACAATACATGTTTGTTACAGGGCTCTAACACTCTGAAATTCCGATATTTATTTAAGATGTAAATGAATGTAATTAAAGAGTGGATCCTTTCGATTTGTTACAACTTCAACATTATCATCTACACGTTATGTTCATTTTGAGGGACGCCGGGAAATATTAAAACTGAGAGATTTGTGAATGGAGTTTGGTGTGAGGCATACACAACGACACTTCCAAAAACACGGTGTCCTCAGAGGGTCAAAACAGCCAACAGCTGAAGGAGGAAAAGGCGAATCGTGTTGGTTGTGGATCAGAGGGAGGCGACAGACTGAAGACGAGGTTGAGTAGACTCGTTTTCATTTTTCTCGCTGATATAAAAAATGTTTCAGACCGTTGACTCGCGCTCAGGCTGCCCGGACAGCACAGATAGCTAACAGAAGCTAAGCTAACGGAAGCTAAACTATGCTAAATGGAGTTTAAACGCAGACAAACAGCGCTATTTAGCTCACTGTTAGCTTAATGCTAACGTGTGAGCCCAACATGGCAGAACAACTGTACTGACACATTTCAAACATTCAGTGTTTTTAATGTATTTTCTCAGTTTAAATCGGCTTTTAATGGCTCGAATAAGCATAATTCAGAAAACGGAAAGCAACTCTCCTCAGATAAAATATGTAATTCATTTTTGCAGAAAATATTTAATTCAAGAGTCGATCGAGTCGGCCTAGCTAGCTACATAACGTTATGTTATATTAAATGTCTGATTTTTTAAATGGAGTTTGGTTAGACGTCACTGAGTATGTATGAAGTATTGTTGTAAAAGCCATGCCGAATTGAAGAGTCAACCATTCTCATTTATTATTGGTTAGCATTTTATTTATAAGGTTTTTACATTTCACAGAAACTGAGAAAAATGTTAAAATATCCGCTTTTTTAAATGGAGTTTGGTTTGACGTCACTAAGTATGATGTATTGTTGTACAAAAACTTGCCGAATTAAAGAGGCAATCCTTCTCCTTTATTATTGTTTAGCATTTTATTCATAAGGTTTTTGCATTTGACAGAAACAGAAAATATTTAAAATGTTTGATTTTTTTTTTAATGGAGTTTGGTGTGACGTTCTTAGATATAATTGGAAGTTAGGTATTAGAATTTGAGACAGTTTAAGAGCTGATATTTAATAACCTCTTACAGTAGTATTAACTGCAAGGTTGTCTTCACTTTGAAGTTTTAAAATATCAGGTTTTTTAAATGGAGTTTGGTGTGAAATTCTTTAATCATCATTTGTAATGCACGTGATATTTAGTCTAATCAGACACATGGAAGAGTGAATCAATACCATTATAAACAATAATAAATAAAATAATATGATGACTTGCATTTATCATTTATAGTAGTTTTAGTAATGTAGTAATGTGTGTGTGTGTGTGTGTGTGTGTGTGTGTTTTTTGTCAGATAAAATCAAGATATAGAGACGTCATCTAAAACTAATCGATTGATTGAGACTGTCCTTCCCTGAAAAACGGCCACATGATTTGTTTATTCCAGTCTGATTATTTTGAAATAAAAAGTCAAATAATTTGAGTGAAAAACTCTGAATATTTTGGATTAAAAACTATGAGAATACTCTTAAAGTTAAGAAAATAACTGTCAGATTGATATAAAATTGTGTTTTTCATTCTTCCGTTAAGCAGGCGGTGATGTCACACAGACCCCTGTCTCCGGGGCAGTTACCATGGAGACGGACGCTGACAGAAACAGTGACGTCAGTGGCCCCGAACCTGAGCCGCCGGCCGCCGCTGTGACGGCGGAAACAAACGCTCCTCCCCCTCCCCCCCTCCTCCGATGCCTGGGTGACATCACAGCTGCTGGCTCCGCCCCCACACAGTCAGCTGATCATCGTGGAGCGGCAAGGTCAGGTGCTGCCCACCGACCGCTGCGTGGTGAGGCGCTTTCTCACATCCAATGCTCTCAGATCAGTCTGACGATTATTTTCTTTAATCAGACTTTTTTTGTGTGTGTCAGGTGATGGTGACGGGCCAATCAGAGGGCAGAGAAGTGTTTGTCATCCCGTCCAATCAGCTGGCTGTGATCTCCGGGAGCCTGGCAGGTATTCTGATTGGAGGGGGGAGGACGGTGATGTCATCAGACCTCTGTGATGTCAGTTCATGTTGCTAAGGCCGTGATCATACTCGCCGTCTGTTTTGACAAAAAAAGCTATAATTCAATTTTATTTATAGTATCAAATCATAACAGGAGTTATCTCAGGACACTTTACAGATAGAGTAGGTCTAGACCACACTCTATAGTTTATAGAGACCCAACAGGACTATAGGACCCTTTAATAGTTTACAAAAAGAAGCCGTTTTGTAGTGCTGGGCGGTATGACCAAAAATTCACGTTTTTTTTCAAAATTATGCCGGTTTTCCGGTTTTTGACGGGAGGAATTACTGCAGTAAACTGACTTAATTGACTCATTCCTCACCACTGTATTAAGGGGACCGTGTCTTTAGCTCGGTGGTTGGTGATGGAGTTTGTAATCTGCTTTTTCTGTCATAGCGAGTCCCTCTAGCAAACGCGTCTTTAAGTGACATTTGGCTCGACTTTTCTTTAGCTTTCCCCGTGTTACCTGCTGATGTGAAAAGCGCTGAGCCTGCTGACTTTAATTTCATACATTCTTGATATTCCAAGACGTGTTTGCAGCCGAGGTGGTGGAGCAAATTGCTCGCGTTGCCGCCTTTCGCGACTATTTTAGCCCGACAGCACTCGCATAAAACGGTTGTTTGGTCAACGTCGGATTTTTGGAAACCAAAACACCTCCAAACAACAGACCCGGCGGCTCCTTTTGTTGGCACAAGTTCGTCTGTGTGATTACTTCTGCAGCATCCATCTTCCGTGTGACGTCCCTCTGGTGCGCTGCTGTTTACCGTCGCTGCTTAGAAGTGCAGCATTTTAAAGGGTCCGTCTAAGCAGCGCGAACGTTCGTTCCGGACGTTTTGTTATTAAACACACCGGTATGGCGGTATATTAAAAATGAACATCGTGACGAAAATATACACCGGTTTTCGGTATGAACCGGTATACCGCCCAGCACTACCGTTTTGGTTCCAAAAGCAGCCGAGAGCGTCTTTTGTTGCTATAACAACAGCTACTGCTACAGCGGTGCTAATGCTAACGTTGGATAAAACAAAGCCAGTCATATCGTAGAACTCGCTGTGCTCCAACACTAGTCTTTGTATTGGCTCGTCTCCAGTTCTTCTTCTTGTTAGGGAAACGACAGGTCTCGCTGCTAAACTTGTCATAGGTCAGCTGCCAAAAAAGCGCTCAGAAAAGTTGACTTCTTTCAACTTCAGCTTTTTTCTGCAGAAAAAAACATTGGCGGCGACGTTAAGAAAAGTGCTCACCACTTTATTGAAATCACAGTTTACAGGATTATAAAACAGATGCCAATCGTAAACGTATTCTAACACTGTGTGTGTGTGTGTCTGTGTCTGTAGGTCCTGTTGATCCTGACTGCAGCAGCCGACCTCCCAGAGAACAGACGGCAGCCGGCAGGTTGTTTCCCACAATACACTTCACTCTGTCACTTGTTGATTCATTAAGGTTCTCGTCAAGACAGAATCAGAAGATGTTCAGAAGTTTAAAGTTCCTCAGTGTGTGTGTTAATGTTTCAGCCGTCTGTTTCTGTGTTTGTTTCAGCAGTCTGGATGTTTCTGCTCAGATGAAGCCGCTCTCCGGCGTTCCCAGCTGGGCTCTGAGACTCCGCAATGTTCAGGTCAGTCTGTATGTGTATGTATATGTGTATATATATATATATATATATATATATATATATATATATATATATATATATATATATATATATATATATATATATATATATATATATATATATACACACACACACACAACTGTTGTAAAGTTATCGATCAGCTGTTCTTTAAATAAATCAATAATAATTACTGTAATGGCAATAAAAACAGAATAATTCAGACACCAGATGTTTTATTTACATCTGAAATAGTTATAAATCCTTCCTTCCTTCCTTCCTTTCAGTTGTCTGGTTTAAACCTTATACAGTAAAACTAAATCACAGATAATTCAGACATTAGAGTGTTATATAAACCTGACCCTTGTTCTTCTCATGTCTCTGAGACCTGACCCATCTTCTTTTTCTTCTCCCTGTGTGTAGAAGTTGGGAGACTCGTTCCGGGGTTTCTGCAGCTCCGAGGCCGAGCTGGAGGCCATCTTGTGTCTCCATAAGCAGCAGACCGGCTGTGTCTTCGGGACGCGTCAGTCTCCATCTGTGGACAGACCGGCGACCAGATTAATGTGGAAGTCTCAGTACGTTCCCTACGACGGCATCCCCTTCATCAATACAGGTCACTCCACATGTTACTACTACTACTACTACTGTCTAACCATGTTTTATGCATTTCAACTCTACTTTATCGGGTGACTTTGGTGTTATAAAGAGTCAGGAACTAACAAGATAACCAACGGAAATGTGTGCGTGTGTGCGTGTGTGTGTGTGTGTGTGTGTGTGTCTGCTTTAAAGAGTCAGGAACTAACAAGATAACTGTAACAGAAATCTGTTTTTTCAGCCCTGACTCATCCAGATGAAGTAAACTAATTTATGAATCTGTAAACTGTAACAGCAGAAAGAGAAAGAAGCTAACAGGAGAAGCTAATGCTATAAAGAGGGAAAGAAAGATAGAAAGAGGTGACGTAAAGAAAACAAGACAAGGAAGAAGGTTTAGAGTGTGTGCTGAATAGGTGAAAGTGTGTGCCAACTGTGTTTCAGGCAGCAGAGCGATCGTGATGGAGTGTCAGTTCGGACCTCGGAGAAAAGGCCTGCAGCCCCACCAGAGCTCTGAACTCTCTGCAGACGGCCCGTACAGAGCCACCTGTCCCGCCAGGTACGCTACACGCTCACCTGTCTGCATGTCTTTCTGTCTGTCTGTCTGTCTGTCTTTCTTTATTTCTTTCTTTCTTTCAGGATCTACATTAAGAAGGTGCGTAAGTTCCCAGAGTTCCGAGTTCCCGTGGAGCCGTCGGCCGACAGGAAGACGGTGAGACAGGAGCAGGAGAAATCCTTCCAGAGTCTGAAGACCCAGAATCAGAACCTGGAGACAGGAGGAGTCCTCAGGTACCAAAACACACACACACACACACACACACACACCCCTGCAGCCCAAGGAAGCTGCCTTCAAGAGATCTATAAACCATCTCACGGAAAACAGGAACTGTGGAATATAAAGTCTACTTGTGCTACGTTGGGGCAGTGATGCTCACAAGTCTCTGAGCTAGAGTCCAAGTCAAGTCTCAAGTCTTTGAGCTCGAATTCAAGTCAAGTCTCAAGTCTTTGAGCTTGAGTCCAAGTCAAGTCTCAAGTCTAGAGCCCAAGTCAAGTCTCAAGTCTCTTAATAAGTAATAATAAGTAAATAAATAAGTGTTGCATCACTTACACACACACACACACACACACACACACTATAACAGCAGGCCCTGACAGGATGAGGACAGAGTAAAGGTACACAGGTCCTAAAATTTCCACACTTTTAGAAACTTTATTTCCCCACATTTTGAAAACACCATACAAGGGTTAAACAAACGCTCATTTATATTTCATAAGGAAGACAGTCAGAGTTAAGCTCCCGTAACGTTAGCTCGTAGCTAAACCAAGAAGCAAGCTAACGGTGACATCAGATGGTCAATGCTGAGCTAACGTTAAACATGTTTACTGACCTGTCAGGATGCGTTTTCAGATGCCTGATAAAATCAGATGTGGTTGAGCCAGAATCTTTTATCTTGAGACCGCATATTTTGCATTGAGCACTTCTTTGGTTTGGGCCGTCGTTTTGGAAGTTTTTAAACCCAAAGCTTATGATGAATGGCACAGCAGCGGCCGGTGCAGTCGACGTGTTCACTGTCCTCTAATGTGTGGCAGCAGATACGTAGTACGTTACGTCGTGGGCAGGTTACAGGTAAAGGAGGGAGCGGAATAACAGAGAGCTCATCAGACGTTTCCTAAAAATAAACATTGTTCACGAGTCCCGCAGCTCGAGTCCGAGTCGAGTCTGAAGTCTTTCGAGGACGAGTCTCAAGTCGAGTCTGAAGTCACTGTGTGTGCAACTTAAGTCGCACTCGAGTCCGAGTCTCAAACTCGAGTCCCCATCTCTGCGTTGGGGGGTTAAAGAACACAACAGGATGTTACAACAGGGGGCCGTTTGTGACAATCCCTCTGCTGGACTACCCTATTTCCCCTGGACTACCCTATTTCCCCTGTCTGAACATCCTTAGGCCTCCTGCACACTGGCTGCGTGGCGTGAGCGTGGCGTTTCTGTTGCATGTCAGTTGCGTGGCGGCTGCGTGGCGTTTTCTGTTTTTACACATCAGAAACATGTCTGATGCGGTGCTGCTGCTAGCCTTTTCTGTACACATGTACAGTTGTGTTCAAAATAATAGCAGTCCAACATCACTAACCTCATAAATCAAATTTCTTGGTAGAAGTGATATTTCTTCGCGGACGTTCACGGACAACACCTCCCTCATCGGACTCATCTCTGACGGAGATGAGTCTGCCTACAGGTGGGAGGCTGACCACCTGGTGATCTGGTGCCAGCAAAACAATCTAGAGCTCAACGCTCTAAAGACAGTGGAGATGGTTGTGAACTTCAGAAAGAACTCAGCCTCACCTGCCCCCATCACCCTCTGTGGCTCCACAATTGACACTGTGGAGTCTTTCCGCTTCCTGGGAACTACCATTTCCCATGACCTCAAGTGGGAGCTGAACATCAGCTCCCTCATCAAGAAAGCACAACAGAAGATGTACTTCCTGCGGCAGCTGAAGAAATTCAACCTGCCAGAGACGATGATGGTGCACTTCTACACAGCCATCATTGAGTCCATCCTCACATCCTCCATCATCATCTGGTACACTGCTGCCACTGCCAAGAACAAGGGCAGACTGCAGCGTGTCATTCGGTCAGCAGAGAAGGTGATTGGCTGCAGTCTGCCGCTGCTCCAGGACCTGTACGCCACCAGGACTCTGAAGTGAGCTGGAAAGATTGTGGCTGACCCCTCCCACCCCGGGCACAATTTCTTGGAGCTACTCCCCTCTGGCAGGAGGCTGAGGTCCATCAGGACCAAAACCACATGCCACATGAACAGTTTTTTCACCTCCGCCACTAGCCTCATCAACAAGGCCCAGAACCCACCCTGACTCTCTCCACCTCATGCTCCACACCTGGCTCTTCATGTGTGTGTGTATACATCATGTATGTTGAAAAATAGGCGTCGGTTTCATTTCTAGCATGCATGCGTTTTCTGAGACATACGTGTCACGCAGGCAGTGTGCACGCTCTAACCTGTTAACATGGGAGCCCAAATAAAAACGGACACGCCACGCAGCTGGCACGCTCACACCACGCAGCCCAGTGTGCAGGAGCCCTAAGACTCTGTGTTAACAATCTGAACCTGCAACGTACAGTAACTCAAGTTCTTAAACTCCTCCTGTTTGTGTCTGTGTAGGTTTTACCTGCAGCTGCCAACAGAGAGAGCTCACCTGTACCACACTGTGGACACGCCCCCCATCCCCCCTCCACCCCCGGACCTCCCCCCTCCCCTCACACAGCCAGAGGAAGAGGAGGAGGAGGAAGAAGAGGAAGAGCAGGTAGCAGTAACACACTGCAGACTACAGAGATATTTACTATTATTTTTATTTGCATTTTAGGCCTTTATTTGTGACAGGACAGCTTAGACATGAAAGGGGAGAGAGAGGGAGGATGACATGCAGCAAAGAGCCGCAGGTCGGAATCGAACCCGCGGCCGCTGAGTCAAGGACTGAGCCTTTGTATATGGGCTTACGCTCTACCAGGTGAGCTACCCGGGCGCCCTACAGAGAGATTTACATGCTGTTAGAAAGTCCCAGAGCAGATTCACAGACTTCTCGAGATAATTATTAATTAGTCTCTCATGTCCAGCCCTATCTCCACAGAGCTGTGGAGGAAGGGCTGGCTACAGCACAGATGCATTCTGGGATAGGACAATAAACTCTCTGGGTTGTTTTTATTTCTTTAAACCAATCACAATGGTCTCGGGCAGCGCTGACCGTGGATTTCCACCGCCTGCGTAACTGCTGCGGAACGACTCCACTGCGGAACGGCTCCGTGGTCCGCCGTCCGTGGTCCGCCGTCCGTGGTCCGCCGTCCGTGGTCCGCCGTCCGTCAATACCCACCGGATCCGGAGTTGTTGTGGAACGGCTGCGGCCAGGACTGACAGCTGTAGTCACGAGGACCCACGAGATCTCGCGAATTCACGCAGAATAGAACCACAAAACCATCAACAGTTTGTTTCTAGTCCGAGGAGTAGAGAGGAAACAACTCCGTGCTGTGTTTTCAAGGTGTAGTGAAGGGATATATGATCCGCCGTGAGCACGGTGTATTTTATTTTGAAAATTAACCGGATGTTTTATTTTGTTTCTGTGCTCGACTTCCTGTCCCGCACTATCTGCCGTGTGCTGAATTGCTGCGGAGCTCTCCGGCGTCCGGCAACAATAGAAGCTCTGCGTATCTGATCCGGAGGGCTGCGGACCGCCAGACCTATGCCGGAGTTGGAACGCAGACGTTACGCAACAGGTGGAAATACACACATTGACTAGAATGGAAACCGATTGACTCCGCCGACGTTCCGGAGCCGTTCCGCAGCAGTTACGCAGGCGGTGGAAATCACCGGTGAGGTCCAGACGCAGCAACGGTGGCTCTGCTAAACAGTCTCAGGAAGGAACTTGGTTTGGTGGAACATTTGCACCCCCAAAAGAAAACGCTGAAGATCAGCACTAGATCTCGATGTTTCTGAGCGCACTTGAAGGCAGCTTCATTATCAAGCGGCCCCCTGTTGTGATGTCATGTTGTGTTTTTTAACCCCCCAACGTAGCACAAGTAGACTATGTATCACAGTTCCTGTTTTCTCTCGGATCGTTTAGACATCTGGACAAAAACATCGCAAACAAGCGACAAAAGTACCAAAAATGTCAACGACATTTATGTGACGTCTTGTCATAAAAAGTTGACTTTTCTTTTACACACACACACACACACACACACACACACACACACACAGATCCTATTCCCATGTGTTGAACTGGAACAGACATTTTATCTGCGTCACAAGTCTTCAGACCAGTGTGTGTGAGTCTAATGAAGTGTGGACTGATTGCCACACCTAAAATGTTGAGCCACTTTCTACTTCTACTCTGCTACATTTCAGAGAGAAATATTGAACTTTTTACTCCACTACATTCATCTGTTACAGTTTTAGTTACTAGTTACTTTACACATTAAGTTTCCTGCACACAAAACACATGTAGTTTATAAAATCTGATGTTTTCTTATAAAGGAAACTAGCCAACAATGTAACGGCCAACAAGTCCAGCTGAGATGAAGCGTTTTAACGCTCTTTTTGATTCTTTTAAACACTGTTTTGATGCATTCGACCCTTTCTTCGTTTCCAGTTTCTAAAATATAAGGACTTTTCTGCATTGAGTACTTTTAATACTTAGTACATGTTCCGGATGATATTTACATACTTTTACTTAAGTAACATTTACAATGCAGTACTTTAACTTGCAAAAAAGAGTATTTTTTCAGTGTGATATTAATACTTTTACTGCAGTAAAGGATCTGAATACTTCCTCCACCACCGCCATAAGTCTGATCTTTGTTACATGACTGGCCACCACAGCGGGACTTTTTGAGTGTTCCCCCTGCAGCCTAAACACACTAACCCCCCATTCAACATGAAGGGAAAGACCTACGTTTTTGCCGGACCATCTGACGGCCGACGCCGGCTGTCTGAACGCGACATAATGGGGAATTTGGCGCTCTTATACTTGACCATATCTTCTACCATCTTTAGATAACAAACAGTTTCCTCCCGTTTCCTGTCAGGATGGAGCAGTCCCGTCTCGTCTCCACCCTCGGGTGGCGGAGAAGATCAGGCAACTGGTGGGCGCCGGGCATCATCAAGTGTACAGCGTCCGCAAACAGCTCAGGTAGGAAGCATGCCTGAGACCCTCAGACTATGTTAGGAACAGCTCAGGTAGGACGCACACCTGAGACCCTCAGACTGTGTTAGGAACAGCTCAGGTAGGACGCACACCTGAGACCCTCAGACTGTGTTAGGAACAGCTCAGGTAGGACGCACACCTGAGACCCTCAGACTAGGTTAGGAACAGCTCAGGTAGGACGCACACCTGAGACCCTCAGACTATGTTAGGAACAGCTCAGGTAGGACGCACACCTGAGACCCTCAGACTGTGTTAGGAACAGCTCAGGTAGGAAGCACCCTCAGACTTTGTTAGGGGCCATACACGCAACCCCCGATTCCTTTCAGGGTTTTGAGTTAATGATACGATTTTCTCTCTCTGTGTGTGTGTGTGTGTGTGTGTGTGTGTGTGTGTTCAGGCGTTTTGTGGAAAAGGAGCTGTTTAAATGTGACGGTCTTCCAGAAAGACACAACCTCAGATACTTCCCCACTGTCAACGACATCAAGAACCACATCCATGAGTCCCAGAAGGCCCTCGGGCTGACCGCCGCCACCGCCGAGGTCCTACATATACACACACACACACACACACACACACACACACACACACACACACACACACACACAGTCTCACACACACACACACACACAGTAGTTTAGTAAATCTAGTGAGTTAGTTTGTGTCTCCCTCTAGTGGACAGAAGACAGAACTGACCCTCTGATGGAGACCGTCACGCTGACACTGACTCCTGCTGCTGAAGGTGACGCACGCACACACGCACGCATGTGAACATGTAATCCACTCTGTAACCTGCTTTATGTTTATATTTGTGGTCCCAGTATCTGTAGTTGTGGATGGCAGTGACTCTTTGTCTCCTGACGCGCTTCAGCTCTTCACTTCTCTGTCCTCTCTGCAGCCGCAGATCTTTGCTCAGCTGCAGGTCAGAAAACCAACAACCAATCGGCTCACAACCACAGTCCCACTGAGGTTTACTGAGAGTATAAAGTGTGTTTCTGCTGTTAGGGGATTTTGCCATCGGCTGTCAGCACAGCCTCCCTTCTGCAGACACCAGCAGAGAAACAGCTGCTCCTGCAGAACGGAGAGAGAGGAGAGAGCGGAGACAGCGGAGACAGCGTCCTGCTGCAGATTATCAGCTCTCCTGACAACACTGAGCATGGTAATCATTGAGCCAATCGGTGTTTGTTTCCAATAACTTCCAAAAACTCACGCGTTGTAGATAGGGTTTTGTTGTTTGTTTCTCAGCTCTGCTGCATGTAAACGTGCTTCAGATGGAAGAAGAAGAAGAAGAAGTGATGAAGATGGAGGAATCCACTGGGTCATAGTTCAGTATTCAGCATGTCACCCCCCTCCCTGAATATCTTTGAGTTGTGGACAAAACAAGACATTTGAGTACGTTAATGTGAATTGTTTAATATCAAGAGAAAAGAGACTTTAAACGTGTGAATATGTTTATGTAAATAATGTGTTTGTACAGTTTTAATATTCGCACTAAGATATAGTTTTACAGTGGTGTGTGTGTGTGTGTGTGTGTGTGTGTGTGTGTGTGTGTGTGTGTGTGTGTGTGTGTGTGTGTGTGTGAGAGTTTGCTAGGACCGATCCAGGTCGGTTTTTTTTCGAAAGTACTGGCATATCTATAGCAATCAAGATTAACGTAAAAATTGGCCGGAATTCTCCTTTAATGTTAGTTAGCCTGGGCTTATACCCATACATCCAGGGGCGCCGCCAGGAATTTTGGGCCCCATGACAAAAAATCTAATTGGGCTCCCTCTGTGCAGCTGTTGTCACCACATCTCTAGGACCTCACTGTCCCATCAAAAGCTTTACATAACTCTAATTAAAGGCTTGCAACTGTCTTGCTTCTTGTAGTTCAATACTAGTACTAGCACAATATTTACTGCTGGTGATTTGTACATGCATGCAAGTCTAGTATGCAGTTCACTACTTGATGCAAGATTAAAAGCAACCATAAAAAATGTGCTGAAGGCCATCTTTTACAGTCTCATTGTATTTTTATTGTAAAATTTGACAATGGAAAATTCTCAACAAAATTATTATTAATTATAATTATTAATGAAAGATTTAAAAAAAGAAATGAACAAACTTAAATATATAAATATAAATAAATAAATATTAATAAATATATATATATATATTCATGATGGGAATAATAAAGTCTGTATCTATAGATGTCATTCCATAATTCAATCTAAACTAGAAAATGCATTTCCTGCAGAAAATGCGTGGGAATGCTGAATAGCTAAATTGCTAAAGTGGATGAATAGCTTAAATCCGTAAGAAGAAGCTGAAGTAGTGAGAATAGGTGGAAAAGTTTGAATGGACATGAATTTCATTAAAAAACAGTTGAAAAACACCACTAGTGTATAAAATGTGTGCAATATTAAAAGGCTTTTCAAAAAGCTGATGCTGAACTGAATTGAATGGCTTTCAAAATCATGAATAATTATGGAAGACAAAAAATGCTGTGAGAGACATTGATGAAAATGCAGAAATATGAAACATTGTTTGAAAAATCTCAAATGGATAGCACTGCACTGCTGTACAAACTTTGAAGTTGGAACCTGAACTGCATATAAGGTAAGAGCTCAAATACATTCTGAAGAAAAGCTGGGAGCTAAATACTGTCAAAAGTGAAAATTCAAATAACTTGACTAAAAAGGCTGAGAGAGAGACAAAGAGAAACAAAGGAGAGGGATAGAAAGAAAGCAAAAGGGAGAGAGAGGAAGAGGGGGACAGGGAAAGGAGAGAGAGGGTTAGAGAAGGAGAAAGGGAGAGGGACAAAAAGAGTGAGAAAAAAGAAAAGAGACTGGGAGAGAGATAGAGAGAATGGAAGAGAAAGACAGTGACTTCCAATTGCTGGAAGTTCAAATAAATTGACTAAAAAGGCTGAAAGTATGAATTATTTGTATTATTATCAGACAAGTCCATTGCATACAACAATTGTGTGTATGTGTGTGTGTGATGTTCTGTTATGTTCATATTAAAGTGTCTCTAGTTCAATTTGACTGTCTTCCAAAAATGCTGAGTCGCAGTTAATAATGTCATGGTTACGATGTTTGTAAATACATTGAGGAACTCTTTCATCTCTGTGATGAGATTCCTTTGATCTGTAATCAGCTAACGATCGCAGCACCTGCGGTTAACCAACACCTGTGGCAGAAAGTGCTGGCATTAAGACAGTGAGAGCGACCTCCGAAACAAACGCTCATACTGCCAAAATGAAAAGCGGTATCAGTCAAATGACGAAATCATGACGCCCACAAGGCCTTCCTGAACGAAATCGTGTAAAATTTATATGGATAAAGTGAAAAATGTGGGCATATCGGCGATTTCAAAAAGGGGGTTGCTGTCCATTTCGCTGTGAACTGTAGAAGATGTTTAATATGGGGAGGAATGGCGAGAGATTCAGAACTCTTGTCATTTGGAAGCTCACAGTGCCAAAAGTATAAGTTGTATCGCAAAACTGAGTACATTGGCTGAAACTAGACAAAAATACCTACGTTTTGCTGTATATATTGTGAATGTCAAGTTAAAATTGCGGGTGTAAGAGCAATTCATAGAGCAAGGACACAGATCATTTTTTCAAACCAGTACACTGTAGGCGTGATGTCATCACTCTAGCCTTCCCAATACACACACTGTTTAATCGATAAAAAATCCTGAAAAGATCACTAAACTCAAACAGCTTTTTCACAAAAACTGTAAAAGATATCAAACTGAAAAGCCACAGCCTAATAGCTGAATTGTTTGTGAACATTTTAAAGTTTGTTTGGTGTCTGTAGGTGAAGGTATGAAGGAGCTGAAACTTTTGGGAGCGGAAGAAGATTTGAAGGATTTGAAGCTTCTTCTCATTGACTTTAATGTTAAAATAAAATGCTTAAAAGCTTAATTTAAAAAAAAAGTATAAATAGTAGAAAAAAAGTTGAAGAAGTGCCATCGTCTGCTGAAAGAGCTGAAGATTTTAAAAGTTGAATAGTTTAAATAGCTGAAAGTATGCAAGTTACAGAGAGCCAAAAAACTTACGGAATAATAATAAGAAGAAGAAGAAGCAGAAAAACAGGATAACAATAGTTGGGAATGCTGAATCAGCATTCCCACCAATGAACGTATCAATGAAAGAGGGGTACCTGTAGCGTTATTTTTCGACGTGGGGTTCCGTCAGATAGACATTCATGTTAATCCCTCACCGTCGGATATAGACAAAAGAATTTTATTTATTTTAAGGCATTTATTCAGAGAATCGGACAGCGATCAGCGGGTCTTTAACGCCAGTATCTCTTCAGTGTACATATATATATACATATATATATATATATATATATATATATATATAAGTGATTTTGTCACCAGCAACAACACGTTGCTCAGTTTTCTTCCCGTAAGTTATGCAGCGTAATAACATTTAATAAAAATCAGCTGAAGTGACATAGTAATTACCGCTCCTCGTCTGCTGCACGTTGTACGTGAGAATTTACACAATAAAATACCAATAATGAAAAAATAGAGTTTGAGTTGCCTTATACAGTTGAGTGTTTAGAACTACAGCCTAATGGCTTGTTTGACTAATTTGCATTGGTTTAAACTTTTACTGTTGTGACAAACAAAAAATGTACTTTTTACAAAGAGAAACATTTTTTATTTTATTTTCCATGCATCATTATTTTAAAACCCAATTTTCTAATTTTGCAATTGATGAATGTTAATAGCAAAGACTAAAGGGAAAAAAAACATGAGCATATTTATTTGTGGGACTTAGTTAGATTTAACATCACACTGCATTATTAGTTGTTTTAAATTAATTACTTTTTGAAATATCAATTTATGGTAGGCCTAATATTAATAATTATATTCAGAAGATGATCCTCATATCAATCACCGTGGTTACAAATTGTTGCCATCCTAACCTTTGTAGCCTTTACTGAGAGACTATTTTTTCAAAACTAAGAAGGGACTAGTTTTAGGAATTTATTATAGGAAGTATTAAGGATAAGCAGATTGTTGCTGAGGTGTTATCATTTAGAGCTGACTCACGGTGAATCAGAGGGTTGATGTTATACAAGGCTGCATTACAGAGCATATTCATATATGTCCAGAGCCGATCCGCCCTATACGCTCACTACGCAAGCTGCGTAGGGCCCCGCAAATTACTCGAGGCCCCGCCTCCCCCTCGTGTCATAGCGCGTCAATTAATGTTTACAACATCCATGACAAAATGAAGCGAAACTATCCTTCTGGTCACGAAAAGAGGAAAAAAACACCATGAGAGTGCGGGAACAACAATCAGGTAAACTTGTGTTCTCTCCTCTCCAAGTTTGATGTCAGCAAATTAAAGTTATGTTTATGGGCATTTCTATTGTGTTTTTTTTCGGTCTTGCTAACCTAGCTGGGCAGGCAGGCAGTGCATCTCTTGTCTAGCTGCTAACGCCAGTCCCTTCCAGGGCTGTGTTTTGTGACTTTGTGCCTGACAAAAGTGAGAGTAAAATACAATTATTTATTACGTTTGATAAACGACGAAGTGCAACGGTGTTTGTTTACTGCAGCTCGGAAAAGATAACCGCGTCGGGTGTGTTATCGTGCGTTAGGCGTGTACATGAAATGAAACGCGCATTTTTCAAGCAGAAATATATGTGAAAACCAGACAGACTGTAGGCTACAATATATGGGTGTGAATGATGGCACTCCTCATCAAAGTACAAGTGTGATATTCTTCTCAATTTATTCTAGACAGTCCAAATAGTGGTGGTGGCCATACTGATGCCGAAAATGCCCAGACTGTAGAGAGAACCAAAGTTAATCCCAAAAGCCAAAGTTCAGGGTTATAATTCATTATTTTCTTCTTATTTATGTTTACGTTAATATTCACTTATTTAATAATATTCACTTGTTATCTTAATATTATAGAAAATACTCTATTCCAGGGGTCTTCAACGATTTTTAAGCCAAGGACCTCTTAACTGAAAGAGAGATGGAGCAGGGACCCCCATACATATAAACGGTATAAAATCAAGTTGCATATTAAATTGGGCCTACAATAACCTGTAGGGTGGCCTAAAGTCTTTATACATATCTGTTTTGCATAGAATACTAAACTATTCAAATAGCCTAATAATTGTTGGCATGATTTTATAAATCATGTTTTAATGTAAAACATATGTGGCAAAGTGAATCGTTAGGATTAACTACCAGTGTATGGCCTTAGTGACTACCTTGCAGGCCAGTAAGCAGTGGGGATTTTGCTAATATGTTGTATGCTGTATGTTTTTTGAAAAATCTTTCAAAAATTTACAAGCATTTGGAGGCCCCCCTGCATTGACTCCGAGGACCCCCTACGGGTCCCGGACCCCCTGTTGAAGATCACTGCTCTATTCAATAAATATAGTTGGTTTGAACCTCATTCTGTTCTATATTGTTGTATTTATTCTTTGACTGTTTTGTTTAAAGGAGGGATGATTGTATTGGGAGCACTGAAGTGTCAGGTGTGACTGTGTGGCAAATGGTTTACATAGCTCACGGCATCACGGGTCAGGTAGAGGGCCCCTTAGCAGAATTTTGCTTAGGGCCCCAGGGAGGTCAGGATCGGCACTGTATATGTCCTCTGTGAAGTGGAGATTGATCAGATCTGTGCGAAAGGTCCTGTATTCAACACTAAAGGTGCAGTGTCTGGACGAGGAAGGTCTTCACACAGTCCTCTGTGAAGTGGAAGCTATTATTAACAGCCGTCCCATAACCAAAGCATCCACTGATCTTAACGACCTGGAAGCACTAACCCCTAACCATCTTTTACTTCTAAAAACCAAGCCATCTCTGCCACCAGGACAGTTCCTAAAGGAGGACGTATATGCCCGCTGTAGATGGAGACAAGTGCAATACATGTCCAATCTATTTTGGAAAAGATGGATTGCCGAATATCTGCCGCAACTACAGGAGCGTCAAAAGTGGTCAGGTGTAAAACGGAACTTCATTCCTGGAGATATCGTCATAGTTGATGATTCAGCTCCTCGCAACGCATGGTTAACTGGAAGGATAATTCAAACTATCCCGGACAAAAGAGGACTCGTGCGAATGGTACGGATTAAAACCAAGACCAGCTGTCTGGACAGGCCCATCACCAAAGTTTGCCTCCTGCAGGACGCAGAAGAGTTGTGAGGGGTAGCAGCTGATTCTCTGACCTATTGATTCTTACTTAGTGACTTTCTTTGACTGGACTAGACATGAGGGGGCGGTAAAACCCACCTTCTAGAAGAAAAAAGAATATGACATTGTATACTATATTAATAAGCCCTTTCATTTTTTACAGGTCTCCTATGTTATGTGTTAATAATTATACAGTCCCTCCAGAAAAACGCGATTATGCGATCGCAGAATTCAATGCATAATCAGCCAATGTCCGCATATTCATGCGGGGGCCGCATTTTTTAAAATACGCCGCACTTTCGCCGCATAAATTGCCGATTTCCGCGCAAAATATGCGGTGCTTGCATGATTTCATAATCCCCGCATTTTCGTTGCAAAAAAGTCACATATATCTAGGGTGGGTACCGAAACTCGGTGCCAATGGGCCCCCGGATCCGACGTAAACGGTAGTAACGAGACCGAATAAGAACGAAGATTTCGGTGCCTGACTTTACACTACAATCGACAGCAGGTAACGTTAGCCTACCTTAAGATAGCAGCGTGATTAAACACGGTTAAAATGCTGACAGGTGACGTTAAACAGTGTAAAGTGTGACTGTATATCAACAGTCTGCTCTGCAGCGCAGCAGCTGCTGATGTCAAACACAGACGTTGCATTCACTGACACTGGTAATTGTTTGGTTTTGGTTGGTTATTGTAAAATACCATTTTCCCATCTGGTGGTTGTTTTTGTCGTCCAACAGCAATTTACTGGTGAAATAAGTTATTGTTTATTATAAGTTATAGTTATTACATCACTATTAAATCATTTAATTTTGACCATATGGCCTTAGTAATAAACAATGTGTCCTTAATGTCACCGACTGTTGTTGAGTAGGCCTATCCTTTCTTAAAAAGACTTTAAAAAAAAACTTTCTTAAAAAGTATCAGTTCAGGCACAGTTTTAAAAATACCGATTTAGCACCAGTATCAGAAAAAAACCCAAACAATACCCAACCCTACATATATCTCAGCAGAAAGTTAAAAAATGTTGCGTTTACTTCACACAAGAGCAGCCATTTTCCCCTGTTGCCATGGGAACGTTATAAAGTGACGTAATTTCACCTACTGAGAACACGGTGTTGGGGGAATCACTTTTTTTCTCTTTTTCATCAAACCGCAGTTTTTCCAAGTTTCCGCAATTTTTGCAAATTCCCGCAATTTCATCGCATAAAATGGCATAAATATCCCGCATATTCCATTGCATTTTTTAAGAAAACGTGCCGCATAATCAAGGATTTTTGCCCGCAACAATCACGAAAAAACTCCACGTTTTTCTGGAGGGACTGATTATTATCGCCGTGTAATAATTAGGGGCCGGAATATAGGAGCCATGTATATTATGTTTGTCTATGGTTTATTGTTTTCACCTATCGCGTAACGTAGGATGTCACGGGGGTTGGTCTGACAATAATCAGTCTATTTATACACCTGGGCACCTGCATGGCAGAGGCTAGAGAGGGGTGAGCTTGGGTTTTTTCATTTTTTCTGTTGACCGCAAGTTTCTCCACATTTACGTTCACCCTTTGCAGTATTTCTCAGACAACCTGAATTTTGTTTCTTAATGTTTTTCCGACTTTCAAATGAGCAATAAATCTTTAAAAGCACATCTCGGAGTGGACCTGAATCATTCAAACAGGTGATTGTTTCCTGACTCAGCCTCTCGGCGGCTTATGGAGGTAGCAAAGAAGCCGCTACAGTTGGAAAGGTCTCAACCTCCACAGTAACATACGTCATTCTGAAGAGGATACATAACTCCTGCTTTGAAATATTGACCTCTGAATCTTGAACCCAGTCCATGTTTGAAGGCTTGTCATTTAGCAACAGAAGCTGCTACAAACAAAGGATCAGCTGTTATAGAAGGCTCTGGACCTCAGCTGTCATGTAGATATGGTCTCCAAAGTTTACCCACTGTAAGCAATGTCAAATATGGTAATAAGCTATTTTCACCTATTTAACGATTATATTTTTAAAATCTGATGACACCAGTGTGTTTCCCATCCCAAAAAACCCCAGGGTGCATCCAAAATTCTACACTGTCAACTTCTAATTATGAGAAATGTACCAATATACTTTAAAACTACAACTCCCATAAGATACGTGCCACAGAACCTGTTCCAAAGCTAGTGTACTTGTAGTTCTTCCGGGGTGGGGGGGAGGACTTGTTCGGCTCCTGTGTTTCTGTTGTCTGCCGTGAATGGGCTTCATTCCATTTCAGATTGCTGCTGCCCGCCGACCGAGCAGACAGTACATGAGACAAATACATGAAACTCTATTTTATTGTTATTATTATCCTCATTGTTTAAATCATCAAATACAATGTTATACAAAACCATCAATATTACGAATATTATGTATTTTTTAACTTCTTATTCACCGAGCGGTACGTAGCCTACTACGTCACTTTTATTTTTAAATGTTATTACGCTGCTTAACTTACTGGAACAAAACAGGTGTTGTTGCTGTTGACAAAATCACTGCTTTTATATATATATATATATATATATATATATATATATATATATATATATATATATATACACAAAACAGTATCAAAAATATTTGAAAGGTTGGTCAATGAGCAATTTAATGAATACATGAATAAAAAACACTTCATGTTTAAATTCCAATCTGGATTCAGGAAGTCACATTCTACCGAATCATGCCTACTCTATTTATCCGACATCATACACAGGGAAATAGATAATGGAAATCTCTGTGGAATGGTGTTATTGGATCTTCAAAAGGCATTTTATACGGTAAACCATGACAGATTGATTGCTAAACTTGAGGCCTTGGGGGCAGACAGCGCCACCTGTAGATGGTTTAGATCTTACCTATCAGGGAGGGAACAATTGGTGGTCTTGGAGGGGCTATTGTCAGACCCTTGTGTAGTTGAATGTGGAGTTCCACAAGGAAGTATTCTTGGACCATCATTATTTTTAGCATATATCAATGATATGGCAGACTCCTGTTCATGTGAATTATTTCTGTACGCAGATGATTCTGCACTTTTAATGTCCCATAAACAACAATCCATTCTAGAGAGTAACCTAAGCTCTGAGCTATCCTCTGTAAACAATTGGCTTATTGACAATATGTTATCACTAAATTTTGATAAGACAGAGGCCATCCTGTTCCGCTCAAAATATAAATTACATAGATGCCCGGAATTTAGAGTTATTTTAAGTAATGTTCTGGTCAATACAAAAACGTCAGTAAAATATTTGGGATGCATTTTACAAAACAGTTTGGATGGCAGAAAGATGGCAAATAAGGTTTTGAGTAAAGTTACCGGGCTAACAAAGTTTTAAGCTAGAAATTCAAAATTTTTAGATAGGTCAACAATGATCATTTTAGCTAATGCTTTAATTTTAAACCAATTTGAATATGCATGCACTTCATCGTTTGAAGGCCTAACAAAACGACTTAAAGGGAGACTGCAAACAGCACAGAATAAATTAATAAGAATAATTTTAAACATGGGCCATAGGTCTCATATAGGTAGGTCACAATTTGCTGAACTTAACTGGCTCCCTGTTGAGTCACGTGTTATTATGTCTAGACTGACCATGATTCATAAAATATTGTATGATGGTAATGTCCCAAATTATTTGCTGTGTCTTACTACGAAGATGAAAGACAAACACAATATTAACACTCGTGGGAGCATATCAGACCTCTGTCCTCATGGTGTCCCCAGAACCCGCGTACCTAACAGTAGTTCCGCATTACATTAATTAATTTGCAGCAAGTTTCATTTATTTTTATACCGTGTATTCTCTGTGTAAATTCATGTACCGAACCGAGACGCCCGTACCGTTTCGGTTCAATACGAATACATGTACCGTTCCATCCCTAACACACACACACACACACACACACACACACACACACACACACACACACACACACACACACACACACACATTTTACTAGACTGTTCCACAACTGTTCATATATTGACATTTTGCACTCTATTTTCTCAGGTATTTAAAGTGTTCATATTGTGTGCATTTTCAGGTTCCTAATTGTATTTTGAGGTTGTACCAGAATAGGTTTTATGCTAGCAGCTAGGCGAGCATTATAACGTGTGTTCCAAAGTGACCACGTTTGTCTCTGAAGTAAAGGCTGGACTACAACAGAGCTGTTTGGAGCAGTTTGTGAACAGTGTTTTCTGTTGGAGATGGTAGAAGTCCCTTTGGGGGGGGGGCTTTGCTTTTTCACTTTATAACCCTAAAAAGTGTATAAAAACATATGTAACATAATAATGGAAAAGCATAATGAGCACTTTATTTCATTTATTGTGTTGAAAGTATGGTTGCAGTACTTTGTGTCATGTACAATGTAGATGTTTATGTGTTTGAGTGAGAAAAAAAATAAAGTTACGGAATGTTGCCTCTGTCTTCACTGGTCTGGCTCTGCACTCTCCCTTCCTGGATTTTGAAAAGAAGTTTGAAACGAGGATCCCCTTATGATGTGGTGGCTTGTCCTCGATCAGCATTCTCATTATAATGCAGTGCAGTAAAAAGAAAATCAAACATGAAAACAATTGCAAGAAATGGGCAAATGTTCTCAAAAAGTAAACAGCATTCCCAGATATGGATAGACCACGTTCTTTGGAGTGAACCGCAAGATGACGCTATTGAATGCCTCCTTTTTGGCTATTTTTGGTCAGCTCCTTTTCCAGGTTGTAGAACGCAGGCGTTCCTGCAAGACAAAAACATTATATAGTACATCATATCATATTATTGGTAATGACCATAATTGCAGCTAATAAATATAACCAAACCAGTTGAATGAAACAAACCTGCTGAGAGCCATTTACTCTTGTACCTTGTTTTTTGGATCGTATGGAGGCATTTTGGGAAGATGGGGTCCTCATGTGTGTGAACATCCCGAAGATGGTTCAGGAGGGAGGTCCATTTAGCCACTCTCTCCGGCCCCGTTTTGGATGATGCAGGTGTCCAGTAGATGTGGTTTCTGATGGCTGGCATCCACCTCTTTACTTTTTGACAGTCCTTTTTTTTTGCTTATTTTATCCAATTTCTTTGAAAGTCCTACAAATAATAACTATTTCTTTTTTCAAAAGTTAGCCCAGTATGAATGAAGCTTTATGTGTAGACTCACCAGGTATAGCTAGGCCTACAAGGTGCTTTCTATACGTAAAAAAGCCCACCAATACAGTCAGCAAATATTTATGCAATTTCCCCTCCCTTGCAACAAAAGGAAATATACCTTTCTCCATGTGCCAGACATCGTAGAATTGTGTTTGTGTTTTCCTCCCTCAGGAATTTCTGAATTTGTGGGTGACGGTCGGTCACGATGCAATCGATGGTTTCACCCCGTGCACCCAACAATGACAGACTCCTCTTCAGGCCCTCTTTCTCCATGTGTGAGCTCCCACCAACCTCATTGCTCTGTCAAAAAGCACAAGTATGGATCCATATTTAAAATGTGTGGCATTGGCAAAATTTATAACAAGAAAAAGAAAACAGTCAAACTTCATTCGTCCTGCCCACCTGAACCAACTGGAGATCAACAACAGTGTTGGTCTTGAGATCCATCATGGTATAGCTAACATATTTTGCACAGTGGCCTGTGAAAACATTGTCACAATCTTGTATTGAAGTATGTGGTATGTCTTTATAATGGTCTATTAATTTACAATTAAACATAACATGTCTTAGCAGTGCAGTAAATATACCTGGAGAGTTAGCCCTCATGGCACCACCGAGTATGTCTTTCTTATCTTGTCTGAGCTGCTGCAGCATCACCTCCTGCGAATGTTTCCATGTGTGTACTATAGCTGGTTCCACAAAGGTTCTGGCAAGCCGACGCAACGTGTCATACAGAAATATCTGCAGACGCATTGCCTTGAACACCTAATGTTACACGAAAATGACAACAGGTTTTTATAACATTAAACATATGCCATATACAATAATGGAGCAAGCTATTATTTACTCATTCTTCATTTACCTTTTGAAGTTTGAAGAACGAGGCTCCACTGATGTACACTGCAGCAGAAAGCGTACGTTCCCAGCTGGTGTATTATCCAGAAGAGGCTGGCTTTTCCAACTTCGAGAATAGTCACAGTGCTTGCAAAGCTGTTCCACTGATACAAATGTCCCAAGCCTTTTGGTTTTTACAAGGCATGCACGCTTGCACATAGCACACACCTCAAACAGCTCCATCAGACAGGTCTCATACACTGTGTACTTTCTAATTGCCTGTGTGGAGGTGAATGCAGCATCTCTGGAGGGGGAGGGGAAAACTGTTTCAGCAATAAGCGAACACTTTCACAAAATATAGCAGGACTGCTGAAATACACAATGTCCGTTTCAGCAAACAAACGGAAAAATGATTATATACATTTAGACAAAGACATTTCTGTAACTCATGATATGACTGTTGACTCTGTCAAAGTTGAGACTGAGTCTGCAGGGTCATAGGTTGTGTCCGGCCCTTGAGAAGTAATAATTGAGCTCCCCTCGAAAGGGTCCTCCTCCTCCTCCAGGCGAGGTCTCTTAGACGGACTTTTTATGGGTGTTGAGCTTAGATAAGGGATATGAAGGGATCAGTGGATGTGCCAAAGTCCTTGCAGGACACAGTAGCCAAGTAGGACAGCTGTAATAAAAGTATATTTTCTATGATAACAAAGGCATTCTTAGTAAAACATGACAGCACTGTCATAGTATAAATCCAAGCAGTAAAGGCTGCAACAGCTCATTGTAACACTTGATCAAAAGCAATTTGCAATCTATAAAACTACAAACCTTCACTTTTGTAATGTGAACAAAGAGTCCTAGAAGAGAGTTGTGTGCCCAGTGCCGATCCTGACCTCCCTGGGGCCCTAAGCAAAATTCTGCTAAGGGGCCCTCTACCTGACCCGTGATGCCGTGAGCTATGTAAACCATTTGCCATTGCCACACAGTTACACCTGACAGTTCAGTGCTCCCAATACAATCATCCCTCCCTTAAACAAAACAGTCAAAGAATAAATACAACAATATAGAACAGAATGAGGTTCAAACCAACTATATTTATTGAATAGAGCAGTGATCTTCAACAGGGGGTCCGGGACCCGTAGGGGGTCCTCGGAGTCAATGCAGGGGGGCCTCCAAATGCTTGTAAATTTTTGAAAGATTTTTCAAAAAACATACAGCATACAACATATTAGCAAAATCCCCACTGCTTACTGGCCTGCAAGGTAGTCACTAAGGCCATACACAGGTAGTTAATCCTAACGATTCACTTATGTGAATATGTTTTACATTAAAACATGATTTATAAAATCATGCCAACAATTATTAGGCTATTTGAATAGTTTAGTATTCTATGCAAAACAGATATGTATAAAGACTTTAGGCCACCCTACAGGTTATTGTAGGCCCAATTTAATATGCAACTTGATTTTATACCGTTTATATGTATGGGGGTCCCTGCTCCATCTCTCTTTCAGTTAAGAGGTCCTTGGCTTAAAAATCGTTGAAGACCCCTGGAATAGAGTATTTTCTATAATATTAAGATAACAAGTGAATATTATTAAATAAGTGAATATTAACGTAAACATAAATAAGAAGAAAATAATGAATTATAACCCTGAACTTTGGCTTTTGGGATTAACTTTGGTTCTCTCTACAGTCTGGGCATTTTCGGCATCAGTATGGCCACCACCACTATTTGGACTGTCTAGAATAAACTGAGAAGAATATCACATAGTTAGTTAAGCAGTCATTTACACTACTTGTTACATGTTACAAATGTGTAAACATTTGAATGTTTGAATTAAAATCTTACCATCAAAATATTCCTTTTCTGCACTTTCTTGTAACATTTAAATAGTGAACTAATGATCCAGATATCAATAATCCCTGTGAGTGATATCAATAATTAACTTTTGTACAAGTGAACATGTAATTCCTGATATCAAAAATAGACATTGGTAGGTAAAAATTAACTAAGGGAACCTACCAGTAAAATAACCAAGAATTCACTTTGCAAATAGTAATAAAATTGAATTCTTGATATCAGAAATGCATAAACTGTGAATGAATAAAAGCTAAAATGGCTTGCCATAGCATGTTAAAGTTTGTATTTATTTATTATTACCGGTATGCATGTTGAAGCAATTCTTGATTTATGGTTATTATTTACTGAGGGATGTGCATCCATATTGACCAGTATGTCCAGCTAATCAACATTTTAAATTCAATATAGCCTATAAATCAATGTCAAATTGTCAAAACATTACTTTCCATCTTGCATAATTAGTGCAGTTGTTTAGAGTTTTTAACTACACATTGTCTGAGACTAGATAATCAGTGTCTTAAAAGTATGTATAATGTGTACTTTGATGAGGAGTGCCATCATTCACGCCCATATATTGTAGCCTACAGTCTGTCTGGTTTTCACATATATTTCTGCTTGAAAAATGCGCGTTTCATTTCATGTACACGCCTAACTCACGATAACACACCCGACGCGGTTATCTTTTCCGAGCTGCAGTAAACAAACACCGTTGCACTTCGTCGTTTATCAATAATAATTTATCAATAATTGTATTTTACTCTCACTTTTGTCAGGCACAAAGTCACAAAACACAGCCCTGGAAGGGACTGGCGTTAGCAGCTAGACAAGAGATGCACTGCCTGCCTGCCCAGCTAGGTTAGCAAGACCGAAAAAAAAACACAATAGAAATGCCCATAAACATAACTTTAATTTGCTGACATCAAACTTGGAGAGGAGAGAACACAAGTTTACCTGATTGTTGTTCCCGCAATTCACTCTCATGGTGTTTTTTTCCTCTTTTCGTGACCAGAAGGATAGTTTCGCTTCATTTTGTCATGGATGTTGTAAACATTAATTGACGCGCTATGACACGAGGGGGAGGCGGGGCCTCCAGTAATTTGCGGGGCCCTACGCAGCTTGCGTAGTGAGCGTATAGGGCGGATCGGCTCTGCGTGTGCCAACACTCTGTCTTTTAGGGGGCTCGGTCTGCAGCCAATATCTTTTGTAGCTGGTAACTCTAATGATGAACTGGCCTATATAAAAAAGAGAAATGCCATCAACTCATCTTACATGTATTATTATGCCAACAGATACATCAAGCAAAAAAGTATCACTAATAAATACACTCTGGGAGAAGAAAGTCATTACACATAATGGTTGGCTTTGAGTGTAAATTGTGATGTAGCAGTCTCAATCATACACTCGTTTTGCCCTGGACAACACTAACATATTCCCGTTTATAAAACATTTCCAAACACATTATTTTCGCAAATTTCCGAAACTTAGACCCGGCGGGGTATGTGTTCTGCTTGACCGACTGAGTCTCCGGGTTTGCATGTGGACACCATGCTAATTGCTAGAAGCTAGCGGTTAGCATTACCTTGTACTATGTGGCAAAACACACACTTAGCTACTTGGTTAGTTTGGCAAAACACTTTTTGTAGTCAGTGTAGAATTGCAAAATAAAGACAGCTAAATATTTCTACAATTCGAAATACTCCCTTGAAAATGAATTTGATGCTAAACAATTTGCAAGATCAGAAATGCAATACACTGTTTGAATTCTAGGCGAGCTAGCAGCTATTGTAACTTGTGGTGTACCAAAATGGTAGCAGCTTGCTAACCTTATATATATATATATATATATATATATATATATATATATATATATATATATATATATATATTAGTGGTGGGCATAGATACATTTTTTTAATCTAGATTAATCTCACTGTAATCTTGGAATTGGCTAATTTGATTAATTTGAATTCTGCCCGAAGGCATTCAGAATATGTGTGCTACCCAAATAATGACTAAAAGTAAGTCTTTGAGAACGGGTTTCTCAAGCCAGGTGGCGCATTAGACCAGGGGCTCATCTCCTCTTCCCAGAATGCATCACAAACTGCTTGAGAAAGCTGTTCTACTATGATAACTCGTGATTAAAATAAATCATGTTCAATAAGATGTACTACTTGTGTTTACTACAGTGTTTCTGCGTTGGTCTTTTTCAGTCGCAGAAAATACTTTTCAATACTCATCTGGGATGAAGCAGCAAACATTCAGTGCAAGAGTAAAAAAATGACAACATTATTTATAATACATTTATTTGATTCACAGCTGCTACTTATAGTGTTTTGACCTTGACAATCCAACTGCATTTTACCGCAAACTTGCGACTAGTTAACTTTCTAAAGCGGGCGAAATCGCTGGTTTGCTAAGAGTCGGGTCGGGACTCTGACATTAACACACTGGCAGACGCAAGTGACAGAGAGACGGAGGAGAGCATGGAAGTAAATATGCTGCTGAACGAATACGCTGCATGTTTTAAATAGCGGTAAAAAAATTAATAAACGCAAGTGCAGCGGGCGGTGTTGATTTTGAGGCGGACCGCCGCACATTAGTCTATGTGTGGGAAACACTGTTACTAACTGTTTATTCATCCATCCATCGTCGTCCGCTTATCCGGTGTCGGGTCGCGGGGGGAGCAGCTCCAGCAGAGGACCCCAAACTTCCCTTTCCCGAGCCACATTAACCAGCTCTGACTGGGGGATCCAGAGGCGTTCCCAGGCCAGGTTGGAGATATAATCCCTCCACCTAGTCCTGGGTCTTCCCCGAGGCCTCCTCCCAGCTGGACGTGATGAACTGTTTTACAGTCAGTAGGCTGTAAACATCCGCACTAAAATATCAAAGTTAAAGTCATCCTAGCTTGCGTAGTAGCCTATAGACCAGCTCCCAACCCAATTCTGAGAATAGATTAACGGCGATATTTTTTTTATCGCCCGATAAGAGTCTCATGTTAACACAGCACGTTGACGGCCCACCACTAATATATATATATATATATATATATATATATATATATATATATATATATATATATATATATATATATATACACACATATGGTATACATATGTATATTGCACAGGTTTATGGGCAGGTTATGGAATAAAGAAATAAATATATTGTGCAGTTTTGCATGTTAGCAGTGCAAGGGCTTGTTTCGCGGTTCTTCAAAAAACAAAACACCACTAAATGTTGTGTTAAAATGTGTTGTAACTCGCATTACTGAGATTGTAACAGATATATTACTGCGTTACAGCCAAAAGGAATACATTACTGTAATTGCGTAACTTTTGTAATGCGTTACTCCCAACACTGGTAATGAAATATTATAAATATTTCTCAAAATGAAAGACAGTTTTTTTAAATGGTAGATATCGGTCCAACCTGCATCTATCTTCTTCAACAGGGAATTATCATTTTAGTTGCTGGAGATGTTCTCCTTAGAGACCTCCTATACAAATACTTCCTTTTTATGTTCATCCAATATTTATACCTGAGAGTTTCCAGTCTCCTTGGATCCTTAAGTCCATCCGACAGTAGCTTCACTCCTGAGTCTCCTGGATGATTGAAGCTCAAGTCAAGTGCTCTCAGATGGGAGGGGTTGGAGCTCAGAGCTGAGACCAGAGAAGAACAGCCTTTAGGCCCGTTCACATAGGACGCGGCATGCGCTGCGCTATGAAACCCATTATTGTGTATGGCTTGCGCGCACAACAGCTGATCTGCCGCTGCGCTGAGCATAGCGCAAGCGGCATTTTCCGGCTTGCCGTTCTCGCGCGTGCCGCGGCCAAGGTTAAACATGTTGATTTAGTTTTTTTCAGACACGTGACAGCACGTCACAGCGCACAGCGGCTGCTCTTGCGCGTGCCGCGGTCAAAGTTCAACATGGTTCAACTTTGACCGCGGCAAGCGCAAGAGCAGCCGCGGTGCGCTGTGACATATGTCACAAGCACCCTATGCTTTCAAAAAACAAAAACAACACAGAATGCACGTGGATCCACAAACGGAACAGCAAGTAGCCTATTTATACCAATGACATAATCAAGCTGACAAGTCCATATATTTGCCATTGTTTATTCCAAGATAGTGAAACTGCTTTGTGTTGTCCATATTTAACAGTTCACTGTAAGTATAGTCTAATGAACAATGCACGTGAGCACTACTCCATATATGTTAAGTATAAGCATTACTGATCTGAGAAATGCGCCAAAGCAATGGAGAAGAACTGTAGCCTACTGTTGTGAGCTGAAAAACCAAATACCAAGTTGATTAGCCTATATATGGCTCCATACAGGTACTTGTAAGATATATTTGTATTTGTATGTTTACATTATGTAAAATATGTTTGGACTGATTGACACGTCATGTTCGTTTTCATTGAAGTAGGTAATATGCCTTCACACAGAATAATTACCCATTAACAAGTGTACGTAAACTCCAGTTTTGGAGAAATTAATTGTACTACATATGTAGGCTATTAAACAAAGTGTTTTCCAGAGTATGAATGGATGATGATGATGATGAATGTATGAATTTAGGCTCATATCTTAGATTTATTATACCCGACTGCAATGACTGCAGACCTCTTATGTATGTAAAATGCAATGACACGTAGTTTTAAAATGCACCATCTTATTTAGAAATTCAAATAATCCACACGTCTTCATCTTCATTTTCTTCATTTATTTATTTTTAAACAGGGACAACATACATTAACCTTAGACAGGAGAGATGCATTTGACCAGGTTTCCAGTGTAGTCCCTGGGCAGGCTGATGTCAACAAATACATTTACTAACACTTTTACCCCAAAACCAACATTAACATGATGGGAGAGCCGGACGGTTGAAACGCGGGACAGATGAAACATTCCAGTTTTCTCCGAGTGCAATGATGATAGATAGACTTCCTCAGGTCAACACATAGAGCATGTTAACCTCCTTCTATCAGCCACATATCTTCCTGTTATTTCCTCTTATCACGGAGTTACAGGCGATAAACCAGTTTTGATGGTGGAAAGTAAACTTCATTAGCGGTTACATTTTTTCGATTATTAATGAGTGTTTTTCATTTAAAGTTTTGACTACATGCGGGTTATGTGGGTTATGGGCACTGCACTCCAAATAATTATTTGGAGTGAGTGCAGTGTCCATAACCCACGTAAAAAACGACATTTTCCACAATAGACATACATAATAAACATTATATTAATGGGAACACCTACTGTTCTAGCTATAAAAAAATGGCAGAATCATCCACAGTGCATGATATTTCAATAACCGCTTCATACACGCTTCATGATGACGGCGATGAGTTGTTAAGAGACATTCACAAAGACGTAAAGCCCAGCAACAATCTATGAAACATTACGCACGCCCCACTGTTGCTGTAATAATTCCTGAACGGTTTTGTTCAAAGCTGAAGATGCAGCTGTATTTGACAGATGACAGGTGGAGGTTGCTAGTGACAAAATATTAGCTTTCAGTGTGATACGATCGCTTTGTAAATTTCGTTTAATTAAAAAGTGTTTCAACTGTCCCGGCTCTCCCCTACCCTTCATTCATTTACAGATATGCTCCCACATACACATCAGTTACTATACATTATGTGAACATGTTTGTTTTAAAAGAAGCCATTTAGGCTTTTTTCTATTTAGAGGAGTGTAAGAAAAGGTGGAAGAACCTAAGGGACAGGTACATAAAGGAGAGGAGGCAACAGAGAGACAACAAAAGTGGTGCAGGGACAGACCAACAAAGTACTTGGAAGTACTTTTCCATACTGTCTTTTCTGGAGCCACACGTCAGGGAGAGACACATTGTAGAACTGGACTATCGGAATGTTGTTCGTATCCGGGAAATCGTAGAACCGACTCTCGTCAGCAGACTGTCAAATTGCTCCCTGTTGAGCCAAAAGTAGCCCTGGAACCGGTCAAAATGCGGAGCTCCTTCACCAGCCGGAATTCCCCCAACTGCTGTCTGGACCTGAGGGTCTCGTGCACCCACACCCTTGTTGCTGCGGCTGCCTTCCTCCGTCTTCTCCTCCTCTCAATCAGGGCAAGTGCCAAGGCTTTCTTTTGGTTGACAGAAAGAAACCTCTTCGCCACCAAATCACAGGTGTATACACAATGTCGCATGTAACGCACATCTGATTTCAACACCGGACGCAGACGTGACGTGATTTAAATATTGTCGCATGTATGACGTAAATTTCGTAACTGCCTCTTCTGCGCTGAGCCCCGCGGCAAGCACAACGAAAGTTATTTTGGGAAAAGGACAACCTAGCGGCGAGCGCAGCGCATGCCGCGTCCTATGTGAACGGGCCTTTTCTCTGAGATCAGACAGCCTGACAGACTGCAAACACACAGAACAATACATGTCACACGATCTGCGGATACGGTGGGGTTACGTTTACATTATCACTGATTCTTTCTACTCACAATCAAACACCCACTAATTTCCATAAACAATCTGACAACATTACTGGTAGCTCTCTGATTCCTGTCTGATATTTCAAGTTCCAACAACAGAGTGAGAAGAAAACAACATAAAACATGTTTATGGAAAGAGACTGGAAGTAAATAAATGCAACTGTTCGAAATCATACAAGCAGAGACAAAACGTTACGAGTTTATCCATTAATGTTAATCAGGATTTAGGTGACCATCAGTTGAACAGGTTGATGAATCCTGACCTGAGATTCTTCAGTTTACAGTATGGACTCTGAAGTTCAGCCGACAGAAGCTTCCCTCCTGAATCCTTCAGGTTGTTATTACTCAGGTCCAGCTCTCTCAGACTAGAGGACTCAGAGCTGAGAACTGAGGACAGAGCTTCACAGCTTCTCTCTGACAGGTTACAGACACGCAGCCTGAAGAGACAGTAATCAACAAGAAGATAAATATTAGTATTATTAAAATGTAAAACAATAGTATAGGTCGAGTCTGGACTTAAAGTATTATCAAAAGACAAAAGGATCTGATTTGCAGTTCAAGAAACTAAGACATTTTAACTTAAGGGTCAAACAAGGTTATTTTTTTCAGTTTAACTGAAATATAAACTGGAAATCTAGATGGTAACTTGTAAGGCATCACTAAATCTGCTGATCTATAATCTCTTCTCAGCTTGTTAAAATCCTAACAGTTAATTAAAATTAACTCAGGAATAGTCTGGATCAACAGAAGTACATTTCCAGGCTTTTTCCCTTGTCGTCCGCTCTCTCTGTGTTCTCTAATCTGAATTTGCTGCTGGTTGTCCCTCGACTTGCAAAACTCTATAAGCTTCTAAAAACAACAACAACCTTTGAGCTAGCGAACTACATGCTCAAAATGTCAGGTTTAGAAGATGTGGACGGTGCAACAAGGCAGGCCTGCTTGGTTCTTTCAGAGAATGATTGTAAAGATTTACAAAGAATATGTTTAGGCCATTTCCTCTCTAACTGGGACGTTTTGGGACTGATTGGTGGGATTGCTGTGGACAAAGTACACACGGAGATACACTGGTAAGAGCAACAATAAAGTTTCCTGCATATTCTCCAATCTGTACCAATGTATCCCAGTGGTACACATGTGCGGTAGTTTGAATGCACATAATTGTTGTAAAAATTTGCTGCTGAAAAGAGAGAGCCTTAGCGAAGCTTCAAGATGGCTGACAGATGTTTTTCTTTGGCTTACTTCGACTCGCCAGTACAACCCCCTATGGGCGGGTTAAAAACATGCGGAACTAGCTGCCTATAATCCACAGACTCTGGGCAAAAATCTTTTTCCAGACCCACAATACAGAGATCTCTTGTCTCAAGGGAGGGAAGCACGGTCATTTGAAAATACTACCATGTTTCTACTGATACAAAGCTTAATGCTAAATCTCTGAAGTATCCCTTTAACTTCATTTAATTTAATTTAATTTTATGTGGAGTTTTCTTTTGCGGAGTGCAAATGTTCCACCAAAACAAGTTTATTCCTGAGACTATTTACCAGAGCCACCGTCGCTGCTTCTGGAGCTTAGCTCCGCCCAGGACCATTGTGATTGGTTTAAAGAAATGCAAACAACCCAGAGAAATATGTGAAATCATTTTAACATAATGTGTAACCTAATCTGACCTGAGAGTCTCCAGTTTACAGTGTGGACTCTTCAGTCCAGCCGACAGCAGCTTCCCTCTTGAATCCTGCAGGTTATTGTTACTCAGGTCCAGCTCTCTCAGACTAGAGGACTGGGAGTTGAGAACTGAGGACAGAGCTTCACAGCTTCTCTCTGACAGGTTACAGCCACTCAACCTGGAGAGATGGCTATGAAGAAAAAACAATCAAGAACTTGAGAAGACAGCAGAGTCTTTAAGTTATGATATATGACTCCAAGTATCGCTGTACTTACACAGCTTTGTTGGATTCTCTGACCGCTGGCAGCAGCTTCAGAAGAGTCTCCTCTGAAGCAGAGTATTTCTTCAGGTCAAACAGGTCCAGATCTTCTTCTGATGACAGTAAGATGAAGACCAGAGCTGACCACTGAGCAGGAAACAGATTATATCTGGAGAGACATCCTGATCTCAGGCACTGTTGGATCTGCTCCACTAGAGAACGATCATTCAGTTCATTCAGACAGTGGAAAAGATTGATGCTTCTCTCTGCAGACAGATCCCCATTGATCTTCTTCTTGATGTACTCCACTGTTTCCTGATTGGTCTATGAGCTACTTCCTGTCTGTGTCAGCAGGCCTCGTAGGAGAGTCTGATTGGACTGAAGAGAAAGACCGAGGAGGAAGCAGAGGAACAAGTCCAGGTTTCCATTTGGACTCTGTAAGGCCTTGTCCACAGCACTCTGGTGGATATGTTTTACTTTTTCTCTGAAGACTTGTTTTCCTGACAGCAGATTGACTCCAGAGTTGGTGAATGTCAGATGGACATGAAGAGTAGCCAGAAACTCCTGAACACTCAGATGGACGAAGCTGAACACCTTGTCCTCGTACAGTTCTCTCTCCTCTTTAAAGATCTGTGTGAACACTTCTGAGTACACTGAGGCTGCTCTGATATCGATGCCACACTCTGTCAGGTCTGATTCATAGAAGATCAGGTTGCCTTTCTGCCATTGCTCAAAAGCCAGTTTTCCCAGAGACTCAATCATCTTCCTGCTCTCTGGACTCCAGTGTGGATCTGTTTCAGCTCCTCCATCATACTTGACTTTCTTCACTTTGGACTGAACCACCAAGAAGTGGATGTACATCTCAGTGAGGGTTTTGGGCAGCTCTCCTCCCTCTCTGGTCTTCATCACATCCTCCAGAACTGTAGCAGTGATCCAGCAGAAGACTGGGATGTGGCACATGATGTGGAGGCTTCGTGATGTCTTGATGTGGGAGATTATTCTGCTAGCCTGCTCCTCATCTCTGAATCTCTTCCTGAAGTACTCCTTCTTCTGTGGGTCAGTGAACCCTCTGACCTCTGTCACCATGTCAACACACTCAGGAGGGATCTGATTGGCTGCTGCAGGTCGTGTGGTTATCCAGAGGTGAGCAGAGGGAAGCAGATTCCTATTCCCTCTGATGAGGTTTGTCAGCAGCACATCCACTGAGGTGGACTCCAGAGGAAGTCAACACTCATCCAGACCATCAAAGATGGACACAACTTGGAACTCTTCAAACCTACAGATTCCTGCTTCTTTGGTTTCACTAAAGAAGTAATCAACAAGTTCCACTAAGCTGTACTTTTCCTCTTTCAGCTCTCTGAAGGTGAATGGAAATGTGAACTGGATGTCCTGGTTGGCTTTGTCTTCAGCCCAGTCCAGAGTGAACTTTTGTGTTAAGACTGTTTACCTGATGCCAGTCACTCCCTTTGTCATCACTGTTCTGATTGGTTCTTCTCTTCCAGGTGGGGCTTTAAAGATGTCTTCTTGTCTGATTGTTGTTTCTGGTCTGTCTGGTTTCCTGGATGCTGTTTCAATCTATCTGACCACATGTTCATCATTGACCTCTGCAGTCTCTCTCTTTGTGATGTAGATCTCTGTGAACATCTGATTCAGAAGGGTTTGGTTTCCTGCTTTAGCAATCCCCTCAAACACACACTGGAACTTCTTGTTTAGGTTAGATTTCAGTTTACGCTTACAAACTCCAGAATTACTTCCTGTAAGAACACACAACAAAGAAGATCATTAAGTGATTTATTAAGTACATATGACATTTAATTCCCCTAAACATATAAATCCTCTTACTGCTCTGCAGATGGTCAGCCAGCTCATCCTGCTTCATTCTCCTCAGGAAGTGCAGTGTGATCTTCAGAAATGGCTCTCTGCTGCTCTTCCTCTGCTCTTCATCCTCACCATCCAACACCTCCTCACCCTCCCTCTGACTCTCTGAGCATTCTGGGTAATCTGGACTCAGAACCTGCTGGATCTTCTTCAGCTCGTTCTTCACAAACGTGACAATGTCGTCCTCCAGCAGCTGGAACAGAAGATTTTATGAGTAAAATCAAACTGAAATCATGGAAGCAAACATCAGATCCATGTTGGACAGACTGACAATCCTCTGGTCTATAAAGTGCACCAGATGATTGTGAACAAGTTAGATGTAAAAGTAGTTGTTGTACAGACCATAAAGATGGAGTCCAGGTGTGTTTGATGCTGCTGGGTAGACTGACCACCGGGAACCTCTGAGCTCTCCTGGTCCACTCTGTGGAGGAATCACTGTGCTGTTCTGTGATTCTTGGCAAGGCCACCTGCCCTAGTAAAGGATTATGGGTGGCCTGCTTGCTAAAGTCCAGTTCAGTCCAGTTCTGAGAAGAGCTGCAAGCATATCACGCCGCCCAAGTAGCGCTCAGCAGAGCTGCAAGCGTATCACTCCGCCCAAGTAGCAGTGCTTCCCTTTCTGAGAATATAGTTCCCAGTTTGTATACAGTTAGAAGATGGCTGTGTCTCAAGTGACATTGTTATTTGTACACGCTGTGACTATACAAATCACAACATGTAAATAGGAATGTTGCCGTTATTTTGTCACTTACTCGGAGCAGTAGGCTAGTTGGAGCCGGTTACCTCCAGGATCTGTGCTAGGCTAAGCTAACGGTGGAGCCGTCAGACAGACAGTGCCTCCAGAAAAACGCGATTATGCGATCGCAGAATTCAATGCATAATCAGCCAATGTCCGCATATTCATGCGGGGGCCGCATTTTTTAAAATACGCCGCACTTTCGCCGCATAAATTGCCGATTTCCGCGCAAAATATGCGGTGCTTGCATGATTTCATAATCCCCACATTTTCGTTGCAAAAAAGTCACATATATCTAGGGTTGGGTACCGAAACTCGGTGCCAATGGGCCCCCGGATCCGACGTAAACGGTAGTAACGAGACCGAATAAGAACGAAGATTTCGGTGCCTGACTTTACACTACAATCGACAGCAGGTAACGTTAGCCTACCTTAAGATAGCAGCGTGATTAAACACGGTTAAAATGCTGACAGGTGACGTTAAACAGTGTAAAGTGTGACTGTATATCAACAGTCTGCTCTGCAGCGCAGCAGCTGCTGATGTCAAACACAGACGGTGCATTCACTGACACTGGTAATTGTTTGGTTTTGGTTGGTTATTGTAAAATACCATTTTCCCATCTGGTGGTTGTTTTTGTCGTCCAACAGCAATTTACTGGTGAAATAAGTTATTGTTTATTATAAGTTATAGTTATTACATTAATATTAAATCATTTAATTTTGACCATATGGCCTTAGTAATAAACAATGTGTCCTTAATGTCACCGACTGTTGTTGAGTAGGCCTATCCTTCTTGTTTCTTCTTCTTTTTTAAAAACTTTCTTAAAAAGTATCAGTTCAGGCACCGTTTTAAAAATACCGATTTAGCACCAGTATCAGAAAAAAACCCAAACAATACCCAACCCTACATATATCTCAGCAGAAAGTTAAAAAATGTTGCGTTTACTTCACACAAGAGCAGCCATTTTCCCCTGTTGCCATGGGAACGTTATAAATTAATTTCACCTACTGAGAACACGGTGTTGGGGGGGAATCACTTTTTTTCTCTTTTTCATCAAACCGCAGTTTTTCCAAGTTCCCGCAAGTTCCCGCAATTTTTGCAAATTCCCGCAATTTCATCACATAAAACGGCATAAATATCCCGCATATTCCATTGCATTTTTTAAGAAAACGTGCCGCATAATCAAGGATTTTTGCCCGCAACAATCACGAAAAAACTCCGCGTTTTTCTGGAGGGACTGGACAGAGTTACGACACGCACGGAGATGAGAAGGGTATGTATCGACTTGTCTAACTCTCGGGGTTACAGTGAATAAGCTAATGTCCCAATAAGTCGGCGTGTTCCTTTAAGGCCAATATCGATACAAATATTTGATGATTTAAAAATCCGATATTCCGATATATCGGGCGATTTATATTAAAAACAAAAATCCAGAAATGCGTAACAAAACATAAACAGATTTCCCTAACATTAGTTATTTGGAGTTATTTATGAATCCTCACTAAAATAATATGATAATGCAGTTTAAAAATAAACTACTTTGTTTTATTGTCACAGCAGAACATTAAAATATATTAATGTTCTGATAAATAAAATGTCTAAAAATGCAAACTTAAGATATGAAACTTAAAGTCCTTTGAACAAAAACACAATAACAACAACAAAAATCAAAGAGTGTTTTCCAACAGGGACATTGTAGAGCGCCCTCTGGTGGACAAACTATGCAACGCCAACACACAGGGGGTTTCGTCCATTTTTATTTTATTTTTTAAATAATCATTTATCGGCCATTATAAATGCTGATACTGATAGTTTGGAAAATGGCTAATATCAGCCGATAATATCAGTCAGGTTCTAATTCTAAATATCATGGTAATGTCCTGTATGTGCAGGTAACTTTAGACTGTAAGTGAGAAAGGATGACAACTGGACAGTGTCCAAATACTTGTAAAAGTAAATGGACTGTATTTATATAGCACTTTTCTAGTCTTAACGACTACTCAAAGGGCTTTAACATAGTACAGGAACCATCCACCATTCACTCACATTCATGCACTGTGACCGAGGCTACCATACAAGGTGCCACCTGCTCATCAGATAAACATTCACGGGGTTGTAATAAAATGTCATGATTTATGGTGTCAAATGCTTTCTTTAGATATACAAATATTCCCTTTTCCGTTTCTTTTTGTCTACCTGTAGTAGGCTACTGCAGGTGGCAGTTATCGCGAGGCTAGTGACAGAGCTCAGATTGGGAATGTTTTTTTGTTTTACTACGCCCGGGCCCGGGGTATTATTTCTTAATAACGCAGGTTAAAATACGGGAGATTTACGGGAAAATACTAATACGGGAGGACGGCGGGAAAGAAAGGTAAAATACGGGACTTTCCCGGCCAAAACGGGATACTTGACAGGTATGCTATACTATGACTTTTTATGACTTTTTCGACATACTATACTATGACATTTTTCATGACTTTTTTTCAACATACTATATTTTGACTTTTTATCACTTTTTTAAAATACTATACTGTGACTTTTTTCATTACTTTTTTCAACATATGACTTTTTTTAAATTTTTTTGACATACTATACTATGACTTTTTTCGACTATACGATAACTTTTTTAGATTTTCTTCGTCATTCACAAGAAGCTAAAGAAACAGGTTTCATTGCAGAAATAATTAGCTAAATGTTTTTTAAAATATTGTCGTATAATTTAGTAGGCGTTGTTTTAGAAACTGAAAACAACAGTTCAATCAAACAAAACAGAGACATGATTTCAGCTGATGAACTAATTTACAAAACCTGTTTACTCACAAATCTTAAAAACTAAATGTACACAGGTGGGAAAACTATCACATTGAATTCTCATCTCTTAAACCCTTCAGCCAGTGAAGAGTGAACTAAATACAGAGAATAAATGAATATGACAGTTGAATAAATGATTGTGTGTCTCTTTAAAGTCCTGCTAAAGAGAATGTAAACATGAATCTAAAGTGCAGAGTTGAAAGCAAAGAGATTGTTTGATGAACCTGATTTTCAAAAGAAACCCTGAGAGAACGTCAGCAACACTTCATTCTCACAGATATAAAAATGAATTAACGAGTAAACATAAAGATGATGAGTTGTTATTTTCGTAACCCTAACCCTTTTGTCGAAAAAAGTCATCAAAATTCATGGTATACTATGTAAAAAAAAAACGTCATAAAAAGTAATAGTATAGCATGTCGAAATAAATAAAAAAAGTCATAGTATAGTATGACATACATCATCTATCTATTACTTTTAGCTAAGCTTTATTAATTACCTTTTGCTAAACTTCTGTGGTCACTTGCTAACTAGTTTTCTTTCTTTTTTTTCTTCTAGCCTATATAATTACATACACATACGTACACAGATGTGTACACATATATGCACAAGCATATAAATACACGTATACACACACCAGTGCTTGAAGTGGGAAAAAAAAGGTGCCGGTACTCTCTTGCATTGGCAGATCATCATGACATTTGAGATTTCTATAGTGAAAACCAAAACTTGGAGATATTGCTGGTACAACAATTTATTGTCATTTATTAACTATATAAATGTATGGATTTATTTAAACAAGTTTACATAACTTTAGTGCGTAAGCTATTCAAAAAATCATGTTTTCATTTTAAACATACATGTGGCACAGTGAATCCTTATTAACTATCTATGGATGATCTAAGCGACTAATTTACATATAGGCTAGTATCAATATTGTTTATTTTTTCCACATATAAGCTGATTTATATTTGCTAATATGTTGGAGCCATGTTAAGGAAAAAAAATTCATTCATCAAAACTATTCATTTTAACAATAATTTGGTGCTCAAACAGATTCAAACTCTCAGTGAGTGTGTGTGTGTGTGTGTGTGTGTGTGTGTGTGTGTGTGTGTGTGTGTGTGTGTGTGTGTGTGTGTGTGTGTGTGTGTGTGTGTGTGTGTGTGTGTGTGTGACAGAGACAGGGGGAACAGCTTCAGTCCCCTCTCTGTCTGGGCAGCTAGTGACCGGATGCTGCTACATCATGTTTTGCAGCCCAGTTTGTTATCATTAAAAACGAGCCAGCTGTTCGTGGAGCAAAAATACATAATTTGGTCCTCTGACCAACAGTCAGGCCATCCGTGTGTTTCGTTACTCACGTTACTGTTGACGTCGGTGTAACGTTAAGGTTGGTAGCGGCCTTTTATATACTGTCTATGGTAGCAGCAGACTCCTCAACGCCAGCTGTTGCGCTCACATCAACGTTAGCTTGAAGCTCATGAACCGTACTAGCTACCTCCTGATGGTTCTGGTTGGACTTGGACCTCTGTTGACGTGTCTGGCTCTGGCTCACGCCTTCTTTTAGTACCTTTCTGAAGCCAGGCGGCTAACATAACGACTTACAAACTCAACACTTATTTTGTAGTTTCTAGGTTTTCAGCAGTGAAAAATCTGTTACGGTCAGACTGACAGCTTTTTCAAACTAGCGTTTGTGGAGAAGCGAACTTCTGATTGGCTGGGCCGACTGCTTGCCTTTACGTGATTCGTCAAGATCTAAAATGTAAACACGTAGTGCCCTCTGGGTAGTGTAGTTTATGTAACGTTAGGGTCATCTCTCTGGCACTGACGCTTTCTCTGTCAGTGGTAGAGTACCGGCTGCATGCGAGAAGTAGCGGTACGCAAGAAAAAGTGCAGATACGCTTAAGAGTAAAATGTATAAGTGCCGGTACTGCGTACCGGTGCGTACCGGCCCACTTCGAGCACTGACACACACAAAGATAAATAAAATGACAATGACATAACTTAGAGAGAACAAAGACACACAAAAAAACAACAAAACCAAAAACAAATAGGGGGTTGGTTTAGTCTTTACTTATCTTACGCTCGTTACTGCTGTAGTAAGTTGTGATGCACATTAATGCAAACTACATATTTCAATGAGATAACACTTTAATTTGTTAACTATATTGTCTGTTGTCTTTAGGACATGGCTGCTAAAAAAGGTGACCATATTAAATTATACTCATCTAGAGAGTCTACATTCATGAAGATTACTCTTTCAAGTTTAGCCATTTTCAACAGTGCATCTATCCAGTGTTGAATGTGTGGAGCACTACTTTCTCTCCATTTACAAAAAATCTGCTTTTTGGCAACAGCTAACTAGTTTTCACGCACATGTACGTAAGTGTAACATGTAGTGTTTAGGTGTTACAGCTCATATATTCTTTTCAATCAATACATTTTTGTGTCACATGAAATCATTATTTCTATGTATGTATATCTTTACCACTACCCCTGGCTGGAAATCAGAGCATTAGCTGATTAAACTTAGAGTTAAACATGAGAGCAGAAAAAACACACTGAAAGAAATACACAGGAGAGACGTTGTCGTGCTGAAATCATGCTTTATTAAATCAGAAATGCATAAAACTCAAGGAGGATGAAATATTGTTCTACATCAACAGATCAATTAAATCAAAGTGCAGGGTAAAACATGAATTTTCTTTCCTCTCTCACAGGAGATGGAGTCTCTGTGGAGAATGAAGAAGACCCTGATAATGACAAGGTGAAATTACTAAAAGCTACAAACACTCCAACACACAAACACGTTAGCTAGCTATCCTCCAAGAGACGGCGCTGCATCTGCACAGGAGAGACGGCGGCAGCTTCCTCTTTATTCGTTGCCAGGAGATGTTATGTTTTTAGAAAGCCGGCGCAGCCATCCTGTGCAGAAACAGCGCTCTTTTTAAAAGAAAATTATCTAAACGCTGAGAGTGCAGGCCGCTAGCACTCTGCGCTGGTCTTTAAATCGTGGTGGTACGACGCAATCGGTCTGAGCACAAGGCCAGTTCATGCTGCTTACATGAGGGTTATGCAAACAGCACTCAGGGTCTTATGCTCACGGTACAACTCATAGGAAACTGTAATATTGCACGCTGACGCGTGTCCAAAACAATAATTTGTCTTTCTGTTTCATAACGTCAACAGGGAGCCTCTCTACCTGCTGAGGCAATCTTAAGACTTCAACTTTTCGTTGAGGCACAGAGTTTAGTTTCTCAGTTCGACAGGGTATTCGTTCCTGGTGAAACTTTCTCCTGTTCAAACAATTGTTATTTTGTTTCAGTTAATATTCTTGTCATAAATAACAATGCATACATTTCCCATAACCGTTAAATTCGGCTATATACATTATGTACATGTCACAGAAAAGTGGTTCAAAAATCCTAAGTCATAATCAGGGCCACACGGAATCTGTGGATGCAGAATTTTCTGCAGATTTTAAACAAATTTAAAATAAAATTCAGAATGCATCTTAGAACACATCTTCACTTCAAGCAGAAAAACAGTCCGCTAAATTCCGCAGATTTTCATTCTGGATCACTGCTGGAAACTGTAAAAAAAAATAAAAAAATCCACAGATTCCGTTTGGGTCTGGTCATAATTGTCCAATATGGCACATTTTATAACAACTTTAGACTTAAGTCTAGTTTGGCATAAATTAATGTCAAGTTTGGTACAAAAATAGTTCATATTTACAAGAACATAAATCCAGATCTTTATCACGTAAGATTATTGTTGCTAATTCACTAAATACAAGTTTCTGGAAGAGGGAAACAGGGATATAAATTAACTTTTTTTTTTTTTTACATGGAGCACATGTGAACATTGACAGTTGCAGAGTCGGTGGACAGTCAGAAGGTGTACGCTCTGCCGTCGCCCTCCTTCATCAAGAAGCCTCAGAGATGTTGGCCCTCAGAGTCAGTTCAGCTTTTGTTTTGGAGCCTAAAACAGATATACATTGCAAGAGTTTATGCTAGGAAACAGTTTAAATGCTTTCAGCTGCAAATGAATGAAAGACTTCAACAAGCAGGTGTAAGTAGTTGTCTTACCTTGTACAGTGACAGTGCAGGTTGTTGACTCTACTTTCTATAATTCTTTCACAGATGGAGTAGGGGATTTGGGAGTAGGGGACTTTGGTGTTGGAGATTTTGGCGAGACAGGAGACTTGACTCTCTGAGGTGACTTGATTGGCTCAGGGGACTTGACTCCCTGAGGTGACTTGATTGGCTCAGGGGACTTGACTCTCTGAGGAGATTTGATTGGCTCAGGGGACTTGACTCCCTGAGGTGACTTGATTGGCTCAGGGGACTTGACTCTCTGAGGAGATTTGATTGGCTCAGGGGACTTGACTCTCTGAGGAGATTTGATTGGCTCAGGGGACTTGACTTCCTGAGGTGACTTGATTGGCTCAGGGGACTTGACTCCCTGAGGTGACTTGATTGGCTCAGGGGACTTGACTCTCTGAGGAGATTTGACTGGCTCAGGGGACTTGGCCTCTGGGGAGGTGATTCTAGCGACTACTTTCTCCTTGGACTCAGACTTGCGGATTGTCAGAGTGAAGTGGGCTTCTTGTTTGCCTCCAGCGTTTTCCACCCGCAGAGTATAGCTGCCTCCATCCGACATGTCAACAGCAGAGATCTCAAAGGAGGAGTTGTACTGAGTAGAGACGATGTGGTGACGGGCAGAGGAACCAATAGCTTGTCCTTCACGCAGCCAGGTCACAGAAGGCGACGGTTCACCATCCACATCACACTCAAACCTGGCATTGTCTCCCTCCTCTACAGTCAGGGACATTGGTTTGGCCAGGATCTTGGCAGGAACGCTTTGCTTCTCCTTTTTTTTTTCAGAAACAATGGTGGTCTCTTTCACAGTTTCAGTCACACTTTCCTTTACTGTTGTTTTAGAGGAGGAGACGTGATACACCTCTGTTTTTGTCATTTCTGGCAGCTGGGAGGATGGAGGCTCCTCATCTTTGCGGAGTGAGGAGTAGGCAGCAAATTCTTCTCCTGCTACATCCAATGTGGCATAGTCAGAAGTCTCTCCTTTGGCATTCTTGCAGACCACGCGGTAAGTGCCAGAATCTTCCGTCACACAGTTGGTGATCTTGAGAGTAAGAACCCCACTGACGTTGGTCATGTAGTATTTGCTCGTCTGAGAAATCTCTTTTCCATTGTGGAACCATTTGACCTCAGGCTCGGGTTTGGCCTGGACATTCATGGTGAACTTTGTGCTGCAGCCATACGGTACGCGGTGAGATCGCATCCTGATGGTAATACGTGGGGCATGGTCAAGACTGAAGGGAGCCTGTGTCACCACCTCGATCTTCCTCTCCATTGATCTCCTCTCTGATCTCAGAGCTTGCTTTCTTTCCTCATACCTGGAAGCAAAGTCAACTTTAGGAAAGGTCACTTCAGTCTTGGCAGCTCTTTCTGGGGTAGATCTCCTCAAAGGTTCAGACGTTGGGAGCTTCTTGATCGGTTTAGGTATATATTCTGAGGAAAAAGCAGTCAGGTGCTCAGATTCAACGCTCTCGGAAACTGTCGCAACAGAGACAGTTGTTTCCCTTTTGGAGACTCGAGTCTTCTCCTCAAACTCCATGCGCTTGAGTTCACTCTTGTAAGTGGACATTCTCTGAACAGTTGTGTGTGGGCGCAGCAGCTCGTGATCTTCTTTCTCTTCGTACACCCTCTGCTTCTGTCTCGGGGCTTTGTATGTGGCTTTGTCGTGACGCTGGCGGAGGTCAACGAAACTTGGGCCAGCCTCGTATTTAGATGGAATTCGGTAGGAGTCGTATCTGTGGATTTCTTCTCCCTCTTCGTCGTCACTGTAGACTCTTTTGGGAGATGAGGGACGCAGGGCAGACAGTTCGAAGCGAACTGGGCTGAGGCTTGGTGGAGAAGCAGAGTAACCAAGCTCCAGCTCTTCCTCCAGACGAAGCCTTTCCTCCTCTGTTCTCTTCATAGACAGGTACTCATTGACAGGCAGCAGTAGCTCCTCATCGGACAGATCACCCAAGGACCTCCTCCTGATCCTGTGGTAGGCCTCCATCTCAGGGGAAGGTGTGCGGTGCCTTGCAGGCCTCACAGTCTCCAAGTCGTCCTGAGTCACGGTTGGGATTCGCCACTTAGGCTTGTACTGGTCCTTAATCCTGATTGGCACCTCGTAGAACTGCTCCCATCTGGAGAGGCGAATACGTTTCATCCTCTTCTGCTTGATTTTATCCATAGGCTCAGGGAACTCGTACTGATCCCGCAGGACTTTGTACCATTTCATGTCGGAGAGTGGCTGGAAGTGTTTAATTTCCGCATCCTCCTCAAGAGCAGCTGGGTTAATGACACGAGGAGCGGGGACGTCGTAGGGCATACGCAGCCTCTTCTCATCCGCACGCTTCTTCTTCTCCTCTTTTTCTTTCTGAATCTCAGCCTCAGTCTTCTCACCCTTCTTAGTCGTCACAGCAGGTTTGAACATGGTGGCTGCCTCCCTGACAGCTTGTATTGCTGCGGGTGGTAGAGGTGTAAACACAGTGCCGGCCATAATTTGAGACAGCCTCACCTTCTTGTCCATTTCCTCCTTTCCAGCTATCTCTTTCTTCTCCTTTTCGCTCGGTTCATATTCCTTCTTTACATGAGTGGAACGTTCTACTTTGAGCATGGCCTGGCAACTGGCAGATCCAGCAGAGTTGGTAGCAGTAACTCTGTATATACCTGAGTCCTCAGGCAGAGTGTCTCTCACATGGAGGATGTAGTAATCCAGACCCTCGTGGACAACCTCAATAGATGGTCCAAAGGCTAAAGGCTGGGCATCCTTCTCCCACTTCAGTGTTGGATGTCCGGATACTCTGATCTCAAAGCGCACGTTCTGGCCCTCTCTGCACTCGACATTTGCAAGCAGGCGTTTGAACATGGGCCTCAGGGTGAGGTCTGCTGGTTTAGGTCGAGGAACAACAGTAAGACGAGCCTTGCAGCTGTCATCCCCGTACCTGTTACGGGCCACAACGCTGTACTCTGCATCATCCTCGTCGTCGAGTTTGTGTATTATCAGCTGGTACAGGCCCTTGTCACTGATGAAGGTGTATTTCTTGTCGTCAAATCCAGGGATGAGCTTCTGTCCTGATTTGTGCCAAACAACACGAGGCTCCGGGTGAACAGTGATGGTTACGCCAAAGCGCACATCTTCACCAATGTAGGCTGTACGGTTTGTCAGAGGAAGGGTGAACTCTGGTGGCTTCTGAAGCATTCTGGCAGTGTCGACTCTGCGCTTTGTTTTCTTGACCACACGAGTGGTGAAGAAGTCGCGGTAAGATCTAACACCGTTGATAAACAGCTCTGCGTAGGCACTGTCCTCACCATACTCATTTACAACCTTGCATCTGTACGTGCCGTCATCTGCTCTAGTGACCTTGTTGATGGTGATCACAGCCAGGCCATCTTCGTACTCAATTTCATATTTGTCACCAGCTTCAAGTTGCCTGACGCCACAGTACCACGTCACCTCAGTTGAGCTGTCATAGTTCTCAATGTTGCAGGTGAACTTCACGTTGTCTCCCTCGTTCACCACGTGGTGGCCAATTTGGCCTCCAACAGGACCATGTTCAAACGGAGCGATCTTCACCTTGGCGACAAAGACGCCGCGCTGGGATCTGATGGAGCCGCCGCTGGCCACACGAGCTGCGGAGACAACTGTCTTCCACTCTTTCTTTACCATTGCCTGGTAGTATCTCTTATGCCTGCCAGTTTGGATCGCTCTGGTGCTGATCTCCTCTGCGGGCTTCGTCAGCCAAGGATGTGCCAGAGCCTCAGCTGCAGTCATACGATGCTTACGTTCCTTTGTCATCAGGCGGTCTGTGAAGTCCAACGCCTCGACGCTGACCTGCTTGAAGGACTCGTCGTCGTAGCTGTAGGCTGCACTGGAGATGTTGTCAATCATCTGTTGGTTGGTTTCAGCAGTGAATGGATTTAATCCACTGAGGAGGACATAGGCAAGGACACCAACTGACCACATGTCTGTGACACTGCTAACCATATCACACTGGTGGATCTCAGGCGCAGCATACTCGGCAGTGCTGTACTGGACCTTAATTTGGTCTCCAGGAGTCAGGTGTCTGGCCTGGCCCAACTCAATAATCTTCACATTAGAGCTGGTTCTAGTTGTGTACACAATGTTCTCAGGTCTGATATCAAAGTGTCCGTAGCTCTCATCATGCAGGAACTCAAGAGCCGAGCAGATCTGCCTTATGTAGTTGACAATCTCATGCTCATTAAGCTCAAACTCGGCTGTGCTGAGGCGCTCAAAGATGTCAGAGCCAGAGATAAAGTCATAGATCATCACCAACTCCTCTGGGCTGTCGAAAGACTCATGGAGGAGCAGGAAGTTGGTATGTTTGGCGAGATTCAGTGTAGCAATTTCCTTCTTGATTATTGCTTGATCAGAGCCTCTCACCTTGACATATTTAGCCATGTAGGTCTTCTCAGAGCTGATGCTAACACAGCGGTGGACAATGCCAAACTGACCTCTGCCCAATTCCTCTGCAATGGCGTATTTGGTGTGCATATTCTTGGCTTCGGAGTGAACCTTGCCCTTGGGGACACGTCCAGTATCGTCAACCTCCCTGTCATAGAGCAGAACTCTTGATTTGTCCTCCTTGGTCATCACAGGTCCACTGGTCTCCGATGGAGCACTCTGTCCAAACTTGTTCTCAGCAATGACTCTGAACTGGTAGCTGGTTCCTCCGAAAAGATTGGTAACGGTGTAGTGGGTGTCACGGGACTGGACAACACGCTCCCACCTCTCAGCAGTGGTCGGGCACTTCTCGATGATGTAGTTGATGACCCTGCTACCTCCATCATTTGCTGGGGCCACCCAGTTCAGTGTGACTGAGTCTCGGGAGACATCAGTGGCTTTGATACCACGTGGAGGATCAGGAACATCAGCTACATCCAGCTCAACTGTCTGCTGATCGATGCCAAATCTGTTCTTGGCACAGACAATGTAGAAACCAGCATCCTTCTTCTCCACTCCATTGGAGAACACCAAAGAAGTGAACGATCTAGTGACGATGACCTGGTAGTGGCCATTGCTGTCAATAAGATCTTGTCCCTTCTGCCATGTGATGACAGGATCTGGTTTGCCGCTGAAAGGAATCTTGATATTGATTACTTCTCCACGCAGGGCAGGGATAGCTTCCTTGTCCTTCAGGTTCTTTGGCAGGTTGATCTTGGCAGGGACTAGAAATGAGAGAAATTGTTTAAGTGAGATGTCACGTTTTTGTTGAATTTAAAAGAAATAGTTTAATATGTTTGCAATGCAGGTTTACAATACAATAGAAAATTTGTGTCTATGTGAGCTTACCTTCAACGTCCAGAGAGATGGTCGCACAGATGGAGCCTCCCTGGTTGGTGGCCCTGATCTGGTACACAGTGGAGTCTTCCTCATCAGCCTCAGTGATGACCAGCTGGTGGTACCCTCCCTTGAATTCCTGTATCTTGATCTTCTTTCCATCAGAGTGGACCTCCTTTCCTCGTCTGAACCATTTAATTACAGGCTTGGGCTGCCCTGTGATCTTACAGACCAGGGTAGCATTGCTCTTGTATTTGACGCTCATGTTCCTCAGTTCTTCCTTGAAGGCTGGAGCACGGATATCGATGGCTGTGGCTGGAACGATGGGAGCCGTCTCATCACTGTAGTCGCTCTGTCCCCCGAGGTTCTCGCACTTCACGCGGAAGATACACTCGACACCCTCGGTCAGACGCTTGACGGAGAACACTGTCTGTTTGATCTCGTCCTTGGTCACCGGAGTCCATTCACTCCATTCCTTCTTGTCCTTCTTTTGCTTTTTCTCAAGGCAATAGCACTTGATCTTGGAGCCACCGTCGCTGAGTGGAGGCTTCCAGGAAACCACGCAGGAGTCCTTGGTGATTCCAGAAACAACTGGCGACAGAGGAGGTGATGGTTTCTCTGTGGATAGGAATATAAAAATCAGAAACTTGCCAGAACATTTGTAATATACTTCTCTTCACATATAAATTGTAAACTGATTTATTACATATTTTGAAACATAGATTAATCTTACCCAGTTGGCTCTTGATAAGGATAGGGGAAGTGAGCTCCAGTGGTTCGCTGTTGCCATAGCGATTCTGGGCATACACACGGAAGAAGTATCCGGCACTGTCAATGAGGTTGGGCACACGGCAAGATATGCCATTGATGGATGATGACACCAGCTCCCACTCAGTGCCCTCCTTGTCCTCGCGCTTCTCCACAATGTAGTTGGTGATCATGCAGCCGCCGTCATCTTTGGGAGCCTTCCAGCTGATGATGACAGAGTTCTTCAGAAGGGCCTCCAGCACAATCGGACCCTGAGGTATATCAGGTTTGTCTGGAAACACAGGAAGGAATTAGAAATGCATTATGAATCCAATAGTATCACCTTTACGAACGCATGTGTTGTTGCACTCACTGCAGTGAATGATCATGAACTTACCATAAATCTCAACGTTGAATGCAGCTTCAGACCTGCCGAAGTGGTTGTGCAGTCTTATCCTGTATTTGCCTCCGTGGATTCTGCGCTGCACGTTCTTTATCACCAGGTGTGTGTAGTGCTCTGTGGTCTCAATGCTGAGGTCCTCAGTGTTTTCAAGGGTCTTTGCCCCATGCAGCCACATGATCTTTGGCTCAGGACGGCCAATGTAGACAGCATGGATGCGCAGAGTGGATCCCAGGCCGGCGTAGTAGGTTTCCTTCAGGGGGTAGTCAGGATTGAAGGACGCAGCGGCCTCCAACACCAGAATGCCTGTGGTCTCTGCTTCTCCGGCGTCATTGATTCCCTTGCAGGTGTACTCTCCCTCATCCTCCTGTTGATCCGTCATGATGGACAGGGAGTGGTTGCGACCATCAGAGCTCATTTCGTACTTGCGAGACTCAACAATCTCCTTGCCGGCGTGATACCACTTTATGTCAGGGACAGGTCTACCAATAATCTGGCACTTCATGACAGCAGGCTGGCCAAGCTTGACAGTTACTTCATCCATTTCCTTTCTCAGGCCTGGTTCAGTTTCAACTGTACATACAAAACAATAATTTATATTTAGGAAACGCATGTATTACGTTTAGTAATATCCCAAAGTAAAGTCACTCTGAAAAACAAGTTGGGTAAATGCTTAAAATTAATTTCTCCATGGTATATTTCGGTTTACTCACCACTCAGTTTGGTCCTAATGCACGTGGCGGTCCTACGAGGTCGACTCATACCAGTCTCGTTCTCAGCAAACACTCTGAACTCGTACTCGGTGGCCTCTGCCAGGCCAGGCATGGTGAACTCCTTCTCCTTCAGTCTCTGTTTGTTGGACTTCTTCCAGGTGCTCTCGATGGACTTCCTGTACTCCACCCAGTAGCCCAGGACCGGCTTTCCACCATCGCACTCTGGAGCTTGCCAGCGTATGGCGATGGCGCTCTTTGTTACGTTCACTGTGTCGATCTCGCCTGGTTGACTTGGCTTGTCTGGAAGAAAATAAACAAAAAACAACTCAATTTACAGTTGTTTTGTGTCTTTTTTTATTCAGGCTTGATAAACTGATTAGGAAGATTTCACTTGAGTTTACTGGGAAATGTTATTCACTTCTGATTGTCCTATGGCCATTATAAGTCCATCAACTATAATTATTACGATGCTATTAATTATAAGAAAGTGGAGACTCACCGAATGGATCCTTGCATGTGACCGGGTCAGACACAGGACCAGCCTCGCTCTCGCCAATGCTGTTGACAGCAACGATGCGGAACTGGTAGTCTGCATCAGGGGTGAGTCCAGGCAGAGTAAACATGGTGGAGGCAATCTTGGTCTGGTGGCGGGACCACGTCTCAGCGGACACCAGCTTGTACTCAACAAAGTAGCCGGTGATGGTAGAACCCCCATCGTCCTTTGGTCTGGACCAGGCCAACGCCACAGAGCTCTTGGTGACGTCTATGATCTCTGGTGGGGTGCTTGAAGGCTCAGGGGGACCTTGAAAATGCAGATTATTTTTGTAGTCATTACTAAATGGTCTCACACTGTTCAAAGACACTTTAGACTCATAGATACATAGATATCGCATTGGCCGCTGTTGTTTATTGGAGTAATGCGTCGCCATTTTGGTACAGAAACGCTGTGCCTTCTAATGCATGTGTCTATTGAAGCAGGAGGTTAATCCACAGCTAAAATCATAATTTATCGCTGAATTTCCAACCGGTTAGCTTTGCTACAAATGTCAGACGTATGTATGATACAGCGTATTTGATAGTTAATGTTTGTAAAAGTAAAATATTGTTAAACACGTTTTTCATACGTGAAATGTTAATCCATGTTGCTTAGTTTCGTATTTCTTTTACATTAACATCCAAACAGCACAAAAGTCTTTCGCAGTGTGAGTCTTTATGGTCAATTCTTCAGATGTCTGTATCAAGATGGTGGTGACAGAGACGTATCTCACATGCCGAAGACGGTATCTACTTATACCGTATATATATATATACACGCTTTGGACTGAAGAAGAGAAATACTTACAGAGAGGAGTCTTTGGCACCAGTGGCTGCTCTGATTTCAGAGAGGCGCTGATACCGAAGGAGTTTTCAGCGGTGATCTTGAAGTGGTACTCTGTTCCTTCCCTCAGGCCCTTGACAAGCAGCTGAGTGTCTGTCACTCTCGAATCCACGGTGTACCAGGCGTTTCTGGCCGCCTCACGTCTTTCTACGATGTAACCCAGGATCTCTGAGCCACCGTCATCTGTGGGCGTCTTCCAGGACACCTTGACAGAGTTGGCCTGGATCTCCTCAAAGACCAGTGGTCCCTGTGGAGCGCTTGGGCGGCCGATGACCTTCACCTTAATCTGGGCCTTCTTCTTGCCAACCCTGTTCTCCAGCAGGAGGTCGTACACTCCAGAGTCACTTCTCTCGGCTCCTTTGATCACCAACTCGCTAGCGTCCTCCGTGGAGGCGATCATGGCCGCGGTGGAGATTGCACCGCTGTCCTTTGACCACGTGCAGGTTGGGTGAGGTTTACCCTTGATGGGCAAGGAGAGTCTAACCACGCCTCCTTGGCGTACCACATACACGTCTTTGTATTTCAGCTCCAGTTCATAGTCAGGAGGTTCTGCAGAACAATGAAAGTTACAAAAGTTAGTTTTATTTAGTTTAAACAAATACACACAGGTAGGGATGTAACCACTCAATTTATAAATCTATACAATCAAGATTTTAAGTTGACAATACGATTTTCTCTGGATTTATTTAACCAAATTAGCTGCTCACAAATGAGTGAAAAATATTCAATTATTTCTACAAACTGTGCAAAACAAAAAATGTGTCCTAGCGAAAGTGACACTGAAACTTATATCATATCTTATATCTAACAAAAATAAAAATCAAATCAAATCCAACATCAGAATAATTAAATAAATAAAAGATATCTCTTCAAATAAATAAACTAAGAACATGTTGTAATTTCGGAAGTCAAACAAGTGAAATCTAAAGTAGATTACGCCCTAGGACGTTCAAAACCTGCATCGCCATTTTTTTATCTCGACCGGTTGGAATCTTTACACCTTTATATCCATTTTTAACCCATTCACCATGCATCACAACACAGGATATTGCTGCAGATGTAGTTAAAGTAACCTCTGTGTCCTTACCAAGCATCTCAGTCACACAGACAGTTCCTGGCACTTCAGCTGGCTCTCCGGAGCCACCGGCATTGCAGGCCATCACACGGAATTTGAACTCCTCTCCTTGTGGCATTTTGGTCAGCGTATACTCGCAGATCAGAGACGGTGTGGTGTTGCACTTGATCCAGGCTAGGCTGCCCACCTTCTGCATCTCTATCAGGTAGCCATCCACCCTTGCGTCTCCCTCATCGTCGGGAGGACTCCAAGCCAGCGACACGGAGGATTTTGTGGTATCGGTGATCCTCGGGTTCTGAGGACAGCCAGGTGGATCTAAGCAGGGAAGAGAAACATGTTAGTGTTTGTAGCAGCTGCATCTACAAAAAATGAGTATGTGCTTGAATTTTTTAAAACTTTTGATACCACCCCACCTCAGTTCTAAAAATGTAAGTAATCAAAATGGGTGCCAAGCCAGGGCAGCATTGTTCGATGAAAACTAAAGCTTAGGGGCCATGTTGCCAAATCAATGCATAAGACTCATACAATAAAAAAGTTCTGATGTGTGCGCAAATTTTGTTCAGTTTTATAACAACTTAAACCCCTCAAAAATGTGATTCTTTGCACCTCAGTTTCAATAGGGTCCTTGCAGCTCAATGGTGTTTTAAGCCCCCAACGTCGACTTCAAGGCAGCGCTGCACCGTCGACTTCAAGGCACCTAACCCTAACCATTGCCTAATCCTAGTGCCTTCCAGGCAGCGCTGCCTGGAAGACGACGTTGGAGGCTTAAAACACCAAACACCGTCCTTGCAGACGTCGGTGCTCAGGGTCCGACAAGGCAACAAGGCTTTCTTTCAAAGTATTCTCTTACCGATGGGATCTGTTGCCACTGCAGGTTTGGACAGCAGACTTGGTTTGCTCATTCCTCTGGTATTGATGGCAGTGATTCTGTGTTCGTACTCCAGGCCCTCGATCAGATCTGTCGACCTGTATCTGGTCATGGTGATGGGATTCTTGTTGGCACGCACCCATCTGTCAGACCTGACTTCTTTACGCTCGATAATGTATCCAGAAACCTCAAGGCCACCGTCTTCTTCTGGCGGGTTCCAGGCCACGGTCATGCCGTCACGAGAAACATCAAAGATGGTTGGACGGCCAGGAGGTCCAGGCACATCTGTGGAGGAGGGTGAACACGTTACCACACTTCTAATCACATAATAATATCGGCTAAATGTGTGACCTTAAAAAAAGAAATAAGTCTTACTTGTCAAGCTCTTGCAGGTGACGATCTCAGACTGCAGGAACTCTCCGGTGCCGTAGTGATTAATGGCAGCTGCACGGAATACATACTCATCTCCCTCAATCAGGTTCTCAAACTTGAAGGTTGGTCGGCTAACAGAGTCACAGACGGGCACCCAGCCGGGTCTGTGAGCATCACGCTGCTCCACCGCGTAGCCACTGATGGGAGCTCCGCCGTCTCTGGCTGGAGGATCCCAGCTGCACGTGACGGTGGTAGCATCGATCTCATCAAACCTGATGGGTCCCATTGGTTCATCAGGTTTAGCTGGTAAAAAGGGGATTAACAGAATTAATGGAAGAGAACAGGTTTGGAGTGCTCGGAAGTTCAAACAAATAATGAAGGTGCTCTTTGGAAGGGAACACAAAAGTAATTTTTTGTCACATACAGCAAACATCTCCTCACTATCTGCTAGCTGCCTGTCCCCTGAACACACTGTAAAAAAACGCGGTCTCTGTAGACAGCCCAGGCCAACAAACGGCAAAAAAAACAAACTGGCCTACCTGCACCACCAAACATAACAAACAGTCTTCCAGCCAATAACCGACAAGAAGGATTTGGGGGTGGGGGTTGGGGGGGGTGCGGAAGGGAGGGGGAGGGGACGGGATGGAGGGAGGGGCGAGCTAGCCTTGTTTTGTTTGGCAATACTTCTAGCTTCACTACAAGAAGTGACGTCACCCAACATCGCTTAGAGCACCTTTAATCTAACGATTATTTTCTCGATTTCTTGATTGCTTTGTTGTAAAATGTGGATCAGTGTTTCCCAAAGCCCAAGATGACGTCCTCAATTGTCTTGTTTTGTCCACAACTCAAAGATATTCAGTTTACTGTCACAGAGGAGAGAAGACACTAGAACATATTCACATTTAACAAGCTGACATCATGACTCAAATCGATTATCAAAATAGTTGGTGATTTATTTAAGGCCGATAACTAATCGATTAATCTCTGCAGCTTTAAATATGAAATAGCCGTCTAAATAAAGGCTTTTTAATTTTTTTCCGGAAGAGTTCCTTGGACCTTTCTTCTAACAGAATTAATGGTTACAGTCAACTTGATTGCACAAATGTAAATGTTAATACAATACTCAGTATTAAAGAGGCGCTATGCAGTTGAGTCCATGTCTTGTGTGTTTCCTGTCTTGTTGCTGGCAGGTTTCTCTATAGAGCCCCCCCACATCTTCAGAATAGATATCTGGCAGCTCCTATGTTTCCTTGTGTCTGACTCCTCTCTCGGTCAGTCTGCCGTTTCCTCTTCCTCTGTTCCTCCCACAATGCTTTCCTAGCTTTCTGATTCTTTTTTGCCGGCTCAGCCGTGACGATAGTGTGAAAAACTCCATCTCTACCTTGTTAGCCGGTTCCTGAATGGCCGTATGTGTGCAGTGCCGTGAAGCAATTTGTTACATGGCGAGACCTTATATCACGCCACACTTCCTGATGCTGAGGCCGGCGGCTCGCCGGCCCAAAGTTGCAAGAGTGGTTTTTCCGCTCACAGGCGCTAGGGGGGAGACGGCCACCATTCAACTCGAAAAAAGTCATATAACCATTCCAATGACTCCGAAGCTGTTCAGTTAAGGTAAATTAAGCTAAAAAAAACTGCATAGTTCCTCTTTAAAAAATACATCAACTTGACTTTAATCTGCTCTTGATAAGCATCACCAACACAGTGAAACAAATTGAAGTTAAATTTATGAGTGGTGGTTCCTTACAGAGGATGACAACTTTGATGATCTCGGTGATAACACCGACAGCGTTCTTCACCTCCAGGCTGTAGTCACCAGAGTCGTCGATAGTGGTGTCTGACACGGTCAGTTTGGAGAACTTGCCAGTACTCTTAATCTTGATGCGGTCTGTGTTTTTCATCTTATTATCGCTGAAGTACCAGGAGCAAACAGGAGGAGGCCTGCCAAAGATGGGCAGGTCCAAATCCAGAGTCTTTCCGGCCAGGACATTCACCACCTTCTGAGGAATACTGGAGAAGTCCACCACAGGCATCACTGGAAAGGAAAAACAGAGATACAAAAAGCATTTAAATACAGTTAACATCAACTGCTGGGAAACAGATCGTGAACTGAGCTGCCAAATGTTACTTCTGGACAGAAAATCTACAACATGCACAGATTCTAGGAGCCAAGAAAAGCAACCTCATGTTTTCTTAATTTAATTTTTAACTTTACATCTTTTAAACTTGCTTGGTTAAAAAGCCAAAGGATAGCAGAGTGCAGTATTTTTGGGTGCTTTCACTGCTGCCTCATATAGTTCAGTTAAATTGCACTAGAGTTGGTTTTCCCCTTGGTGCATTTCGTTTGGGCGGGTGTTAATGCAGCAATTGCACTCCTATGTGCATCAAAAGCAGGCCAAACAAGCCACAACTTTTTTTTGGTCCACTTGGATTTTTCTCCTTTTCTCTGTGAAAACGCCCTTAGTTACATGCTTTTGCTTATAATATTTTAAAAACACTTGATGTGTGACTGCAGGTAGTAAAGCTTTGTGTGTAGGTTACCTCTCTGTTCCAGTACAGTGATGGCAGTAATGAGCTCTTTGGGCTCGCTGGCTCCTCTGCTGTTGACTGCTTTGATTCTGAACAAGTACTGCTCGCCCTCGTTCAGCTTCTCAATGGTGTGCTCGAAGTCGGTGGTCTTCAGTGTGGCCACCTTCATCCACTTGTCGGTGCCGAACTTGCAGGCTTCGATGACGTAGCCTGTCAGTCTGCTGCCGCCATCGTGCTCGGGCTTCTCCCAGCCCAGCGTGACGGTGCTCTTGGTGACATCGATCATCTCCAGCTTGTGTGGTGGCAGAGGCACCTCGCAAACCAGGATGACGTCGGGAGTCTCACAGGGCTCGCCGATACCGTAGATGTTCTCAGGGAGGACCCGGAAGTAGTACAGCATGCCCTCCATCAGGCCGTCAATCTTGTAAGACGTCTTACTGCACTTGGAGGTGACGGTCTTGTAGGCTCTCATGGACGCCTCACGCCTCTCGATGATGTAGTTGTTGACTGGAGCACCGCCGTCCACGGTTGGGGCTTCCCAGGAAATGGTTGCAGACTCCTTGGTCAGCTCCTTGATCTTGATTGCTCCAGTTGGTCCAGGAGTATCTAAATACAAATATATTTGGTTAAAATATAACATTTTCTAAAGCTACTGTATCAAATGAAGTTTGGTTCGTTGAGCAGATTTAGTTACAATGAATGGCAGCTTAGACAGAAGTCAGACATTTTAAACTCAGAGGGATGTCTTGGGAATCTACAGGCCAATTTGGATGATTGACACCAGTATCAAACCCTCAGAGCCAATAAAATCAAGGGATTATCTCAAAATGCCTGTCAACAACTCCATTAGCCAACCATATACAATGGGCATATACAATGGTAGGTTTAAGAGGATAACATAAATGGAAAAATAAATGTTCTAATAAAGGTCACATTTGAAAAAATAATTTATGCCCTATGGAAAATGTCATATATTTCAATTCACTTCTCGGACATCTTCATCATCTTACCGTAGATCTTGACCAGAATGTTGACTTCCTGTTTCCCGGCAGAATTCTCGGCCACCAGCGTGTATTTGCCAGCGTCGTAGCGGTGGACCCGGTCGATGATGAGTTGCGTGGATGAGTTGGTGACTTCAATGAAGCCTCTGTTGTGGAGGTCGACACCAGGCTTGCTCCAAGTGATGGCAGGAGCAGGACGACCGGTGATGTTCACGAACAGGCGGAGGGATCCACCGGCACGCAGGCAGATGGTCTTCTTCAGGTCATCATGGAGCTCAAAGTCAGGAGTTTCTGTGTGAGAGAAGATTATTAATACAGGCTTACAATGTTGGGAATTTAAATGTAACAACATCATCAAAGACTTGTAGGGTTGCAATTATTAATTTCATTATTGATTAATCAGCCAATTCTTTTCTTGAGTAATTTATTTGTTCTATAAAATAGTGAAAAATGTCCATCCCAGTTTCTGAAATTTCAAGTTAATGTCTTTAATTTTCTTGTTGTTTCAATCCAAACCCAAATATATTCAGTTGAATGTGATAAAAAAACAGAAAAGAGCAGGAAACAGCATTTTCTACCAACTTTGCATGAAACATTACTTAACGATTAATCTCTGGGAACCATCACCTTATCGTGGTGGAGAGGTTTGTGTGTCCCTATGAACCTGAGGGCTGTGTTGTCTGGAGCTTTGTGCTCCTGGTAGGGTCTCCCATGGCAAAGTGGTCTCAGGTGAGGGGCCAGACAAAGAATGGTTCAAAAACCCTATGGAAGAACGAGGAAGGGATAGAGAGACCCTGCCCGGAGGAAGCCCGGGGCCCCCGTCTGGAGCCAGGCCCAGAGGGAGGGCTCATCAGCGAGTGTCTGGTGGCCGGGTTTGCCACGGAGCCCGGCCGGGCACTGCCCGAAAAAGCTACGTGGCACCTATCTCTCCATCCCATGGGCCCACCACCTGTGGGAGGAACCGCTGGGGTCGGGTGCGCTGCTACACGGGTGGCGGTGAAAGTCAGAGGCCTCGAGGGACCAGACCCGGGCAGCAGAGGCTGGCTCTGGGGACGTGGAATGTCACCTCGCTGTGGGGGAAGGAGCCACAACTTGTGCGGGAGGTGGAGCGCTACCAGTTGGATCTGGTGGGGCTTACCTCTACGCACAGTCTCAGTTCTGGAACCGTACTCCTGGAGAGGGGTTGGACTCTTTTCTTCTCCGGAGTTGCCCATGGTGTGAGGCGCCAGGCGGGTGTGGGGATACTCACAAGCCCCCGGCTGAGCGTCGCTACGTTGGAGTTTACCCTGGTGGACGAGAGGGTCGCCTCCCTACGCCTGCGGGTTGTGGGGGGAAAAACTCTGACTGTTGTTTGTGCATATGCACCAAACAGGAGTTCAGAGTATTCGGCCTTCTTGGAGACCTTGAATGGAGTCCTGTATGGGGCTCCGGTGGGGGACTCCATAGTTCTGCTGGGGGACTTCAACGCACATGTGGGCAATGATGGAGACACATGGAGAGGCGTGATTGGGAGGAACGGCCTCCCTGATCTAAACCAGAGTGGTTGTCTGTTATTGGACTTCTGTGCTAGTCATGTATTGTCTATAACAAACACCATGTTCGAACATAGGGATGCTCATAAGTGTACTTGGTACCAGAGCACCCTAGGCCGAAGGTCAATGATCATAGGCCGTATGTTTTGGACACTCGGGTGAAGAGAGGGGCGGAGCTGTCAACCGATCACCATCTGGTGGTGAGTTGGGTCAGGGGGTGGGGGAAGACTCCAGACAGACCTGGTAAGCCCAAACGGGTGGTGCGGGTAAATTGGGAACGTCTGGAGGAAGCCCCTGTCCGACAGACCTTCAACTCACACCTCCGGCGGAGCTTTTCGTGCATCCCTGTGGAGGCTGGGGGCATTGAACCTGAGTGGACAATGTTCAAAGTTTCCATTGCTGAAGCTGCGGCAGGGAGCTGTGGTCTTAGGTGCCTCAAGGGGCGGTAACCCTCGAACACCGTGGTGGACACCGGTGGTCAGGGAAGCCGTCCGACTGAAGAAAGAGTCTTTCCGGGATAGGTTATCCCAGAGGAAGGATGGGACGTTGTTGACCTCAACTGAGGAGGTAATAGGGCGGTGGAAGGAGCACTTTGAGGAACTCCTAAATCCAGCTGATGCGCCCTCTTTGTTAGAGGCAGAGCTGGAGGATGACGGGGGATTGTCATCCATTTCCCTGGTGGAGGTCACTGAGGTAGTCAAACAACTCCACAGTGGCAAGGCCCCAGGGATTGATGAGATCCGTCCGGAAATGCTGAAAGCTCTGGGTGTGGAGGGGCTGTCTTGGTTGACACGCCTCTTCAACATTGCGTGGAAGTCTGGTACAGTGCCAAAGGAGTGGCAGACCGGGGTGGTGGTTCCCCTGTTCAAAAAGGGGGACCAGAGGGTGTGTACCAATTACAGGGGTATCACACTTCTCAGCCTCCCTGGTAAAGTCTACTCCAAGGTGCTGGAAAGGAGGGTTCGGCCAATAGTCGAACCTCGGGTTGAAGAGGAACAATGCGGATTCCGTCCTGGTCGTGGAACAACGGATCAGATATTTACTCTCGCAAGGATCCTGGAGGGAGCCTGGGAGTATGCCAATCCAGTCAACATGTGTTTTGTAGATCTGGAGAAGGCGTATGACCGGGTCCCCCGGGAGATACTGTGGGAGGTGCTGCGGGAGTATGGGGTGAGGGGGTCCCTTCTCAGGGCCATCCAATCTCTGTATGACCAAAGCGAGAGCTGTGTCCGGGTTCTCGGCAGTAAGTCGGACTCGTTCCAGGTGAGCAAAGCTCTCGATCTACCGGTCAGTTTTCGTTCCTACCCTCACCTATGGTCATGAAGGCTGGGTCATGACCGAAAGAACGAGATCCAGGGTACAAGCGGCCGAAATGGGTTTCCTCAGGAGGGTGGCTGGCGTCTCCCTTAGAGATAGGGTGAGAAGCTCAGTCATCCGTGAAGAGCTCGGAGTAGAGCCGCTGCTCTTTCACGTCAAAAGGAGCCAGTTGAGGTGGTTCGGGCATCTGGTAAGGATGACCCCTGGGCACGTCCAGCTGGGAGGAGACCTCGGGGAAGACCCAGGACTAGGTGGAGGGATTACATCTCCAACCTGGCCTGGGGACGCCTCGGGATCCCCCAGTCAGAGCTGGTTAATGTGGCTCAGGAAAGGGAAGTTTGGGGTCCTCTGCTGGAGCTGCTCCCCCCGCGACCCGACACCGGATAAGCGGACGACGATGGATGGATGGATAATCGATCGTCAAAACAGTTGGCGATTATTTTTCTATCCATCGACTAATCGTTATAGCTCTGAATAAATCAATTGTTAAACTCAGGGTATTTGCAATCCCTCAGTGCTTTTCAGGATGACTTACCGATTCTCTCCACTGGCTCCGTCTCAGCACACGGTTCACTGAAGTCTCCAGTACCGTTAATGTTGACGCCAGCCACTCTGAAGCAGTACTTCTTGCCTGCAGAAAGTCCAGTCACCACATGCTCTGCAGCACGCAGGGTCTTTTCGTGGGCCTTCTTCCATTCCTCTGCACCGATTTCCTGCATCTCCAGGATGTAGCCCATCACATCAGCGCCTCCGTCCTCCACAGGGCGCGACCAGGCCAGGCTGATGCTGTCAGCGTGGGTGTCGGTGATACGAGGGATAGAAGGAGAACTAGGGGTGCCTGAGAGGAGACAATACAGGAATACAAATCAATAGATCTTTCATATCTAGACAGGATTTACTGATATCTAAATAGACATGGTTTCACCTAAGTCATGTCACAAAAGTCAGATCTATAAAGACCAGGTTTAAGCATTTAAGATCACCCGTCAGATCTTCAGTTGCATTTAATGTTATGCGTTGAGACTTGAACAAACTTGACTTACATTTTGGCGGTCTGCAGACGACATACAGAGAAACCTCGCTGGGTTCACTCTCACCAGCCTTGTTAATGGCCGTCACTCTGAACTGGTAGATGTTGCCTTCAGTTAAACCGGAAACCTTTAGCATGGTGTCCAGGTGAGCTCCGTCCCTGTTCACCTTCACCCAGCGGGCGCTCTTTCTCTCGTGCCTCTCCACCAAGTAGTGGATCAGAGGGCTGCCACCATCGCTTTCTGGCTTCAGCCACTCAATGGTGGCAAAGTCCTTTCCTGACGCCAGGATCTCTGGAGTGCCAGGTTCAGATGGCACAGCTAGAGGAAAGGAAAAGTAATCCAGAGTTAGAGGTTATGAGTATTTGTTTTAAATCTAATTAAGTCCGACTAGGTTTGCTCTCAGGCAGATTTGTCTAATTTCAACTTAGTGGGATCCTTGTTTGACATTAAAAGAGCAGGATCTTTCTGGCCTCAGATATCTTTGGAATATTATTCACAATAATTGGACTGTTTTACTTACTGAAAGTGTTTCTGGCGATCATGGGCTCTGACTGCAGGTAGACTCCAGCTCCGTACTTGTTGACGCCCCGGACCCTGAACAGGTACTCGGTGTTCTTGAACAGCGCGGTGATGTCGCAGGTCAGCTCCTTGCATTCAGCGTGCATGATGACCCAGGTGAGTCGGTTGGTGTCACGCCTCTCCACAATATAGTGGGTAACCTCGTCGCCGCCGTCCTCCAGAGGAGGCTTCCAGCTCAGTGTGCACGACTCCTCTGTGATCTTGCTGATCTCAATGCTTCCTTCGCATATTCCGGGGGTGTCTGGGAAAAAAAACAGGTGTGCTCATATTATTCACTTAGGATAACCATGACAAATTAACACTCCCAAGTGTAATCTGTAATGCATAAAACTGAATGCCTGAAAAACAGAGCACTTTCACTTACCGAGAACTTTGACGTTGACCTCAGCAGTCTTGGTTCCGCTTACGTTCCTGACTGTGAGGATGTACTTTCCAGTGTCATCTCTGTCGCAGAACTTGATGATAGCCATGGCTCTGGTGGGGGTGTACTGCAGGTGGTACTTTTCGCACAACTCTAGATCCCTGTTGCCCTTTGCCCAGTGAGCTTTGGGGTCCGGCCTGCCTCCCACTGCAGCGTCCAGTACCAGATCTGAACCAGCTCTGACCATGACAGTTTCAGACAGGAGTTTGCTGTTCAGCATAGCCTTTGGCGGCTCTGTTGGGTGGAAAAAAGGAACATGGTTATGAAACAATTCATTCATAAGAAGGACTCCTTTGGCCACCATGCCAACGCCGTTCCTAACTACGCCAACTGGTACTGTCACTACTTTTTCAGCTTTTAATACAGTTTAAAAGCATTACCACGTTACCGAGAACACAGCTACAAAAAGTTAATATATGAAGTCAAAAGGCAGCTCACTTTAGCATTAGCTGTCTCCATGAAGCTCCCAGCTGAGCTCCTTTAACTTGCAACGCAGTTAGGAAGTACATTTTAAATTTTGTTAATGCATTTAAAATTGACTTCTTGCTCAGATCTCTTTTCGTCACAACGGTGCGATAAATTGAATGTAATACGCCGCCGCTCTGCACCGATTCTCCAACCAATCTCCCGCTCCATTGTCCCCTCACTCGTAAACAAGACCCCAAGGTATTTAAACTCGAGGAGACCGAGATTCGCTAATACACATTTGAATGGTAATATCAGCATTTGATTAGTATAGAATTTTTTTTACTATTTAATTTATATTCGACTTCCTGAACAGCAATAGTGTGTTTTGGTGGTATTGAATCACAATCACAGATAAAGATCTTACCGAAGTCAGTCTTGCACTGCACAGAGCCAGTGGACTCTGAGGGCGTGCTGAAGACCTGGTTGGCGTTCTTGGCAATGACTCTGAACTCATAGGGTTCTCCCTCTCCCAGGGCAGTGACAGTGTAGAAAGTGTCGGTCACGTTGGTGTAGTTACACTTGAGCCAGCGGCCCTCACCGGTCAAAGTGTACGGCTTACGCTCAATGATGTAGCCCACGATCGGACTGCCTCCATCGTTCAGTGGAGACGACCATTTGAGTGACACGGTGCTTCTTGTAACATTTGTGACTTCTGGTTTACTTGGTGGATCTAAAAAACAGATCAGACATGTTGAAGCAATCAAGTATTAACTTTGAAGCCGCTGGAAAGTGTAATCCTTAAAGGGTAACTATGTTTTTTTTTCAACCTGGACGCTATTTTCCCATGTTTTTGTCCAAATGACTGATAGGAACAGCAATCTGTGAAACTGGTCCAGTATTAAGCAAGAACCAGGCTGTAATGTAACCCTACAGAACTAATGTTCAGCAGCAGTCAGCGTCACTAAAAGTTCTGTTGTTGCTGCTGACAGACTCAGATTATTATTCTAAGTGTCTGACAACATTATGAAAGGATCCCTACAGAGATAGACCTTTTATTAAAGCGTAACTCTCGCCAAAATGCAACCTAGGGTGTTTTTGTGAATGTACCAAGTCAAACTTTAGTTTAAAAGCATAATTAGTACGGAAGCGCCACTTTAAGTACTAAGTATCACCATGGGCTCTACACATTAACGCAAGCATTGAGAACATTGTTTGTGTACACAGAGTTTACTAAAAAGAAAGTTTTTGAAAAACTTACTTTAGCAGTTGTTGTTTTCGGGCGCTACCATCTCGCCAGTCAAAAAGTGTTGATCTCCGAATGTGGATGAACGGGCTCCATAGGAGGAAATATCACTCTTTTATGAGGCTCCTTTTTCAACTACAAGGTCAATATTGTTTTTCACTAATGACAAAACAACAAATTATCCGTGCATTTATATGGAACTAAGCTTTAGGAGTTTTACTCTCCTCTCTGTTACGTTGCATTCGGAGATGGTAGCACCCGAAACAACAACTGCTAAAGTTTCCTTTCCTGTTTAGTAAATCTGTGTACACAAACAATGTTCTCAATGCTGAGTTAATGTGTAGAGCTCCTGGAGATACTTGGAGCAAAGTCTCATGTTGTGTTGAGCCTTCTTAGTGGTTAAAAATAGCTATTTTGAGGCTAGCATAAAAGTGCCCCTAGCTCTCCCATTCAAAAGGCCATTTGACCCAAAAACGAGAATACGGTGAATCTTAAAAGTAGCGCTTCCGTCCTAAATATGCTTTTAAACTAAAGTTTGACTCACGTGCATTCACAAAAAGACCCTAGGTTGAATTTTGGTGAGAGTTGCGCTTGAAAGAGTAAGATCCTTTTTGCTCAATATGAAACCGCCACAAAATCGCCATCAGTGGCAAAGACAGCACTTTTAGTGGACGGAAACTGACGGTAAGTATTTGTCCTATAGGGTTCCATTGCAGCCCGGTTCACGGCTGCTGTTTACAGCCTTCTCTCGAAACCAGTTTCAAAGATCTGTGTTCACATCAGTTACTTAGACACCAACGCATGGGAAAAAATGGTCCCTTCCCTGAAGTTACCCTTTAACTGTGTGAAAACTCACCAACTGGGTTTTGGGCAACGGCTCCCTTGGAGGCCTCGCTGGCTTTGCTCAGCCCGCCGCTGTTCATGGCGTACACCCTGAACTGGTATTGCAGGCCTTCAACCAGGCCTTCTATCTTGCAGTAGCACTCAAAGCAAGGGATGTTGTTATCCCTCACCCACAGGATATTGTTCCTCTCCTTCTTCTCGATCCAGTAGCCTGTCACCTTGCTTCCACCATCATTGTAGGGCTCCTCCCATTTCAGGGTCATTGAGTTAGCAGTAACGTTGAAGACCGTGGGCCTTGTTGGTGGACCAGGAGGTGCTGTGATGAAAAATGTAGTCATTACTTTTAGCTAGACTTCTGTGCTTGCTTGCTTACACATTTTCACACACTTTTACATAACTGAGACATGTAGTGTTCAGGTGTTACAGCTGACTAATTGTTAATACATGGATATATTCTTCCAAGTAAATAATAATTCCAATTTATTTTTCAAATTAGTGGATGTACCCCCAGGCAAGAGCAGACGTAGCCCCTGTTGGGAATCACTGGTGTAAGAAATGCTTAAAAACATATATGTTCTTTATTTTCCGTATGTTAAAGAAGTGAAAAAGTTAAAATGTTTCAGGAGTACTTACTGTAGGGATGCTCTGCCACAATTGTCTCAGACTCGGTGGACTTGCTGACACCAAATATATTCTCGGCAGAGACCCTGAATGTGTACTGCATGTACTTGGTCAGGTGACTGACATCGAGAGATGTGCGCTTCACGCTGGAGTTGATCAATTGCCAGGCGGTGGAGCCAGACTCACGCTTCTCCACGATGTAGTTAGTGATTTTTGTACCGCCATCATCCTCCGGTGGTTGCCAGTTAATGACACAGGACTCGGAGGTGATGTTTGAGATTTCGATGGGTCCGACTGGAGGACTGGGTCTACCTGTGACGTTAACTTCAACAGTGAAGGTCTTTGTTCCCGCCACGTTCTCCAGCGTCAGATAGTATTTACCACCATCTCCTCTCATGGCCTCCTTGACGGAGATGCTGGTTCTGTTCTTCGTTGTCTTGATGGTGACTCTGTCTGAGTTCTTGAGCCTCATCTCTTCCAGCTTCCAGAAGACCTTTGGAGCAGGTCTACCACTGATGGGAACATCGATGGTGAACATACTGCCAGATCTGCATGTGATAAGCTGGTCGGTAATCTCACGGAGGTCAGCAGCTGGTTCAATGTGAGGCTCTTTGACCAGCGCAGGAGCCAGAGTTTCCCTGGGCTTGCTGTAGCCGGATTCATTCTTTGCCTTGACACGGAAGTCATACTCATCGCCCTTGTTGAGCTTTTCAATCACATATGTAAGATTAGTGGTGTTACCAACCACTATCCATTTGTCTGTACCCTTTGGTTTAGCCTCGATGAAGTAACCCTGGATGCGGCTGCCGCCATCATGCTCTGGTTTCAGCCAGCCCAGCGTCACAGAGCTATCTGTGGTGTCCACTATGTCCAATCTCTTCGGAGATGCGGGCTCTGCGGTGGCAATGACGGGCTCAATCAGCTCAAATGCCTCGCCCAGGCCGTGATGGTTCTCGGCGGAGACTCTGAAGAAGTACGGCACTCCCTCCAGCAGGTCCTGGATCTTCAGGATATGCTGCTTGCAATTGCCACCAGACTGCTGCCAAGTGCGCCGGCTAGCCTCCCGCCTCTCGACAATATAGTGCTGGATTCGTGCTCCACCATCGTTCAAAGGAGGCTCCCAGATAAGTGTAACTGTGCCTCTGGACACCTCCTTGAAGGCGACACCTTGTGGAGGCCCAGGAGTGTCCATCACTTTTACGTTGAACGTAACGGCTTTGCTGCCACTAGAATTCTCCAGGTTAACCGTGTATTTGCCTGTATCGTTTCTCGAGCAGCTTTCAATGCTTAAAGAACTGTACTCATCTGTAGTTATGATCTCAGACCTAACACCCAGCTCTCCGTCTTCCTTCACCCAGGTGGCAGTGGGAGTTGGCTTTCCTCTGAAGTTGACGCACAAGCACACTGAACCTCCTGGCTTGACAATGTGTGTTTGCTTGAAATTGGCATCGATATCCACCTGTGGCGGTGTTAGCCTGTCCACAGCCTGAGCCGGCTCTGAAATCTCCTTTTCCTCGCCTCTACCGATGTGATTAACCGCTGCAACACGGAACTTGTACTCAGCTCCTGTCTCTAGACCAGTCACTGTGTAAGTTGTTTCTGTCACCAGCTCCTCCCTCACGGCCTTCCATTCAGTATCTTCTCCCTTCACCATCTCGATAATGTAGCCCAGGACCTCCATACCTCCATCGTCCGCAGGCCTGGACCACTCCAAACTGATGGAGGTGTTGCTGGAGTCAGACACGCAGACCACAGATGGAGCACAAGGAATATCCTTTGGCTCGGCGGCTTTGATGGGTAGTGAGACGTTGCTTGGAGCTCCAACACCGGCGTCGTTCACGGCCATGACACGGAACTCGTATTCCATATCCTCTGTCAAGTTGAGCACCTTGTGAGCACATTCAATGATGGGCTTCTTGGTGATCACTTTGTAGAACTTGACAGTCTTCTTTTCTCGTTTCTCCAGAATGTAATATTGAATGGGGTTTCCTCCGTCAGATGTTGGAGGAGTCCAGGACAGCGTGATGCTCTCTCCTGTCACATCAGTAGAGTCAGGAGTGCCTGGAGAGTCAGGAGTAGCTGAGGGAAACAATTTTGATAGATTAGTTAACTGTTTGTAAAATATAAAGAACTGTCTTGAGCCTTTCCAACATCCCACTTACTGTATTGCATCTGTGCAATGATGGGGCTGGATTCCACAGGTCTGCCAACTCCAAACTTGTTCACAGCAGAGACCCTGAACTGGTACTCATTGGTCTTGATAAGCTTGGTTGCGTTGAAAGTGCACTCCTGACATTCGTCAGACACCAAAGCCCAGGAGATCTTGGCAGTCTCGCGCTTCTCAATGATGTAATGCGAAATCTCTGAGCAGCCGTCGTTCACCGGTGGGTTCCAGGACAGAGTGCACTTACCCTCGGAGATGTTGCTGAAAGTGATGGGTCCTACTGGCTCCCCAGGTGTGTCTGCATCACAAAGGTGTGTGACATATAAGTTAGAACATAAATAAATAAAAACAGTGGTGTAAAGGTAACAACTGCACTATATTATAAAGAGATAAATATAAAAACTGCGTACCTTGGACTTGAACAAGAATGTCCTGCTTTCTGCTTCCAGATCCGTTTGTAGCCTCCACAGTGTAGAGGCCGCTGTGTGTACGATCAGCATCTCTGACAAACAGCGTGCTGGATCCAGCTACGTTGATAATGTCCATCATCTTTTTGGTAACCACGACACCGTCTCTGTACCAGACAACCTTGGGAACAGGGCGTCCAGTGATGGTCGCCTTCAGCCGGATGTTGTCTCCCGCCTTGACTGTCAAACCCTCAAAGTACTCTGGGCCAAACTCAATGTTTGGACAAGCTAGTTTATGGGAAAAGGGATTGCATTAGTACAGGATCTATCTTAAAACTTACTCAGCGTTGAATGCCAATGAAAGCACTGTTCAAACTGCTAATATTATCACAAGCCCCCTTCTTTATGAAAGCAAATAAGAGACATAAGTATTTGAATTCAAACAGTCACTGAATACTTACTAAATACATACAGATCCAAACATTCAAGTTAAAATAATTCACATAGCAACATCCAGGCTGCCCAGGACAAGATAGGCAATCGAGCCTGACTGCAATTGAACCGAATTCTGGAACACGGCCTGTCAGTCATGTGACCCAAGAAAGCTGTTTGAAAATTGAAACTTAAAGATGATTGCCAGGGAGAATGACAGGGGTCTGGTAAGTTGGCCAAGTTTCAACTTGAATTTTTGGATATGAATTTGACCAATCGATTTTGAGCAACCTAAATCTAATTTTTTTAAATTCTTAAAAATAGAATGTTTGGATCTGAATTTGTGACCATTGAAATTTTTTTTTTTCAAATTCAGCCTTTGAAATTGCGAATCAAAAAATGTCATATCTTAATTTCAAAGAGGTGAATTTTAAACAAATAAATTCAGATACATGGGTTTTCTAAGATTATTTTATGGGGCTTTTCCCCTTTATTCAATAGTGACAGTGGATAGACAGGAAAGAGGGAGAGAGATGGGGAATGACACGCAGCAAAGGGCAGCAGGTCGGATTTGAACGTGCGCCGCTGCAAAGGACTCCCACTGGGTGAGCTAGAGGCCGCACCAGATACATGGTTTTAAAAATAAAATAATATAAAATATTAATATAACGTATTCAGTGGCTGTTAAAATTAAAATACTTAAGTCTCTTATTTGCTTCCATATTTCTCTGCCCTCCATGTGGTTGCCTTTCATTACTCACCGTTCTCACTTCTAACTACAATCAAGCCAGAGGAGTTGGAGGGAGGACTGACGACACCAATGGCATTTCTCGCGGTCACTCTGAACTCATAGCGTTCATTTGTTGCCAACCCAGTGACAGTGTACTGGCAGTCGTGTACATCAGTCAAGTTGGCCTTAAACCAGCGGCCTTTTCCTTGGCGTTTCTCAATGCTGTAGCTCGTAATCTTGCTACCACCATCACGTTTGGGTGCATCCCATTTCAGTGTCACTGAGTCACTAGTCACATCGATGTAGTCGGGCTGGCCAGGAGGATCTGAAAGACATGAGATGCATCTTTTTAAAACATCAACTTACATATATCATCAATGGACCTTTCACAATAAAGTGTATTTTATAGAGATTTTTCAAAGTAAAGCGTATTTTAAAGAAATATTTTCACAATAAAATGTATTTCATAGAGATTGTTTTACAGTAAAGTATATTTTATGGAGATATTTTCTCTATACAATACTATAAAATATCACTAAGTGCTTTCATTCTAGTCTGATTTTAGAACAGAAATGAGTTTGCTAAATGTATTATCATTCCAACATGCAGTATGTTTGAAGTGTAACAAAGTAACAAAATAATGTCTGAAAGGTCAGAATCTGCACTCACCAACAGGACTGACAGCCATGGTTGGCTTGCTCTCGTCACTCATTCGGCTGAAGCCAGCATCATTCTGTGCGTAGACTCTGAAGGAGTACTCAAGGCCTTCAATGAGCCCTGGGATCCTGTATTCTGTTCCTTTGACCACCACTGTGTTCACCTTTTGCCACATGATGCTGTTCATTTCCCTCTTCTCCACATGGAAACCCTGGATGGGCGTCCCACCGTCATAAATGGGCTGCTCCCATTGGATGGTCATGCCATCGTTTGTGACGTTGAACACGAAAGGCTTTCCCGGTGGTCCTGGAGGCCTGAACTGGTGCTTGGCAATGACCGACTGCGAAACCAGAGGCTCACCGACGCCATATCTGTTCTCAGCGCACACTCTGAACTGGTACTGGACACCCTTGATCAGGTTAGGGACCTTGAACTCAGTATTCTGTACACTGGAGCACGCCATCTTCCAGTCTGACTGCGAGGTGTCACGCTTCTCTACACTGTAGCACGTGATGTCTCCACCGCCATCATCATTAGGTTCATCCCAGGAGATCATGATGCTCTCAGCTCTCACTTCATCCAGACGGATGGGTCCAACAGGCTTTGATGGTGGTCCGAGTGTGATCACATGGATGTGGAAGGATCTCCTGTTGACCTTATTGTCAAGCGTCAGGGTGTATTTACCCTCGTTCTCCTTTAAGACATTCTTAATCATCAGAGTGGCTTTGTTTTCTGTCTTCTTGAAGCGGATTTGGTCGCTCTCCTTCAGAGGCAGGTTGTCCTTTAGCCACAAGACAGAAGGTTTGGGTTTACCTTTGTATGGCAGCTCGATGTGCACGTTGTGACCCAGACGAACGCTGATGCGGCCATCCGGGTACTCCGCAAGGCTCGCCTCAGGTGTGATAATGTAGTCAATGACCTTGATAGGCCCAATCTCAACAAAGTCTCCCTGTCCCTTCTCATTCCTGGCGGCAACTCTGAAGAGCACTTCTGAGTGCTCCTTGAGTTTCTTGACCTCAAACTCACACGTTCTGCTGGCTCCTCCCAATGACCATTCCTCATCCTTGAGCTTCTTTTCAATGACATAGTCAGAGATAATGCTGCCCCCGTCGTAATCGGGCTTCAGCCACTGCAGAGTGACGGACGTTTTGGACGAATCCTTCATAGAAACCTCCTTGACTGGTCCTGGAGTCTCTGTTGCCTTCACAGGATCAAGTGTTTCACACGGATCACCAACACCGTTCTCATTCTCTGCTAACACGCGGAAGAAGAAGGACGTCTTCTCGGAGAGGTCTTCGATGGTGTAAGTTGTTTCTGTGCATTTGCTTGTAACTGCAGAGTAGGATCTCTTGGACGAGTCCCTCTTTTCAACAATGTAGTTTGTGATCTCGGCACCACCATCGAGGAGTGGAGGCTCCCAGCTGAGAATTACCTTTCCACGTGTCACCTCCTTCAGGACCAGGTTCCTGCACTGAGCTGGAGTATCCTGGACCTTCACGGACAGCGTCAGCGTCTTTGGCTCTCCCACACCGTTCTCTATCTTCACGGTGTACTTTCCGGTGTCGAGCCTGGTCACCTCACGCATAACAAGGACTGTGGTAGTGTCGGAGTGGTGGAACTCATATTTTGCATTGTGATCAATGCATTCTTCTCCCTTACTCCAGGAAGCACTGGGAGCCGGTCGGCCCTTCAGAGGAACAGACAGCTCCACATCCTTGCCAGCCTTCACGATGTAGTGAGTTCTCATGGCCACATCTGAGTCAACCTGGGCCTCCTCTGTGAAAATCATAAAAACAAGGTGACACAGGGACTGCTACATAGTAGCAACTAGGGGTCAGGGAAAAATGTATACAGCATAGAAGGGCTAGGTATCGCCACCGATTTCCCGATTTGATTAAATTTAAATTCAATATCAATTAGTTTAGGAAAATTTCAGTTCCAATACCAGTTTAGCTTGGATATAAAAAAGATTCTCAGAGAACTTCTGTGTAAATTGTGCAAGCAAGAAGCAAGCCTCAAATATTTTTTATGATGCACCAGATTAATGTTTACTTTAAGAACCCAAAAAGTTTGTTTAAATGACTTTTTACTTATACATCCTTGCTGAAAAGGCAGATATTAAAAGATACATTTCTGGATTTTACTAATCAATGTCAGATCACAAACAAAAATCGGTTTTAATTTGGGAGTCACTTATTTTAATCCATCCCTAATCACAATAATATCGTAGCTTGACATATATATTGTGGGGCCTCTGGTAATTCATCCCCCTATGAGCAACATAAACTGAATACACTTGACATTTTAATCTTTAATCTTAGTTTACCCAGGATATCCTTAGCTTGCACAGGCTCAGTCATCTCCAGCGGCTCTCCAGGGCCGGCACAGTTGACAGCAGTGACTCTGAAGAAGTAGTTGACGTCTGGTTTTAAGTCATGAACTGTGTATTCTGTTGTCTTGACCTCTCCCTTTGAAGTAATCATAGCCCATTCTTCCTCTCCCTCTACAAGCTTCTCCAGCATGTAGCTAATGATCTCACTGCCTCCGTCCCATTCGGGCTTGAACCAGCCCAAAGTGATGGACGTCTTGGTGGAGTCCACCACCTTCAGCTTGCAAGGCTCATCTGGTGGATCTGTAAGGCAAGACAAGGCAATGCAGCTTTATTTAAAGATCACATTTCAGCAACAAGGCAATTCAAGGTGCAGTAACACTTTACACTACATTACATTTCATTTAGCTGACGCTTTTATCCAAATCTACTTCCAAAGAAGGAGGGATAGAAAAAGGAGGAAGCGGTGGAGAAATTGGAGTGCTTTAGAAAAACATCTCCAGACAAACGCAAATGCTCTTTGTCAATGAAGGTTCAACAACAATATAGTAAAGTTCAAATAAGAGTTTTGTTGTCTCTGTTGTGTATTCTTGAGCCAAAGGAAAATAGAGGGCTTGACAAGTTTGGAAAGTGATGATTTTGATTCTGTGTTTGTGGAAAGGATCAAGCGACTGAAAGCATCAAGGAGTGCAAAACTGGGTTCATTAACCAGAAAGAAAAATGAAATCAAGCCATTAATGGAAATGTTTGTAATGTGGAACTGATGAGATGTAAAGGAAACAGAGTTTCAAGAGTTGGGGTGCTGCAAAATATATTTGTTTTATGGTGTACTTTTATGGAAGAGGATTAGGGGCCAATATGATAAATGTGTTTTAAGTTTTAGGGCCCTATTTTAACGACCTGAAACGCAAGTATCAAACGCCAAACACAAGTAGCTTTGTGGGCGGATTTGAGGACTTAGCTTTTTGAGGACTGTACTGTAAAGTGCGTCCTGACCTATCCAAACACCTGAAGTACATTTTCAGTAATATTTTTCCTTGTAATTATGTATGGTTTGCAAAAATGGGAACTGCTGCGTCCGTGTAGATGAGAGAAGCAAAGTGTATGTGCGTTGTGCACACGCTACATTATGGCCAAGCATGCGCCCCTAAAATAGCATCTGAATAACTCACCACTGACTTTAGACTAGCACCACTAACTTTAGACTAGCACCACTGACTTTAGACTAGAGCCACTGACTTTAGACTAGAGCCACTGACTTTAGACTAGCGCCACTGACTTTAGACTAGAACCACTGACTTTAGACTAGCCCCACTGACTTTAGACTAGCACCACTGACTTTAGACTAGCGCCACTGACTTTAGACTAGAACCACTGACTTTAGACTAGAGCCACTGACTTTAGACTAGCACCACTGACTTTAGACTAGAACCACTGACTTTAGACTAGAGCCACTGACTTTAGACTAGCACCACTGACTTTAGACTAGCGCCACTGACTTTAGACTAGAACCACTGACTTTAGACTAGAACCACTGACTTTAGACTAGAGCCACTGACTTTAGACTAGAGCCACTGACTTTAGACTAGAGCCACTGACTTTAGACTAGAGCCACTGACTTTAGACTAGAGCCACTGACTTTAGACTAGCGCCACTGACTTTAGACTAGAGTCACTGACTTTAGACTAGCACCACTGACTTTAGACTAGAGCCACTGACTTTAGACTAGAGCCACTGACTTTAGACTAGCTCCACTGACTTTAGACTAGCACCACTGACTTTAGACTAGAGTCACTGACTTTAGACTAGAGCCACTGACTTTAGACTAGAGCCACTGACTTTAGACTAGAGCCACTGACTTTAGACTAGAGCCACTGACTTTAGACTAGAGCCACTGACTTTAGACTAGCACCACTGACTTTAGACTAGAGCCACTGACTTTAGACTAGCTCCACTGACTTTAGACTAGGTTTTTCCTGGTCAGTGGTGGAATTGTTTTCTAAAACTGCAAAATAGCAACAGAGAATGTTTGCACCTGAAAACACCTCCTCTTTTCACTGAACCGCCCCCGGGAGCACAAGTTCATTCCCTAATTTACCGACGTGCGTCTGTGGAGGGAAAAGTCCGCTGTGCGTCGGGTGCAAAATAGGAATGATACATGCGTCGGTGTACAAAGTCAACTGCGCTGGGTGCAAGATAGGGCCCCTAGAGTCTAAAATCAGAATTCTGAGTTTAAAGTCACATTTTTTTAGAATTTCAGTTTAAAGTCAGAATTCTGACTTTTGAATTCTGGGTTTAAAGTCACTTTTTAAAATTCTGAGAAAAAAGTCAGACCAAGCTCAATCTTTTAAGATTGAACATTAGAGTCATTATCAAATGACTCTGTACGCCATTGGATAGTCCTTCAACCAGTCAGAGCAACGATCCGGATGACGTAGCAGCGACAGCGGCATCAACGGGTTGCTGTGCTTTGGTGGTCGCCATGTTGAATGTAAACAAAAAGCTGCTTGATCGCTTCTCTATCGTCATCGTGTTAAACCTGCCAATAGCGCGCCAGGTGGATACGCCAGTTTGTGATTGGTCCCCGCAAAATTGTAACTGAAGCAGGAGAGATAAACGTACAGGTTTCCAGCCTGAGCTGCAGGGAGACATCACATCACCAGCAGATCAGACTGGTTTTCCCAGTCTAAGAAGTCTGGTGTTTAACTCAGAACTCAAATACATTTTTCATATTGTCCCCTAATCCTCTTCCATATTCTTTTTTGTTGGAAATCTGTAAATGTTATACTACTTACCAACTGGGTCAGCAGCCTTGTAGTAGTCTGACACTTCAGAGAACGGTCCCTCTCCGGCCATGTTAATGGCACAGACGCGATACTGGTACTCGTTTCCTTCTGTCAGATGGTAGACGGTCTGTTTGATGCCAGTTATTGGGTCTTTGTAAACTCGGATCCAGCGCAGGCTCTTCTTGTCACGTCTCTCCAGGTAGTAGCCCGTGACCATGCTTCCTCCGTCTACGCCTGGTTTGCCCCATTCTACCACCATGGTGGATTTGGTGATGGTGTTTACCTCAGGAGTATGAGGCTGCCCAGGAGTTACTAAGACATTTATTAAAAAAAAAAAAAAGATGTTAAGAAAATACAAATGATAACATCAGTAACAATCTTGATGAAACATTATTTTCCCTAGAAGACAATCTGTCTTTTAAACACCATATAAAATGTCTTATGAAAAAACTCAGGGTAAAGTTAGGTTTCTTTTATAGAAAGAAATGCAGAATTCTTTTTTTGGTACAAGGAAAAAACTAATTCAAGCGACTGGGGATGTAACGATGCATTGTGAATAGGTCAAAACTTACCAAAGGCGTTCTTAGCGATGACTGGCTCTGACACCAGTGGCTCTCCAACTCCAAACTTATTAACACCCATGACGCGGAACACATACTCGTTTCCACGCAGCAGCTTGCTGACGGTGACGTGTGTCCTCTCCAAATGGTCTGAAACTGTCGACCAGACCACTCGGCTGGTTTCGCGCCTCTCAACAATGTAGTGGGTCACTTTGAAACCTCCCTGGTCAGACTCAGGAACAGGCTCCCAGCTGAACATTATCTTGTCTGCCGTGATGGAGTTGAAGTTAATGAGGCCTGCTGGGGGTCCGGGTTTGTCTAAGGAAGAAGAGCATATGAGCAATAAATACAAGGATGATGGAAGACTGTTACATGAGAGCATCTCAATTTAAATTGGATATAGGAATTCTGAATTATTTAAATTCTGAATTATGTAAATACTAAAGGAAAATACCTAGGATTTCAATCTTGATGGTTGCAGATGCTGAGCCCAGAACATTCTTGATCTTGATCTCATAGGAGCCCGTGTCGAAGCGAGCTGCGTCCTTGATCAGAACAGCAGAAGAGTCTGTTGTGCTTTCAACAGACAGGTTAGAGCTTGAGACTAGCTCCTTTCCATCCTTGAGCCACTCGATGGTCGGCAGAGGCTTGGCAATGATTCCGACTCTGAGCTTAACTGAAGCTCCGGCCTTGAACTGAACCACATCCAGGTACTCTGGAGGGAGGTCAATGGTTGGGGCACCTGCGGGACACAAGATAATGATACAAGTTATGAACAAATAAATCCAATAAAGTAAACAAGACATATAAAGTTTTAGATCTGCTACAATTAGATGACTAATCAATTAGTCGATCAACAGAAAAATCATTGCCAACTATTTTGATTGTTAAAGTAATTTTTCATGTAAAAATAACAGAAAATGCTGTTTTCAGCTTCTCAAATATGGAGGTTTCCTGTTCTTTCTGTTTTATATTATATTAAAGTGCATATATTTGGGATATTGAAAATAATCGTTAGTTGCAGCCCCTAATGTTAACAGATATAAATCAAAAACTCACCAGTTGAGTCCACACAAGTGACTGGGCCAGCAATGAGAGATGGGTTGCTAACAGACCCGACAGCGTTCTTGGCGTATACTCTGAACTCGTAAGACTCATCCTGGTTCAGTCCAGAGACAGTGAAGCCCATCTCGATGATGTTTGTGAAGTTGGCTTTAACCCATCTGTTGCTGTTAGCGTCCCTCCTCTCCACGCTGTAGCCGGAAATCTTGCTGCCGCCGTCGTATGGAGGCCTCTGCCAGGCCAGGCGGACCGAGTTCTTGGTGACTTTTGTGATGTGGACATTTGCTGGAGGCTCTGTTAGTTAACATTAAAGTGGAAAAGATGCAATTTTAATTAAACAACAGTCTTAGTGTAAGCTCTTATTATTTAGAGTTATGGGTTCCCTTAAGAGGAGACACTGCAGGTGAATAGGGTCAAAATTTAACTTACCGAAATCACCATTCAGACAATTGTTTTTTGTATTACAAGTTGTCTGAAATTTCTGTTTAAATATAATGTGGTATTATCTATTGCTAACTTTTCTGTGAATTTAAGAGAAATCTACAGATATAACAGACAAAGTGTAGTAAAAAAAACACCTGAATGTGTATTTTGAATGTTTTTTTTTTCTTACCAATAGTCTATAAGAAGAAGCAAAATAGCCCAAAAACTCAAAATTGAAAAATTATATTTTTGCCTGTATTGTCTCCTCTTAAAACCGCAGACAGAGATCCAAGTTAAATAAAACGTACCGCAGGCATCAATAGCAAGCACCTCTTCGGAGGTCTTGCTCAGCTTTCCGATACCGGCGGCATTTTCAGCGGCCACCTTGAATTCATAGATAAGGCCAGGGCAGATGTTTGTGACTCGCCACTGGTTTCCTGAGATTGCGGTTTTGTTGACCTTCTGCCAAAGGATGCTGCTCCTCTCCTTCATCTGGAGATGATATCCAATCACAGTGTTTCCACCATCGTTGACCGGCTCGTTCCAGCAGACTGTCAGGCTCTCTCTGGAGACGTAGCTGAGCCATGGTGTGGACGGAGGTCCAGGAATGGCTGCAATGGACAGCACATATCTCTCTGTCAACTCTGTCTGCATTGTTACTTGTTAATAATGCAAACTGCACTTTATTTTTATACAGTTTATTTACCTAGTACGTTTAACATTGATCCTTAGGAATATTGGCTTATTTTCTTATAGTTATTGTATTTTGATTTATTTCTGCACGATGCACTTTGACTGAACAACTGTTTGTAACCTGTCTTATACTGTCTTGTCTTTTACGTGTAACTCATGTTGTCTGCACTATGACGCTTTATCTTGGCCAGGTCGCCGTTTTTAATGAGAATGAGTCCTCTATGTGCCTACCTGGTTAAATAAAGGTTTAATAAAAAAATAAATAACATATGTTAAAGTTTATTCAGTAATATTATCAATGAAAACACAAGTCACGGAAATGGTTAAATTAAAGGGTACTTACTGTATGGAAGCTTTATCATGATTGGCTTGGTGTCAATATGGTCACTGACCCCGAAGCGGTTCTCAGCCTTGATTCTGAACTGATACTCCTCTCCCTTGGTCAGCTTTGTCGCCTTGATTGAGCTTCTGGCAATGCTAGTCGACACCTCCGACCAGTTAGGAGTGCTGGTTTCACGTTTCAGAACAATGAAGTTGGTAACAGGACTGCCACCATCGTACTCTGGATAAGCCCACTTCAGACATACTGAGGTCTCTCCGATCTCTCCAATCTCGACTGGACCAATCGGAGGTCCGGGTCTGTCCAGTACAACGAAGATGATAAAGATCTTGGTGGTTCCTCCCGCATTTGAGGCAGTGACTTCATATTTGCCAGCGTCAGTTGCAATGCTTTCATTCAGGGTGATGAATAAGCTGTCTGGGGTTACTTCTGTTAGCAGCCTCTTAGATCCCTTGATGACAACGTTGTTCTTGGACATAGTCACCTTAGGCATGGGTCTGCCGGTGAGAGGAATCTCAAAAGTCAGGTTGGCTCCTGCTCTCACATAAACTGTATTCTTGGGGTAGTTCTTCAGGTCAAACTCTGGAGCCTCTGTTGAAAAGAAATAAGACATCATTAATAATTAATGTAATTTAAAACAAGTACACCCATCAAACAGCATTTTCAGAAATTCTTGAGCTGCAAAGAATAACTGATTAGTTGTCAACTATTAAATTAATCGGCAACTATTTTGATAATCGATTAATCAGTTTCAGTAATGTTTTCTATGAAAAAAACTTCTCTGATGTCAGCATGTTAAATGTGAATATGTTCTAGTTTATTCTCTCCTCTGTGACAGTAAACTAAATATCTTTGAGTTGTGGACAAAAAAAGACATTTAAGGACGTCATCTTGGTCTTTGGGAAACACTGATCGACATTTTCTGACATTTTCTAGACCAAACAACTAATCGATTCATCCAGAAAATAATTGACAGATTAATCAACAATGAAAATAATTGTTAGTTGCAGTCCTATCAAATTCCATTTCATTTTAAAAAAGATCTGAAAATATAGAGCTTTCATTGTATTTATTATTTATATTATGTATTATCTTTGATTAAAAAACAAAACAAATCCATCTGTAGAAATAGTATGTACTAAGTGTTTTCTTTATGCACAGCAACTTGTTTTCTAGGGACAACAAACTCAATCTGTATAACTCATATCAAAATATAGAAGTAAAGATAATACCGTGTATTTCCTTGACAATGACTGGTACAATCATCTCCTTTGGTTCACTGAGTCCAGCATGGTTCTCAGCACGGACTCTGAAGTAGTACTCAGCACACTCCCTCAGGCTCTTGATAGTGTGGGTCATGGTCCTCACAGTGGCGCACTTCACCCACTTGGTCTGTCCCTTCTCCAGGGCATCAATCAGGTAACCAGTGACCCTGCTGCCACCATCGTATTCTGGTCTTGTCCAGGCAATGGTAACGCTGTCCTTGGTAACATTTGCAACTCCAAGTTTCATGGGCATACTTGGTACCTCTGTAACAGACAGTACACAATTAATGTAGCACATTTTGTCAAATAGTAAAGGTTGTATAAAATCAACATCAAATCTACAACCCCAAATCAGAAAAAGTTGGGACAGTATGGAAAACACAAATAAAAAAAGAAAGTAGTGATTTCTAAATGTACTTTGACTTGTATTTCATTGCAGACAATGTGAACACAAAATATTTCATGTTTTGTCTGGTCAACTTAATTTCATTTGTAAATATACATCCTTTCCTGTCATTCAGACCTGCAACACATTCCAAAAAAGGTTGGGACAGGAGCAATTTAAGGCTAGTAATCAGGTAAATTGGTTAAATAATGATGTGATTTGAAACAGGTGATGTCAACAGGTGATTGTAATTATGATTTGGTACAAAAGCAGCATCCAAGAAAGGTCTAGTCATTTAGGAGCAAAGATGGGCCGAGGATCGCCAGTTTGCCAACAAGTACGTGAGAAAATTATTGAAATGTTTAAAAACAATGTTCATCAAAGGAAGACATTTGCTTATTTCACCTTCAACAGTGAGTAAAGGACAAGGGCGCAAGCCTAAGCTGAACAACCGTGATCTCCGAGCTCTCACGGGGCGTTGCATCAAGAATCGTCATTCATCTATAAGCGATATCACCACATGGGCTCAGGACTACTTTGGCAAACCTTTGTCAAGTACCACAATACATAGTTACATTCACAAATGTCAGTTAAAACTGTACTATGCCAAAAGGAAGCCCTATGTTAACAGTGTCCAGAAGCGCCGTCGACTTCTCTGGGCTCGGATGCATCTGGGATGGACCATCACACAGTGGAAACGTGTACTGTGGTCAGATGAATCAGTATTTCAGGTACTTTTTGGGAGAAATGGACGCCGTGTGCTCCGGACCAAAGAAGAAAAGGATCATCCAGACTGTTACCAGCAACAAGTCCAAAAGCCAGGGTCTGTCATGGTATGGGGTTGTGTCAGTGCCCTTGGCAAAGGTAACTTGCACTAATGTGATGGCACCATTAATGCTGAAAAGTACATAGAGATTTTGGAGCACAATATGCTGCCTTCATGAAGACATCTTTTCCAGGGGCGTCCATGCATATTTCAACAAGATAATGCAAAACCACATTCTGCACACATTACAAAGTCCTGGCTGCGGAGGAAGAGGATACGGGTACTTGACTGGCCTGCCTGCAGTCCCGACCTGTCTCCAATAGAGAATGTGTGGCGCATTTTGAAGCACAAAATGCGACAACGAAGACCCCGTACTGTTGCCCACCTTAAGACTTGTTTGCAGCAAGAATGGGACAAAATTACACCTGAAACACTTCATCACTTGGTGTCTTCAGTCCCTAAACGTCTTTTAAGTGTTGTGAAAAGGAATGGCAACATTACAAAGTGGTAAATGCTTTACTGTTCCACCATTTTTTGAAATGTGTTGCAAGAACCAAAATAGGAATATTGTTTATTTGAAATAAAAAACAATAAAAATCATGAGGAACACATTAAATTATGTGCTGTTGTATTGTCTGCAATGAAATACAAGTCAAAATACATTTAGAAATCACTACTTTCTTTTTTTATTTGTGTTTTCCATACTGTCCCAACTTTTTCTGATTTGGGGTTGTACTACATTTAAAAACTGTCAGTTCATATGTTACCTGTTATCTTTGTTCCACTCCTGGCCTCTTGAGGAACACCCACACCATGCTCATTTTCTCCAATAACTCTGAAGTAATACATGGCTCCCTCCTGCAAGTCTTCCACCTTGTAAGTCAGTGCGTGGCAGTTGCTGGTCACAGACACCCAGGCCTTCTTACTGGCCTCACGTTTTTCAACATGGTATGACTTCACTGCATCACCACCATCATTCTCTGGAACTTCCCAAGTAAGGGTTGCAGAATCCCTGGTCACTGCAGAAACTTTAACATTAGCAGGAGGTCCAGGTGAGTCGAGGACCTTGACAACCATGGGCAATGTTGCTTTTCCCAACGTTGATTCAATAGTGACGCTGTATTCTCCAGAGTCATTTCTGGTTGACTTCTCAATGGTCAGTGAAGTGCTGGATTCTGTTGAGTCAATAGTTCCTCTGACCTTTAGATCCACGCCCTCCTTGACCCATTCCACTAATGGCACAGGTTTGCCCTTGAATGGTACATTGAGAGTAAATGCTGTGCCATGCTTTACAATAAGTACTTTCCGCATTTCAATGTCAACATCAAACGATGGCTCTGCAGTTCTGTCCATTGCTGCAGCACCATCTGAATATAGGCTACGTGCACTGCTGCCAACTTTGTTTATTGCCTTGACACAGAATTCATATTTTGCGTCTGTCTTAAGTCCAGTGATTGTGAACTCCAAGCTCTTGGTAAGAGGGATAGCTTCAATCCATCTTGCTACTTCTTCGGGTGATTCAGGAATCTCCTCTTCTTCCTCTTCCTCATATTCTTCCTCATATTCTTCCTCTTCTCCCTCAACCTCTGGCTCTGGTTTTTCAATGTAGTCTCTGTATTCTACACTGTATCCAAGGATTGGAGCACCACCATCATCAGTTGGTGGTTTCCAGACAATGGACACACTGCCTGTGGTTGAAGTGACAATCTTTGGCTTTGTTGGGCGAGAAGGAACAACCAGAGCATCCAATGCTCTGAATGTTGCAGATCGTTCACTTGGAGGACTCAAACCAGCTTCGTTTTCAGCATAAACTCTGAAGTCATACTCACAACCCTTGCGCAGTTTGGTTGCTACTGTTGTACATTCAACAACTGGATCTCTGTTCACACGGACCCAGCGCATACCTGTCTTCTCACGGCGCTCAATCACATATCCAATGATGGGGCTGCCTCCATCATTGGCTGGCTTGCACCAGGTGAGGGTCATTGAATCTCCAGTTATGGTAGTGATATCAACACTTGTTGGAGCAGTGGCAACAGTGTATGGATCTGTAATCTTTACAACATCACTATCCAGAGTCTCACCAACTCCGTGCTTGTTGACAGCCATAACCCTGAAGACATATTCGTTGCCCTTGAGCAGTCCTGTGACTTTGTGGTATGTGTTTGTGACGTCTGCCTTAACCACTGTCCACGCCAAGCTGCTGGTCTCACGCTTCTGAACAATGTAATGTGTGATGTCAGCACCACCGTTCTCCTGAGGAGGACCCCATGACAGAGTGCATGCCTCAGCTGTGAGACCTGTGATCTGAAGCGGTCCTGCTGAAGGTCCTGGTTTATCTAGAATCAAACAGTGTATTGGCATGGAGACTTTTCCACCAATATTTTGTAAAGTTAGGGCATACTGTCCAGAATCTCTTCTGATGCAATCCTTCACAATGAGAGAAGTACTGGTATCTGTTGAAAGAATCTGGATTCTGGCTCTCAGCTCAATCTCTTTGCCATCCTTTGTCCAAGAAATGACAGGGGCTGGACGTCCAGCAAGGTCAGCGTTAATCTTAAGAGTTTCCCCTGCTTTCACAAGCAATGTCTCTCTGAACTTGACATCCATCATGATGCGTGGTGGTTCCACATCATCCTTGACAGTGATAGGACCAGTGCGGTCAGATGGCCCGCTGAACACTCCAGCTGCATTCTTAGCAATGATGCGGAAGTCATACTGGCTGTTCTCTGTAAGGCCTGTCGCATCATAGTGGGTCTCAGGCACATTGGTGAAGTTGCACCTTGTCCAGCGTCCTTCAGGAAGGTCTCTGCGTTCAATGGTGTAGCCAGTAACCTTGGCTCCACCATCATACTCTGGTTTATCCCAAGACAAGGAGACGGTTGTTCTGGTAACAGCAGTGACCACAGGTGTGCCTGGAGGATCACATGGATCTCTGGCTGCTACAGCTTCACAGGCCTTGCTGCATTTACCGATACCAGTAATATTTTCAGCATAGATACGGTATTCATACATCATGCCCTCTTCAACTCCATTGACTTTGTATTCAGTATCTTTGATCATTCCTCTGTTCATCTTTGTCCAAAGAATGCTAGAACGCTCCTTCCTCTCCAGATGGTAGCCCAGAACAGGACTACCGCCATCTGTGACAGGCTCATTCCAAGTCACCAACATGTAAGACTTGGTGGCTAACTTCACTATAGGTGTGGAAGGAGGTCCAGGTTGTTTAAAGTTATACTTTGCAGTGATTCCCGGTGAATCCAGGTATGTACTCTTACCATAACGGTTGACTGCATAGATGCGGAATTGGTACTCAGCTCCATGTGTCAGGCGGCCAGCCTTGAAAGACGTTCTGGCCACGTTACTTCCTACCATTTGCCATTCTTGTGAGTTTGTGTCTCTCTTCTCCACAATATAGTTACTGATGCAGCAGCCACCATCATAATCTGGTGGAGACCAGGACAGTGTGATGCTGTCTGAAGTCACAGAATCCACCTTAACGCATTTAGGTGGACCTGGTTTATCAAGGACAACAACTCCAATATCTGCTCTGACCGTTCCTGCTGTGTTTGCCAGGGTGATCTCATACTTGCCAACATGTTCTCTGCTTGCCTCTTTTATTATAATTTTGGATGAGGTTGATGTGTTTAAGATGGTCACTGAGGATGTTTGCTTCAGAGGAAGGCTATCCTTTTTCCAGGATACAACAGGCTTTGGCCTGCCTTTTACTGGAACCTCGAGAGTGAGGTCATCTCCAGCCTTCACACTGTATGTGGTAAACAGTAAGTTGACAGATGGTTCAATTTCAACATCTTTTGTAATCACAGGCAAGCCAAGATCTTTTGGCTCGCTCTTTCCCTTCTCATTGATTGCAACAACTCTGAATAAATAGGCTTCATTAGGACTCAGATTAGGAATAGTTGCTTCAGGAACCTTTACTGTGCATGCTGTGCCCCATTTATCTCCACTCTTGGGCTTAAATTCCACATTGTAGCACATTACTTTGCTTCCACCATCATGAGCAGGTTTGTCCCATGCCAGTGTCACGCTGGTCTTTGTCAAATCTACAACGCAAACTTTGCTTGGTGGCTGCGGTACCTCAGATACTTTGACTTCTTTGGTTTCAACCATCTGTCCTTGACCATATTCATTAACAGCACAGACTCTGAAGTAGAACATGCCACCCTCAGGAAGCTCTTCAATCTTGAATGAGTTGGCCAAGCAATTGCTGGTGACAGTAGTATAGGCCTTCCTGACAGATTCTCTCTTTTCTACAATGTAGTTTGTGATTTTAGAACCACCATCAGTGAGTGGTGTATCCCAGGCAAGAAGCACCAAATCTTTCTTGAGCTCCTTCACCAAAAAGTTCTGTGGTGCACTTGGTGTATCCAAAATTCTCACTGCAACAATAGCTGATTTTGAACCACTGCTGTTTTCCAGTGTAAGTGAGTATTTGCCACTGTCAAAGCGGTTAACATTGTCAATGACAAGCATGGTGTATGAACTGGTGGTATCAATTCCAGCACGCTCTGTGAGAGTACCATCAACCTTCTCCCATTTCACAGCAGGTTCCGGCCTTCCTCTAATGGTGACAAACAGACGCAGAGTCCCACCAGCACGGACAGATACCACCTTTCTAAGATCAGCATCCAGCTCGATCTCTGGTGCTTCTGCCCTGTCAGAAGTAACCACAGTGCTGTGGACGTTAGCAGCCTCCCCTACTCCCTCAGAGTTGATAGCACACACACGGAACTGGTACTCTCCGCCCTCCTTCAGGTCTGTGATAGTGAGTTTAGTGGCTTGAATGCCAGTGGGTGGAGTGCACATGGTCCATTCTTTTTCAACTGGTGCGTCTATTGCTGGAGCTACTTCTGCCTCCTCTGTTAATTCAGGCATTGGTGTATACTCCCTTGTTTCAACAATGTAGCCCTTTACATAGGCACCGCCATCAAAGTCAGGTTTGCTCCAGGACAGAGAAACAGAAGACTTTGTGTAGTCTGTCACCTTAGGATGGTGTGGAGGTCCAGGTGGTGTTATGGAATTACATGCTCTGTAGAATAGGGACAATTCACTAAGGTCTCCTATTCCAGCCTCATTCTCAGCAGCAACACGGTACTCATAGAAGTGGTCTGTCATGAGACCTGTGACCTTGAAGTGGTTGTCAGTCAGCTTTTGTCTGTTGCATTTTGTCCACCTTACACTATCTTTGTCACGTTTTTCAAGGTGGTAAGTTTCAATTTCAGCCCCACCGGTCTGTTCTGGAGCGGTCCATGACAAAACCATAGACTCCTTTGTGATCTGACTTGCTTCTGGAGTTCCAGGAGCACTAGGCAGCTTGTAAGGATTGCGTGCAATTACGGGTTCACTTTCGAGATAATCGCCTACACCGTATTTGTTGACTGCCCTGACTCTGAAAATGTATTCATTTCCAGGTAGCAAATTTGTTAGTTTATAGAACATACCCTTGATATCTGGTGCAGCCACTGTCCAGGACAACCTGCTAGTCTCTCTTTTCTCCAAAACATAGTGAGTGATACTAGCCCCACCATCCAGAGTTGGTTCAGACCAGGAAATGGTGCACCTATCAGACATGATTCCTGTTATTTGCATGGGTCCAGTGGGTGTACCTGGTTTATCAAGGACTTTGACAGTGATAGGGAAGGTTTTTATACCACCCAGATTTTTGAGGACGAGGTCATAGTGGCCACTATCAAGCTTGGTTACATCCTTAATAGTAATGGCTGCACGTTTCTGTGTAGTTTTCACTTCAATGCGTAGTGCTTTGTCCATTTCCTTGCCTTCTTTTAGCCAGGCAACATCAGGAATCGGTTTTCCATAGATGTCTGCATCAAGAAGCAAGTTTTCTCCAGCATTGATAACAATGACATCCTTGTATTTGGGATCCATTGAGGCTTTTGGTGGTTCAATTTCATCAGTAGCAGTGATAGGTCCAGAGCTATCGGATGGCTCGCTGAAGGTTCCAACTGCATTTCTTGCAATAACTCTGAATTCATACTGCTCATTCTCTGTTAGGCCAGTGACGGTATACTGAGTCTCAACTATATTTGTGAAATTAGCTCTTACCCAGCGCCCATCAGGGGAGGAAAGATCTTTCCTTTCCACAATATATCCATTCACTTTGCTTCCACCATCATACTGAGGCTTAGTCCACTGAATCTTGATTATGGTCTTAGAAATAGACACAGCTTCAGGAGCACCAGGAGGATCACATGGGTCACGAGCAACAAAGTTCTCAGACACTTTACTGCATCTGCCGATGCCAACAATATTTTCAGCATAGACTCTGAATTCATATCCACCCCCCTCCTCAAGATTGCAGATCTTGAACTCAGTATCAGTGATAAGAGACTTGTTCAGTTTGTTCCATGTAATGCTGCTTCTCTCCTTGTTTTCAAGATGGTACCCAATCACTGTACTTCCTCCATCATTTACTGGCTCATTCCATTCAATGATCATCATTTCCTTCGTAGCAGATTTGACATGTGGTGTTCCTGGAGGCCCTGGTGGTTTGTATGGATATTGGACAACGATGGCCTTGGAGTCCAGAGATGCACCCTTTCCATATCTGTTTTCAGCAATGATTCTGAACTGATATTCTGCACCAGTCTTCAGCTTGGTGACCTTAAAAGCTGTTCTAGCGAGCTGTGTGGTGACTGCCTGCCATGTTGTGGTGGTGGTGTCTCTCTTCTCCACTATATAGTTCTTTACCTGGCATCCACCCATGTACGCTGGGGGCTCCCAGGAGAGATGGACGAAGGTGTTGCTCACTTCAACAACCTTGACTGGACCTGTTGGTGGACCAGGCTTGTCAAGGATAATGACAGACACATCCTTATTTATAGTGCCAGCATTATTGGTTGCTGTAATGGAATATTTGCCAAAGTCCTCCTTGCACGCCTCAGTTATTTGAATTCCAGTTGTTGTTGGAGTGTTTATCACATTTACTCTGGATGTCACCTTCAAAGACTGACCATCCCTATTCCAGGTGACTTTAGGTTTGGGCCTGCCAATCACAGGGAACTCCAACTTCAAGTCTTTTCCAGCTAATACACTGTAGGTGTTAAATTGCATCTTAATGCTTGGCTCTATGGTCATGTCACTGGCAATGACGGGTGCAGCAAGTGCCTTTGGCTCACTTTTTCCCTTCTCATTGTAAGCAATGATACGGAATAGGTATTCTGCTCCTGCTGTGAGGCCTTTGGCAGTGCCCTCGCATGTCTTTGTATTTGTTGCAACTCCCCACTTATCTGTACCTTTGGGTTGCATCTCAATTAGGTATCCACCAATTCTACTGCCTCCATCATGCTCAGGTTTCTCCCAGGCCAGTGAGACACTGGCTTTGGTGACATCAGTGAGGAAGATTGATCCAACAGGCAGTGGTACCTCAGAGGCCTTGGAAGCCATCTTTGTTTCAACACCCTGGCCGATTCCATAGTCATTCTCAGCCATGACTCTGAAGTAGTACATAGCTCCTTCAACCAAGTTCTCTACTTTGAATGTTGTCTTGGTGCATTTTGTGGACACATTAGCAAAAGTCTTTCTGGTTGATTCCCGTTTGTCAATGACATAGTTCTTAATTTTGGAACCTCCATCAACCAGTGGGGCATCCCATTCAAGAGTGATGGAGTCCTTTCTGACTTCTTTAACCACAAGTTTCTGTGGGGCGCCAGGTGTATCCAGGACTTTAACGGTAACAAACTCAGACACAGTGCCACTGCTGTTTGTCAGGCTCAAGGTGTATTTTCCTGAGTGACTCCTGTCACATGAGTCAATGGACAACTGGGTGAAGTTAAGGGCTTTCTCAATCACTGCTTTTTCAGACACTTCTCCCTCATCCTTAGTCCACTTAATCTCAGGTGCTGGCCTGCCCTTGAATGGAATATGTATTCTAACAGATCCACCAGCTTTCAAAATGATGCCCTTCCTTAGATCAGAGTCAAGATGGATCTGTGGAGGCTCCACCCTTTCCTCTGGCTTAGCTGTACCAGAGAGAGCTGCTGGCTCGCCCACTCCTAGTTTGTTCAGAGCACACACCTGGATCTTGTACTCCTGACCCTCAGTAAGTTTGGTAATTTCATATTTGTTGAGACGCAAGCCAGTGGGGGGAGTAACCATGGTCCATTCCTCCTCCTCAGCCTTGCAGACTTCAACAATGTATCCTTGAATGTCGCTGCCACCATCAGACAGAGGCTTACCCCATGACAATGTAATAGAACTCTTTGTAGAGTCAATCACATTCACATATGCTGGGGCACCAGGTTTGTACTTGGGATCCATGGCCCTGAAGAATGAACTTGGAAGGCTTGGCTCTCCTGCTCCAACTACATTCTCAGCAACCACTCTGAACTCATATTCATGACCGGTGGTTAGGCCTGTAACTCTAAACGAAAGATCAGTGACTTTCTGTCTGTTGCATCTGGTCCATTTGATTCCATTTCTGTCCTTCTTTTCAATAATGTAATTGGTAATCTCACTGCCTCCACAAGTCTCAGGGGCTGACCAAGTGATGGTCATGCCATCATGAGCAATGTTGGATACATCCTCAATATGAGGTGGACCAGGAGGAATAAATGGAGTCTTCATTATCACTCCACTAGACACCAGTGGCTCACTGACACCATAACTGTTTACTGCCATGACACGGAACATATACTCATTGCCTTCAAGTAATTTGGTGACTTTGAAGCTTGTGGTTTCACAGCTGTTTGAAACAACAGTCCAAGCTAGACGGCTGGTCTCTCTTCTCTCGATGAAGTAGTGTTTAATAGGACTACCTCCATCATGTAGTGGGGCACGCCATACCAGTGTGCATCTATCTTCAGCTACTCCAGTGATGTAGAGGGGTCCTTCACATTGGCTAGGCCTGTCTAGAACCACAACCTGGAATGGAATTGTTTCTTTGCCAGCCTCATTTGTCAGCTGGAGAGTGTACACTCCACCATCAATTCTAACAGCGTCCTTAATGACAATCATTGCATGGTTTTCTGTGTCTTTTATCTCTAGTCTGAGTGTATTCTCGATTAGTTTTTCATCCCTGAACCACTGGATTGTAGGGAGAGGCTTGCCACGGACATCGGCATCTAGCTTGAAGGTCTCTCCGGCATTGATGATAATGGTCTTGGTGAATGCAGGGTCAATGGAGAATTTGGGTGCCTCCAATTTATCACTTGCAGTGATTGGTCCACTGTTGTAGGATGGCTTACTGATGGTGCCAACAGCATTTTTAGCAATTACTCTGAAGTCATACTGTGCATTTTCAGTCAAGCCAGTGACAGTGAACTGGGTCTCAATTACATTAGTGAAGTTCGCCCTCACCCATCTTCCCTCTGGCAGATCACGCTTCTCCACAGTATAGCCAGTTATATTACTTCCACCATCATACTCTGGTTTAGTCCACTGGATGACAATGGTATCTTTGTTTACATAGATGGCCTCTGGTGTGCCAGGAGGATCACATGGGTCACGGGCAACACAGCCCTCTGAGATCTTACTGCACCTGCCAATGCCAACTATATTTTCAGCATAAACCCTGTATTCATACTCAATACCTTCCTCCAAGGGATAACTCTTGAAACAAGGCTCGTGAAGAAGTGTTTTGTTGATCTTGACCCAAAGAATACTATTTCTCTCTTTCCTTTCAAGATGGTAGCCAAGGACAGGACTGCCTCCATCTGCGACAGGCTCGTGCCACTCAACAATCTGGTGGTCCCTTGAGAGAGAAGAGATGAAGGGAGTGCCTGGTGGGCCTGGCTCTCTGTATGGGTACTGAGCTACCACGGCAGAGGAATCCAGACCTTGACTCTTGCCATAGCGGTTCTGAGCAATGATCCTGAACTGATACTCGGCTCCAGTCTTCAGTCTGGGCACTTTGATGGTTGTTCTGGCATGGTTGATGCTGAAATTTTCCCATGTTGTTGCAGTAGTATCTCTCTTTTGTACAATGTAGTTTGAAATCTGGCAGCCACCATTGTGCTTGGGTGGATCCCATGAAAGTGTGACACTCTGTGTCGTGATTTCATCAAACCTCACAGGGCCGGATGGAGGACCAGGCTTGTCAAGGACAATTATTTCAACTGTTGTGTCCTTCTTTCCAGCTGCGTTTGCAACATTTATACTGTACATTCCACCATCATCACCTGCTGCCTCCTTAATGCTCAGTGTTGTATGTGTTGGTGTGTTGATAATGTTGACTCTGGTAGTGAACTTCAAAGGAGCTCCATCTTTACTCCATGAGACTGATGGCTTAGGTCGTCCAAAGAAGGGAATGTCGACTTTCATGTCCTTGCCCACTTTGACACTGTAGCTGCTGAATGCTGGTCGAATATCTGGTTCAAATACTAAGTCCTTGGTCATCACTGGACCAGAAAGGACTTTGGGGTCACTCTTTCCCTTATCATTGATTGCAGTGACTCTAAACAGATATTCCTCTCCAGGGTTCAGTTTGGAAACAGTAGTCTCCATTGTCTTAAATGTGTTAACACCATTCCACTTTTCCTGGCCCTTAAGCTGCACCTCAAGCAGGTACTGCATAACTCTGCTACCACCATCATACTCAGGCCTCTCCCATGCCAAAGAGATGCTTGTTTTGGTTTGATCGGTAACAATCAAGGCCTTTGGAGACTGGGGCACCTCTGAGACCTTAAGAGGATCTGCAGTTGCTGCAGGCAGGCCAACACCATGTGCATTCTCAGCAAGGACTCGGAAGTAGTAACTACAACCCTCCTGGAGTGGCTCAACCTTCCACAAAAGAGCATGACAATTTGTTGCAACAGCAGCATATGTTTTGCGTGTGCTTTCTCTCTTTTCAATGATGTAGTTCTTGATCTTCGACCCACCATCCAACAGAGGTGGCTCCCATGCCAGTGTTACCGACTGGTTGGTTACTTCCTTCACTTTCAAGTTAACAGGGGCACTAGGTGTGTCAAGAACACGGACAACAACAAATGCAGATTTGGTTCCACTGGTGTTTTCTACAGTGATGGTGTATTTTCCGCTGTCATTTCTGCTCATCTTGTCAATTACAAGGGATGTGTAACTGCTGGTCACCTCGATCTGAGCTGTCTCTTTAAGGGCAGCTTCATCTTTGTCCCACTTAATGGTAGGAGTGGGTCTTCCTTTGATGGGAATAAACAGTCTAAGGGAAGCTCCAGCTTTAATGGTCACAATATTTCTCAGTTCTGGGTCAATGTCAAGGTCTGGCTCTTCTGCCCTGTCCTGGGCAACAACAGCTCCAGAGACATCAGCATGCTCACCAACTCCAACTTTGTTGATGGCACATACCCTAAACTTGTATGCCTGGTTTTCCTTCAGGTTAGCAACTTCAAAGTTCATCTTCTTGATACCTGTTGGAGGTGTGCACATTGTCCATTCCTCAGGAATGGCATCTGTGGCAGCTGCCTCTGCAGCTGGGGCTTCAGCTGGGGATTCAGAAGGGGCCTCAGCAGGGGCCTCAGCTGGCACTGCTGCCTCTGTGGTAGTACAGCACTCAACAATGTATCCCTGAATCTCACAGCCTCCATCACAGATGGGCTTGCCCCAAGACAGGAATACTGATGTTTTAGTTGTGTCAGTTACTTTTGGATTGTGTGGTGGGCCAGGCCTGAAGATGGGATCAAGAGCTTTGAAGAATACAGTTGGGGTGCTTGGCTCACCGGAACCTACACCATTCTCAGCTGCAACTCTGAATTCATAGATATGAGTTTCCAGGAGTCCAGTGACCTTGAAAGTACAGTCAGTGACTGTTTTTCGGTTGCATCTGGTCCATCTTACACCTTCTTTGTCATGTTTCTCAATTATATATCCAGTGATAGGACTGCCTCCATCTTCAGCAGGTGCCTCCCAGGTGAGCACCACTGAATCCTTTCTAATATCTGAAACTTCCAAGCTCTTGGGTGTTCCAGGGGCTGCATATGGATCTTTGATTATGGCAGGAGCAGACTCAAGTGGTGCACCCACTCCAAATTGGTTGACAGCTTGGACTCTGAAGATGTACTCATCTCCCTCCAGGAGCTTAGTAACCTTTAAACAAGTCTTCTCAAGTTTTGAGTCAACAACAGTCCAGGCAAGCCTGCTTGTCTCTCTCCTATTTACTACGTAGTGTGAGATCTTGCTGCCACCATCTTGTAGAGGTGGTTTCCATGAAAGGCTGCATCGGTCTTTGGTTATTCCTGTAACAGAAAGAGGTCCCTCTGGTTCTCCAGGTTTATCTAGAACAACTACATTGACCTGTACAGCCTTTTCTCCTCCTGGATTTTTCAGCAGCAGAGTGTATTGGCCTCCATCGGAAAGTTTAGCTTCCTTGACAGATATAAAAGCTTTGATGGGTGTGTTCTTAATTTCTCTATGAATAGTATTGCCCAGTTCTTGCTCTCCCTTCATCCAGTGGATAGAGGGCAACGGTTTGCCATGAACATCTGCATCAATCTTGAAGTTGTCTCCAGCATTAACCACAAGAGTTTGTGTGTACTCTGGGTCAATGCTGAGGCGTGGTGGTTCAATCTCATCCTTGGCAGTTATAGGACCGGTGCTGTAAGAGGGCAGACTGAAAACACCAGCAGCATTTCTGGCAATGACACGGAACTCATACTGATTGTCCTGCACAAGTCCAGTTGCAACATATTCTGTCTCAATGATGTTGGTGAAGTTAGCCTTCAGCCAACGACCTTCAGGAAGCTCCTTCTTTTCCACAACATAGCCTGTAACCTTCGCACCACCATCATATTCAGGCTTAGTCCAAACAATGGTCACAGAATCCTTAGAGATCTTTGTTGCCTCTGGGGTGCCAGGGGGATCACAAGGATCTCTAGCAACACGCCCCTCAGATACTTTGCTCATTTTGCCTATTCCGACAATGTTTTCAGCATAAACTCTGTATTCATACTCCATTCCTGGATCCAGACCAGTGGTCTTGAAGGTTTGGTCAGTAATAAGAGACTTGTTAAGTTTGACCCACATGATGCTGTTTCTCTCTTTGCGTTCAAGATGGTAACCCAATACAGTGCTTCCACCATCATTCACAGGTTCATTCCAGACAACCACCATGCTGTCCTTGGTGCAGACTGCAATGTTGGGTGTTCCTGGAGGTCCTGGGAGCTTGTATGGGTATTGAGCCACAATACACTCTGAGAGAAGAGTTGGGCCTTTTCCATATCTGTTTTCTGCTGTGATTCTAAACTGATATTCGGAGCCAGTCTTCAGCCTACCTGCCTTGATTTTGGTCCTTGCAAGGTTAGGAGATACAACCACCCAGTTATTTGCAGATGTGTCTCTCTTTTCCACAATATAGTGTTTGATAGTGCAACCACCATCATATTCTGGTCGGTTCCAGGACAGGGTTACACTTTCAGATGTAACTGCCTCCACCTTAACTGGACCACCTGGCTGGCTGGGTTTGTCTAGTACAACAATGCCAATGTCTGCTGTTGTCTCTCCTGCTGTGTTACTTAAAGTAATAATGTATTTTCCAACATCATCTCTTGTAGCCTCTTTTATTTTGAGGTTCAGCATTGTGTCAGTTGCAGCAAAGTTGACTCTGGTAGTTCTTTTCAGAGGCTCACCATTTTTTACCCAGGAGACATTTGCTTTTGGACGTGCAACATAGGGAACGTCTACTGTCAGGTCTTCTCCTGCCATCACACTGAATGTGTTGAATAACATTTTAGCAACAGGAGCAATCACAAGATCTTTTACGATCACAGGCACACCGATTTGACGTGGGTCGCTTGTTCCCTTCTCATTTCTTGCTGCTACACGGAACATGTATTCTTCACCTGCATTAAGTCCACTAATAGTAGCTTCTGTTTCCTTTACAATCATAGACTGTGTCCACTTATCAACACCTTTAGGCTGGATCTCAACAACATAACAGCCCACTCTGCTGCCACCATCATGCAATGGTTTCTCCCAGGAGAGGGTGACACTGTTCTTGGTAACATCCTTAAGAGTGATTTTGCCAGGTGGCTGTGGTTTCTCAGAAACTTTAATTGATTCCCCAGAATCAATGGGTAGCCCAATGCCATATTCATTCTCAGCCAAAACTCTGAAGTAATAGTTGCATCCTTCCAAGAGCTGGTCTACTGTGAAGGTGGTTTGATGGCAGTTAGCACTGACTGTGGCATATGCTTTCCTTGTGGACTCACGTTTTTCAACAATATAGTTGTTAATCTTAACTCCTCCATCATTTACTGGTGGATCCCATGTCAGAGTGACCGATTCATTTGTTACAGTGGTAATCTTGAGATTCTGTGGGGCACTTGGTGTGTCGAGCACCTTGACTTGGACTGTAACTGTCTTGGAGCCAGAGCTGTTTTCAACTGTGAGATTATACTTTCCACTGTCAAATCTGTTGACATTTCCAATTACAAGAGATGTGTATGATGTTGTGCTTTCAATGGTTGCCCTCTCAACACGCTCACCATCTTCTTTGGTCCATTTGGCCTCAGGAGCAGGTCTGCCTCTAATAGGCACAAATAGTCTAAGTGAGCAGCAAGCTCTAAGATTAACAACCTTGCGGAGCTCAGCATCCAAATCAATCTCAGGTGGGAGGAGTCTGTCTTCTGCCTTGGGATTGCCAGGTACAGATGCTGCCTCTCCAACTCCTTCACTGTTGACAGCAGAGATGTTCATTTTGTACTCCTGGTTCTCCTTCAGGTTAATAATGGTGAATGAGGTGGCAAGTAGTCCTTCTTTGGGTGTCACAATGGTCCATTCCTCCTCTTCTTCCTTTTCAGCCGGGATGCAGGTCTCCACAATGTAGCCAGTGACATCAGAGCCACCGTCGTACACAGGTTTGTTCCAGGCAACAGTAATTGAGGACTTTGTTGTGTCCAAGATTCTTGGGTTGCATGGGGCCCCTGGCGCGTACAGTACATCAGTGGCCTTGTAGAATGGACTTGAAGCACTTGGTGCACTCACTCCAGCAGCATTCTCAGCAATTATTCTGAATTCGTATTCATGTCCAACAACAAGGGCTGTTGCCTTGAATTGCAGATCTTTGACCTTCCTCTTGTTGCATTTGACCCAGCGTAGGCCTATTCTGTCTTTCCTTTCAATATTGTAGTTGGTGATGGGAGTTCCACCATCACTCACAGGTGCTTGCCACATAACAAACATTGAATCTTTGGTGATCGCTGTCACCTCAGGATTCCCTGGAGGATCTGGAACCACATATGGATTGGCTGCAATAGTGGGTGCTGAATCAAGAGACTCACCAAGTCCATATTTGTTTACTGCCATAACTCTGAAGATGTATTCATTTCCTTCAAGCAGCTTGGTCACCTTGAATTGTGTAACTTGCAGGTCGGAAACCACATTGGTCCAAACCAGCCTGCTTGACTCGCGCTTCTCAATCACATATCCTTCAATCTTGGCACCTCCATCATCTGCAGGTGGAGCCCAGGTGAGCAAGCAGTTGTCAGCATTGACATCAGACACCTCAAGAGGTCCAACTGGTGGTCCAGGTCTGTCAAGCACTTTAACATTAAAGATGTGCTTAGCAAATCCACCAACATTAGTGGCAGTCAAAACAAATTCTCCTCCATCTGTTCTGACAGAGTCCTTGTTGGTCAGAGTGGTTGTCAGTTCTGTGAACTTCAACTGCAGTTTCATCGTGTTCTCAACCTCCTTTCCGTTCTTGGTCCAAACCGTAGATGGGGTTGGTTGACCAGCGATGTCTGCATCAAGCTTGAAGGACTCTCCTGCCTTTATTAGAACAACATCCTTAAAGATGGCATCAACCATAATACGTGGCTCAATCACATCATCTTTGCAGGTAATTGGATCTGAGGGCTCAGAGGGAACGCTCACTGCACCTGCTGAGTTTCTGGCTATAACACGGAACTCATAGGAAGCATCTTGAGTCAGTCCACTGACAGTGAATGCCGTCTCAGTGATGTTGGTGAAGTTGGCTCTCATCCAGCGGCCAGCAGGCAGTTCTTTCTTCTCCACTGTGTAGCCAGTGATTTTGAAACCACCATCGTATTCAGGCTTTGTCCACTCAATGGTGATAACATTCTTGTTGACAAATATTGGCACAGGCTGACCTGGTGGGTCTACAGGGTCCAAGGCCAATATTGCTTCTGAGGCCTTACTTGGCTTACCAATTCCAGCCATGTTTTCAGCCATGACACGGAACTCATAGGCAATTCCATCTTCAAGCCCAGTGGATTTGAAGATGTTTCCTTTCACAAGAGACTTGCTGATCTTTTGCCACATGATGCTGCTTCTTTCTTTCCTCTCAACATGATAACCAATGACTTCATTTCCACCATCAGCCACAGGCTCGTTCCAGCCAATTGTTATTGAGTCCTTGGTAAATGCAACAACACCAGGAGTACCAGGAGGTCCAGGAGCTCTGAATGGATAGGCAGCCACGACTGCCTCTGAGGTGATGGGAGGCCCAACACCATATCTGTTTTTAGCTTTTACTCTGAACTGGTACTCTGATCCAGTGGTTAAGCGAATGGCTTTGAACATGGTACGGATGACAGTGGAAGACAGCTCTGTCCACGTTTGGGAAGTGGTGTCTCTGATCTCGACCACATAATTGTTGATTGGAACCCCTCCATCATTCTCAGGAGTGTCCCATGCGAAGACGCAATAGGTACGAGATCTCTCCACAATGGTAACTGGTCCCTTGGGTGGCCCAGGTACATCATGTACTTTGACAATGATGTTGTCTGTCACAGAACCAACAATGTTCTTTCCAGTCATGGTGTAGACACCACTGTCAGCTCTGGTGCATTCACTGATGCTGAGGATAACTGTAGCAGAAGTAGTTTCCACATTGGTTTTCTGTGTGAGTTTCAGGGCTGAGCCATCCTTTTGCCAAGAGATAGTTGGTCTAGGACGTCCCATAACTGGAATTTCAACCTTGATGTCATCTCCTGCTTTGGCAATAACAGTCTTCTGACATACACCACGGAGGTCAAACTCGGGCAGGGAAGTAGAATCCCTGACAGCAATGGGTTTGCTCTCACGTGGAGCACTTCTACCTGAGTGGTTGACAGCCATTACACGGAAAATGTACTCCTCCATCTCATTAAGATTCTTCACTGTGAAGTCCATGACCTTGACTGTTGTAACATGGGCCCACTGATCAGTTCCCTTCTTCTGGGCTTCAAGGACATATCCTGTAACTCTGCTGCCACCATCATGCTTGGGTTTGGTCCAAGCCAGGCTCACAGAGTTCTTGGTGACATCAGTAGGAATAATACTCACTGGAGGAGATGGTGCCTGTGATGCACGAATTGGATCAACGGTTTCAGCCGGCTCACCAATGCCATACTCATTCTCGGCAGACACTCTGAAGTAGTACTCACAGCCTTCACACAGGTCCCCAATCCTGACTGAAGTGGTGGGGCACTTTGTAATAGCAGTAGCAAAAGCCTTGCGTGTTGTTTCTCTTTTCTCAATGATGTAGTTTGTGACCTTAGCTCCACCATCAATCATAGGCATCTCCCACTGAAGAGTAATGCTTTCCTTGTCAATCTTGACTGGTTTTAGGTTGAGTGGAGGTCCAGGTGAACCCAGAACTCTCACATGTATATCGGCACTCTTCTTTCCAGCTGAGTTTTCGAGCGTAAGCTCGTATTTACCCGCATCATTCCTCGAACTCTCAGGAATGATCAGCATTGTAAATGACTCAGTGCTGTCAATAACTGCGCGTGGGACAGGACCGCCGCTCTTGGTCCAGGTGACAGTAGGCGTAGGACGTCCCTTGATCGGCACAAAGAGGCGAATGGAGCAGCCAGCCCTGACAACAAGGGTTCTTCTCAGCTCAACATCAAGCTCAAAATCAGGTTCAGCTGAACGCTCCACAATCTCAATCAGTTCTTGAGTTTCAGCAGGTTCACCTGCTCCCATAGCATTCACAGCGCTAATTCTGAAGTAGTATTTAGCACCTGTTTCCAGATTGGGAACAACAAACTCTGTGATCCTAAGTGGAGATGAAGGGGTGTCCTTAACCCATTCTTCTGTTGCTTCCTTTTTGTGCTCAATCACGTATCCAGTGACTTCAAGTCCACCGTTATCAAGAGGTTTCCCCCAGTTTAGAGTGGCAGCGGTCTTGGTTGTGTCTGTGACTCTTGGATTGACTGGAGGTCCAGGCACAACTGTCAGACATAAAAAGTGGTAAGTGTCTTTTAAATCTTATTATAGCGTTCCATAAAAAAAAGTGAATTTATAAGAAATCATTTATTTTTGGATTTTGATGTTGTGTTTGCTTGATACAGTTGAAACACTTGTGTTTACTTACAGGCCTCCTCTTTTGTTCTGACAGGCATCGATGGTTCACTTGGCTCTCCAAAGCCAGCTTTGTTCTCAGCAACAACACGGAACTCGTACTCTATACCCGTGGTGAGACCGGTAACTTCAAAGGTGAGCTCACTTATGGATTTCTTGCACGCCCTGACCCATCTCATTCCCTTTTTCTCCTTCTTCTCAACACAGTAACCTACGATGTCACTTCCCCCATCGTCAGCTGGTCTCCTCCAGGTCAGAGTGGCTGAATGTCCGTTGACTTTCTCAACCTCTGGTTTAGATGGTGGGCCAGGAGGACCTATATTCATAGAAAGAAGAAATACATTCATGAATCTAAGTAGTCTGTATTCCTCTCCAAGAGACACTTTAGCTTCAAAAACAAAAACACAAATGTAAGACGTAAGAAGGGCTGCAACCAATGATTATTTTGATTGTTGATTCATTTGTCAGTTATTAGTTGTTTGATCTATAAAATGTCAGAAAATGGTGATCAGTGTTTCTCTAAGCCGAGGATGATGTCCTTAAATATTTAGTTTTTTCCACAAACAAAAAAACATTAAGAAACTGAAATCAGAGGGTTTTTTTAAATAAAAAAAGGACTAAAACCCCAATAGTTGGTGTTAACTTAATAGTTGACAACAAAAATATTGCAGCTTTACTGTATTCTTTGTCAAGAAACATGTTATCTTTAAAAAATAAGTGCAAATGTAGGATGTAAGATGAAGTGAGCAACATAAACAAACTACACATACCGAATCTATCAACCATCTTGACTGCCTCAGAGTGCGATGGCTCACTGGCACCATACTGGTTTACAGCAGAGACTCTGAAGAAGTATTCATTGCCCTGGATAAGCTTGGTGGCCACATAGTGACAGTCGATAATGTTGTCTTCCAGGATAGTCCAGAGCAGGCGGCTGGTCTCTCTCTTCTCCAGGGTGTAATGCTTGATAGTAGAGCCTCCGTCATTGGTAGGAGCTGCCCAGGTAAGAGTGACCTTTTCGGATGAAATACCGCTGCATTCGATGGGTCCAGGAGCAGCAGGAACATCCAAAACTGTGACCTTGACCGTTTCCTCCTTCACACCGAAGGGATTGCTGGCAGTGATGACATACTCTCCAGAGTCCTTCCTGCTGGCGTACTTGATGGACAGAGTGGAGGAAGTCGCAGTGGTCTCAATATTTACAAGATCAGAGGGTTTGAAGTACTTTCCTCCCTTTGACCAGCATGAGGTTGGCGCAGGTTTGCCTAAAATGCTTGTGGCAGTGATGACAATAGTATCTCCGGCTCGGACAGTCAGACCCTCCTTAACTTGTGCTTCAATAATAATGGTTGGTGCAGCTGTTGGGACAAAAATGGAAAACCTTTATTTGTCATGCATTATGGCAAGATAATTGGTGAAGATATACAGAGATAGGAGCAATACAAAATCTTAGTGGTCGTTTTATATCTCACCATATTCATCCGTGCAGATAATAGTATCAGTCTGCTCGGAGGGTGGGCTGATAGCTCCAGCAGAATTCTTCGCCCTGATTCTGAACTCGTATTTGCAGCCCTCCTGCAGCTCAGTCACAGTAAATGCAGGCTCCACAACATTCACATTGTTGGCCTTCACCCAGATCTTAGAAGGCAGGTCGCGCTTCTCAACGATGTAGCCAGTCAGTCTGTGGCCACCGTCGAGCTCTGGCTCGGTCCACTGGAGGGTCACGGTGCTTCTGGTGATGCTGATCACGTCAGGTTTTCCAGGGGCATCTAATTATACAGATATAAAACATATGAATGCATTGTTGTAGGGCTGCAAGTAACTAGAGCTGCAATGATTAGTAGATTTATAGAAAAATAATGGCCAACTATTTTGATAATTCATAAACTGTTTATGCATTAAATGACAAAAAATGCCATTTTCAGCCTCTTAAATATGGAGATTCCCTGCTCTTTTCTGTTTTATATCAAAATAAACCGAATATATTTGGGTTTGGACTGACCAAACAATACATTTAAAGACATCATCTTGGACTTTGAGAAACTGGTATGGACATTTTTCACTATTTTCTAACATTTTACAGACCAAAGGATTAATCGATTAATTAAAATGGTGAAAAATGTAGATCAGTGTTTCCCAAAGCCCAAGATGACGTCCTTAAATGTCTTGTTTTGTCCACAACTCAAAGATATTTAGTTTACTGTAACAGAGGAGTGAAGAAACTAGAAGATATTCCCATATAGGAAGCTGGAATCAGAGATTTTTTACGTTCATAAAAAATGACTCAAACCGATGAATCGTTTATCAAAACAGTTGGCAATTAATTTAATAGTTGACAACTTAGCAATTAATCTTTGCATTACATTGTTGCATATATTTTAATAAATCAATATTTGATTAAACGTGTTGCCTCTCTCACACTTTTTACACTTACCAATGGAGTCCAGGGCCACCTGTGGGTCAGTGGGAGCACTTGGTCTACCAATCCCAGCCAGGTTGATTGCCATGACTCTGAACTCATACTCGAGACCTTCAGTCAGCCCAGTTACCTTGTGTTCCCTCATCCTCAAGGCGTTCGGGCTTGCCCGCTTCCACAACATACTGTTCCTCTCCTTGAACTCAGCATGGTAGCCTGAAAGTAGAACAAAAAGGGGACAATCAAAATCCACATTAAACCTACATTGTGTAATTTTTAGAGTTGATTCTTAGCAAAACCCCCTTTGTTCTTTCACAAATATGTGCTCATTCTTGTGTAATTGCTGCCACCAACTAATCAAAGTATTCTCGTAAGCATAGAATCTGCCATTCAGAATAATTCAGAATACATACGAGCGAGTCATTCGAATGTCGGCAGCCATGTAGCGCCTCCATCTTTAAAATATATTAGCCAAAGAGGGACATACCTGCTTTTAAACTCAGTGGCACCATGACGCCAGGGGGAGATTACTCGCCAGGGAAGCGAAAAAGAGAATTGAAACAACAACGCGACAGCCAAAGCAACAAGACCAATTGGAGTGGCTAGAACAGCTGCTTTTAAACTATGGCGATACGAAGAGCTAATTTTGGGTTCGGCCACCGTAGCTGAAATGCGATCGGTATGGGAGGGGCTAGAAAGTAATATTCAGTTGGTTGTCATATACAATTTCACCACTAGATGGGAGAAATTCTTACACAATGTAGCTTTAAGCTCACATAGATTCATCAATTAAAGAAGCAAAGGATAACATATATGTCAAATAATATAAGTATAAATAACATAGATGTGTGACAATAGGTAGGTTAAGTGTTCAAGCTGACGGCACCTGTAATGGGAGATCCTCCAGTCTTCCTGGGGTCAGACCAGGCCAGGTAAGCCGAGTCGTGGCACATGTTCATGATCTGAGGTGGAAGAGGAGCATCGGGAACATCTGTAGAAAAACAGCGATATTGTACAGTCAGGAAAAGCTCAATAATTAAGTTCAACTTAACCCTTAGATATCGATAAACAATCTAAAATAAAAACCATAAAAGCTAGAGCATTCAAAAATGTACAGAGTTCAAATTAAGAAATAAGAAATATTTTGTGTGTTTAAGTAAAGTTTGTATTTTTTAAATGTATTTATTTATTGGTTGTTCTGATTTTAGGGATATGAAACATTTGAAGATACTCCAAGAAATGACATCACAATAAGCAAAAATAAAGTCACTTACTGAATGGATGTTTAGCAACAATGGACTCAGACTTGAGTCCTTCTCCGACGCCGTACTTGTTCTCAGCGCAGACTCTGAAGATGTACTCTGTGCCCTCATGGAGACCCGTCACCCTCATGGTGTTGGTCTCCACAGTGGAGGACACAGTCACCCACATGTTGGTGATAAAGTCCCTCTTTTCTAGGATGTAGTTGGTGATCTCTGAGCCGCCGTCGTCTTTGGGAGCGACCCACTTCAGCGTAGCACCGTCGGCAGTTACATCTTTAAACTTGATGGGTCCAATAGGAACGCCAGGTTTACCCACCACCCTGAAAACAGACAAGGGATTGAATGTGTTTTCTTTTACCTTTGGTACTTAGCAAACGTTCGGACATTCGGACACCATTCACGGTTATTGGACATGTCCGCCCCACCAAGTGCAAAGAGAATTAATTTACACACATCTAAGAATCTACATTTGAATGTTCATACATGTACATTTACATGTCTAATTAGTGTAGGTAAGTGACTTTGCTGAGAGAATGCAGGAAGAAGGCTTGGGCGACGCTCAGGTGGCGGTATAACTTTACATTTAAAGTGGAAATTAAGGAGCTTCTACTGCATTATTTGGAGTACGGTCCCGGATGTGTTGACAGCATTGATGTTCATTTGGGCGACTTGTTAATATGGTTAATACCCCAAAAAACCACCAGCGCCCATTAAGTGTTTACAGCAGGGAGATAGGGGGGGGTACAAGAATGGCCGAGGGTAGCGCATGTCTAATTCACCGGTGTTAGCTTCCTTTAGCCAACACATTAAATTAACTGAAAACATTACGAGATCATTTACATTTGTATTTAAACAGATATTCTGATAGAACGTTAGCCAAAAAGTGTCCAAACACGGACACAGTTCAGTTATACTCAGCCAGTAATGTATGGGTATGACTGAAACTAACATAGCTTGATCCACTTTGAGGAAAATACTCTTCATGTTGTATTCTACTCTCTGGAACAGGTTTCTTCCTACCTGATGAAGATGGTGGACTCCTTGGTTCCAGCTTTGCTCCTCAGGGTGATGGTGTACTTGGAAGCATCACTCCTCTGGCAGTCTCTGATCAGGAGGGTGGTGTTGACCGCAGAAGACTCTGCGCACACTCGGCCGCTGTCTGTTAGGTCTTCGTCGTCTCCCTTCTTCCAGGACACTTTGGGCGTAGGTTTGCCGATGATCGGGATCCTTAGACGTACGATGCTGCCCTCTTTGGCGATGTAGCACATGTTGGGCAGCTCCCTCAAGTCAAGGCTGGGAGAAACTGCAGACAGAAGAAATGAGCAGTTAAAAACTCTACTTTAAACCTACTTTCTTAAATGACTTGAGTTGGAGCCAGGGACGTCAGACTGGGGGGAAAAAGGGGACTGAGTACCCAGGACCCTCATATGAGGAGGTCCCAAAAAGATGCTAGAATGAATAGCTGTGGATGCGGGGAGGGGCCCATAGAAAATGCCTTTCTACAGGGCCCAGAATGTTGTGCTACGCCCCTGCTTAGAGGGATAACACCACAGCACTAGTTTTGAAGACACAGCAGAGACTTTACTTCCTGAGGATCCTCAGGAGGAACCACCTCACTCAGAAACTGCTAGTGTCTTTCTAGGTGCTCCATGGAGAGCACCGCACTCCAGAGGGCCCAGACACTTTCTGCCCTTAGGCAAACGTTTCAGGACAACAACAACAAACAGTTTTTTATCTAAAACACATAACTGCACTTAACGCTACTTGAATATTAAGGATGAATCGTGCAGTGAGTGACTTGTATGTGTGCTATGACTGTTTTAACTTGTTACTTGTTTTTACTTTCAATCTTTTGTCTCTTTTTATATATTTTTATAGTGACTTAAAGAGGCTCTTTTATATTTATTTTTCAACTGTTTTGCACATTTCCTGATGTTTGCACTGAAAAGACTGCATCCAGTTTCGCTGTACATGTACAATGACTAAAGACTATTCTATTATAAGTTTTATAAATCTGGAAAGTCACTTACTGATCAGGTCCTTGGCAACCACTTTCAGCTCCTTGGCAGGGCTTTCTCCCGAGTCGTTAACAGCTTTGACTCTATATGTGTACTCTCTGTCCTCCACCAGGTCCTTGGCACTGTACTGCATGTTCTTGGACCTCATAAGCTCCTTGTAATTGTCGTCACCAATGAGAACCTCCAGCACGTAGCAGATGATGCGACTGCCACCATCGGTGAGCGGTTTCTTCCAGCTCAGAGTGCAGGAGTCCTTGGTAACCAGCAGAGTCTTAAAGTCCATGACAGGCCCAGGCTCCTCTGGAAAGGTGAAAATGAGTGCAGTGAGTATGATTTGTTTTACAGAAATCCATACATGGAATGGAAATTCTTCAAGTAATGCATACTAAATTCTTAGGAATTATTGTACATGAAAGGTTAAATTGGAAAAACCATATTGAACAACTACTGTAATATTGTTTGGGCTGCTACATATCCTTCATTTCTTACCTAATATAAAAAGTCATGGAGTAACGTAGGAAGTTACACGTTACTGGTAAATTCAGAAGAGGGTTTTAAGAATGATTTCACATTCACAGACAAGATCAATCTGCACCTCTATTCAGTAAATATTTGTTGCTGTCTGTAGATAAGGTAAATTTCTTTCAGGCCTGCATATTTATGTTAAAATGTACGGATTGCAGATGAATCTATATCAATTTCAAATTTCTCTTCAGATATTCACTCACATTCAACATGGCAGACAAATTTTCATTTGCCTATGTACTTTATATCTACGTATGTGCAAATCAACTAAACTAAACTAAGAACAAAAGCAGGACAAGCACACAATCTGCTATGATGAAACCCACCAGATGCTCTGACAGCGTCAGCGGTCTCGCACCACTCTCCGGCACCGAGCTGGTTAACCGCTGCCACTTTGAAGCAGTAGGAGCGTCCGGCAACCAGGTCCGGCACCTTGAACGATGTGTTGGGGCAGTTGTCAGAGACGATGGACCAGGCCTTCCTCTCTGTGTCACGCTTCGACACAATGTAGTGGGTGACGTCGTAGCCACCGTTAATCAGAGGAGTGTCCCAGTAGATGGAGGCGCTGTCCTTGCATGCCTCCTTCACCATCAGGTTGGCCGGCGGTCCGGGAGTATCTGCAGGGACACAATATCACTTTATAACAGTCACTCTTCAAATATGGACCTAAACCCAAAAAGATTTTATTTTTTATTTTTTTGAGAACATATTCCTGTTTCTGATGATTCCATTCATGAGTGGCTAATCTCAAATCAGTCAGTTTTTGAACTGTGGGGGTACCTTGGACCAAAAAGGTTAGGAATCCCTGTAAGTTAAAGGTCCGATGACATGCTGCTTTTTGGATGCTTTTATATAGACCTTAGTGGTCCCCTAATACTGTATCTGAAGTCTCTTTTATATAGACCTTAGTGGTCCCCTAATACTGTATCTGAAGTCTCTTTTATATAGACCTTAGTGGTCCCTAATACTGTATCTGAAGTCTCTTTTATATAGACCTTAGTGGTCCTCTAATACTGTATCTGAAGTCTCTTTTATATAGACCTTAGTGGTCCCTAATACTGTATCTGAAGTCTCTTTTATATAGACCTTAGTGGTCCCTTAATACTGTATCTGAAGTCTCTTTTATATAGACCTTAGTGGTCCTCTAATACTGTATCTGAAGTCTCTTTTATATAGACCTTAGTGGTCCCCTAATACTGTATCTGAAGTCTCTTTTATATAGACCTTAGTGGTCCCTTAATACTGTATCTGAAGTCTCTTTTATATAGATCTTAGTGGTCCCCTAATACTGTATCTGAAGTCTCTTTTATATAGACCTTAGTGGTCCCCTAATACTGTATCTGAAGTCTCTTTTATATAGACCTTAGTGGTCCCCTAATACTGTATCTGAAGTCTCTTTTATATAGACCTTAGTGGTCCCTAATACTGTATCTGAAGTCTCTTTTATATAGACCTTAGTGGTCCCCTAATACTGTATCTGAAGTCTCTTTTATATAGACCTTAGTGGTCCCCTAATACTGTATCTGAAGTCTCTTTTATATAGACCTCAGTGGTCCCCTAATACTGTATCTGAAGTCTCTTTTATATAGACCTTAGTGGTCCCCTAATACTGTATCTGAAGTCTCTTTTATATAGACCTCAGTGGTCCCCTAATACTGTATCTGAAGTCTCTTTTATATAGACCTTAGTGGTCCCCTAATACTGTATCTGAAGTCTCTTTTATATAGACCTTAGTGGTCCCCTAATACTGTATCTGAAGTCTCTTTTATATAGACCTTAGTGGTCCCCTAATACTGTATCTGAAGTCTCTTTTATATAGACCTTAGTGGTCCCCTAATACTGTATCTGAAGTCTCTTTTATATAGACCTTAGTGGTCCCCTAATACTGTATCTGAAGTCTCTTTTATATAGACCTTAGTGGTCCCCTAATACTGTATCTGAAGTCTCTTTTATATAGACCTTAGTGGTCCCCTAATACTGTATCTGAAGTCTCTTTTATATAGACCTCAGTGGTCCCATAATACTGTATCTGAAGTCTCTTTTATATAGACCTCAGTGGTCCCCTAATACTGTATCTGAAGTCTCTTTTATATAGACCTTAGTGGTCCCCTAATACTGTATCTGAAGTCTCTTTTATATAGACCTTAGTGGTCCCCTAATACTGTATCTGAAGTCTCTTTTATATAGACCTTAGTGGTCCCCTAATACTGTATCTGAAGTCTCTTTTATATAGGCCTTAGTGGTCCCCTAATACTGTATCTGAAGTCTCTTTTATATAGACCTTAGTGGTCCCCTAATACTGTATCTGAAGTCTCTTTTATATAGACCTTAGTGGTCCCCTAATACTGTATCTGAAGTCTCTTTTATATAGGCCTTAGTGGTCCCTTAATACTGTATCTGAAGTCTCTTTTATATAGGCCTTAGTGGTCCCCTAATACTGTATCTGAAGTCTCTTTTATATAGACCTTAGTGGTCCCCTAATACTGTATCTGAAGTCTCTTTTATATAGACCTTAGTGGTCCCCTAATACTGTATCTGAAGTCTCTTTTATATAGACCTCAGTGGTCCCCTAATACTGTATCTGAAGTCTCTTTTATATAGACCTTAGTGGTCCCCTAATACTGTGAAGTCCCACAATGAGCTTTCCTTAGGACGTGCTATTTCTGTGTCTGTAGCTTTAAATGCTATTGAGGAGGAGAGAGGGGGGCAAGGTGGAGGGTGGGGGGGTGGCCTTGACCAACTGCCATGCTTCGCTCGTTTGCAAGCCATGATGTCTCTCTCTTTCTTATGGACGGGCCAAATTCTCTGGGTGGGCAAATCAGAGAAAGGGGAGGTAACCTTTCCCCTTATGACGTCATAAAGGGAAGATTCCTGATTGGCTCATCTGAGCTTTCATTTTCTCAAAGGCAGAGCAGGATACCCAGGGCTCGGTTTACACCTATCACCATTTCTAGCCACTGGGGGGCCATAGGCAGGCTGGGGGAACTCATATTAATGTTAAAAAACCTCATAAAGTGACATTTTCATGCCATGGGACCTTTAAGGAATAATGACGTCCTTAACTCACCTAAGACCTTGACAACGATGGTGTACATCTTCATGCCAGCCACACCCTCCAGGTTCAGGATGTATTTGCCGGCATCATATCTGTTGACGTTCTCCACAATCACCGCGGTGTCGTTGTTGGTGGTTTTAATGATAACACCCTGGCGGTCCTTGAGGTTGCTGTTCATCTTTGCCCAGACGATCCTGGGAGTGGGGGTGCCCTTGTAGGTGGCGTAAAGCCTCATGGTGGAGCCGGCGCGCAGCTCCAGGCCGTCCTTCAGCTCTGCACTCAGCTCGGCCTCAGGAGCAACTGCATCAACACACACAGAGGATGTTTTTATTTGTGACAGTGTGAGGAAAGATTTTTCTTGTTTTCTTGTTGTATAGATAGATAGATAGATAGATAGATAGATAGATAGATAGATTAAACAACAGACTAAACAATTCAAATAACCTAGGTCTAGGGTGTCAAGTGACCATTCCCTAAGTAATCGGGCCTAGTATGACAGTCATTATCCAGCTAACTATAAATAAGATTAACTTTTCCAGGTTTGTGCCAGTTTTAAATAACAGAAAATTCCAGGTTGTATCTTGGTTCCCCTGCTAATTTGATGATATTTTGTTCTACTTACGCTCACTGTCCTACTGAAAAATGAAAAATAAATGCAGTTTAAAGAAATTGTAATAATACGTACTGATGATGGCCTTGACAATATGCTTGCCGGGTACTTCAACTGGCTCGCTGAAGCCAACCTTGTTGACCGCAGTGATGCGGCACTGGTACTCTGCCTTGTGTGTAAGGTTCTGGATGGTGTAGCTGGTCTCCTGCAGGTTCCTGGGGACGTTGCAGCGGGTCCAGTCTGCGGTGTCAGCCTTCTTGCACTCCACCAAGTATCCAATGATGGGGCTCCCGCCATCGTTGGAGGGGGCAGTCCAGGTGAGGCTGATAGTGCTGTTGGAAGTGTTGGACACACTTGGGTTCACAACGGGGCCAGGAGGAGCTGAGGAAGAGCACATTCACCCAGGTAAGTTTACATACAGAGAGTATTTGATCCCTGTGAATAACAGTAGGCCTACATGTATTATTTCATTTAGAAAGAACTAAGTAGGCTTGTAACAATTGTTACATAATTGTCTAATCGCAATTTATTTACGTAATCGTGGTTTCTTTGTTTTTTTTTAACTGCAATTGCTAATTGCTAGCATTAGCTAAAGTCCTAAGGGGTATTTCTGTTGATGGTAATTGTTGATTTAGTTTAGCCAATTTGCTAAATTGTAAAAAAGGTGATTATTGGTTGGGACCGTTGAGCTATACCCTGGAAATCCAGAGTTCTTGCGAGAGCACAGTTTGAATTTGCTCAGCGAGTCACTCTGGCATTGAGTAATGATGCCCATTAACTATGCCCTTGGAGCCGAGCTGCACCAATCACATCGGTGTATCTGATGTAGGCGGGCCAGAGGCGAGCTAAGCGTACGGGGCTCTGGATACGTCCCCCCGTGTATTATTGTGATTGGTCGTAGTGTTATCCAATTGCATGCAGTGAGATTTTCAAATGCATGCTTGGTGCCGCCCCTCGAGTTGGGCCATTTTCATTACTCAATGCCAGACCCTTAATCTTTCAGATTTGGGTCTGGATTTCCAGGCTAGTTGAGCTATGCTATGCAACTCCAAACATCCTGGACTGTAACTGACTCAAGCCAGAGAAATTGAAATTTCTTTGGTTTCTGGCTCGAAATCTGCCATACAAACCCCCTGAGTAGATAACCCTTTTTTGCCCTCCATCACCACATATATAGGAGTATATATTACTCTACTATTGTCAATTTAATGTTCATTCAAGAAACAAATATGTTTTCTGATAGCAAAGAGGCATGGTTTAATTCATAGGCTGTGTACTGGTGTCATTACATTATCTGGGTCACATAACAGGGATATAACCAAAATATGTATCCTGATTCATTATATTTATTGAAAAATTATATTTTCAAATTTGACTGAAAGAGACACTTTGTTTTTGTTATTGTTAATCACAATTATTTCTGAGACAATTAATTGTACAGCAAAATGTGGGATTGTTACAGCTCTAGGACTATGCAAGGTTTTCTGAGGTTATGGGACTTACTGATTGGATTCTGTGCAGTGGTGCCGGCGGAGGGCTCGCTGGGTTTGCCAAGCCCTGCCTGGTTGACGGCACTGACTCTGAAGCTGTACTCGGCTCCCTCTGTGAGGCCTGTAACCTCCAGGCTCCTCTCGGTTATGGGCTTCCTGGTCACCTTGGTCCAGTGCAGCTCCTTGGTCTCTTTCTTTTCCAGCACGAAGCCCAGGATAGGGGACAGGCCATCATCGGCAGGCTCCTTCCAGCTCACAGTCATACAATCTCTGGTCACGTTGGTGATCACTGGTGCCTCGCAGGGGCCAGGGACAGCTGCAAGTGTAATTTTAGTTTAGATATTAGTAATTCATTTCATTTTGAAATAGGCAACCAACTCTTGACTTAATGTGATAAGAAGATTTAGATGTTGACAGAATATGCAAAGTGACAGTGACAGCGCTTTCACACTGTTAGTTCGGTAGACTGTGCGGGTCGTTAAGTTGCAACATTGTTGTATTTTTCATTTGGTTCGTTTCACATTCACACTGTACTTTGTCAACAACCCAGTCTCAAGGCAGTTCGTGGAATGTTCACATAATTTAATCTATTGATTTGTGTACACAAACACGTTTATCTTGTTTATCTCAGGGTGAAAGTCCTGTGTTGTTTGACCCATCCACCACCCCAACCAACCTCCCTATGCAGATTTTCGGGCTTTCATACTACTTGCTACCGTAGTCGCTCTTAATGAATCGTGCTGTGATCACAAAATTCCCATTGAAATACATTAGTTTAAAACCATCACAAAAACAAAGAGGATAAATGTGTACACGAATCAACAGATTAAATTACGTGAACATTTCATGAACTGCTGTGAGACAAACACACCAAAAATTGTAAAGAAATCATCTCTGATCTGTCCTGTTTGGTACTTTGAGCGAACCGATCCAGGGTTCGGATAACACGGACCAAACTGCTCAGGTGTGAAAGCACCCTAAGACAGTTTGGTGTAGCTGCTACTTGTCATACAGACATCACAGTATAAGACCCAGATTGAACTGTAGCACTGATTGCTACTGTTTTTTTTACTACGATTGATGTTGTTATGCAATACCCAGAGAAAATGCTGGTAATGACTCACTGAATGGGTTCTTGGCCATGACAGAGTTGGTAATAAGGGGGTCTCCGACTCCCCACGTGTTCTCTGCGCGGATTCGGAACTGGTACTCGCGTCCCTCGATTAGCTTCTCCACGTTGAGCTCGAGGTGGTCAGCCTTGATCTTGGCGGAGACCTGGGCCCAGTTGGCTCTGCTGGTCTCACGCTTGTCCACGATGTAGTTGGTGATGGCAGCGCCGCCGTCCTTCAGAGGAGGCTCCCAGGACATCTTGATACTTGTGGCAAACACCTCGAGATATTTGGCATTGGAAGGAGGGCCGGGCACATCTGAGAAGACACAAAATAACGGACTATCAGCCAAATGAGCACAGCATGTTGATGGTGAAGCTGTGTGCAGATAAATCATGCAGAATTCTTTCTTAACTTCACTCAGTGTTTTAATGTCAGAATATCATTTATTTTATTGACAATAGCTCAGGAAAATGTCCAGCCCCTGGGCACTGAGCTTTCTGTAAAATATGTCCCTCCTGAACAAAATAGTTAAGCTTTGTGCAGTTCCATTTACCTGGGATTAGCTGTGAACATCCTTTTTGGATATTCAGTGTAAAGATTGTAAATTAGTTGTATAAAACAATGGAGGAGATGCCTAAAGGCTCTAACACACCAACCCAACGGCCGACCGTCGGCAGTAAAGCCAGTCGGACTGATCAGTCTCCCCGAGTTGGTCCAAAAAGTTCCTCAGAACACACCGAAGAGACTTGAGCGCACGTTCGTGAGACGTAATACGTCTCTATAACAGCAGGCGGCGCTAATCTGGATTGTCGCCCAAAAAATGAAAACCGGCAGCTGATTGGGCGAATGCGTTACATGGGTCTGGCTGCTCCCGGATTTTACAACCGACCATAATGGCGGCTCGTTCAGAATACGATCTCATATTCTACTAAAATAGTTCACCGAAACGTGTTTGTGAAAACATTTTAAGGAGAAATAGGCCGTGCAGTTGCTGAATCTGTCTTCATTTCAGATCAAGAAAAAGATTTTCTTCAGATTTTGAGAGGCTGTTCTTCACGCTCATCCCGCTCGTCATTTCCTGGTTAGCTCTCCACCAATCAGATTGGTCGGTGAGTCCGACTGCCCGCCTTCCGATTCAACAAGTCAAATCGGCCCAAACGGACGCCGGCGGCTCCTCTGACTGATGACGGCACGGAACACGCCGACCAGACTCGAGTCACCGACCTCGCCAGACTGTCAGACGGCCGATAACTGGGTTGGTACAAAGCCTTAAGACTACACACAATTACCTCATGTGACCAAAATAGTCACAATGGGTAAGGTAATGTTTTTTCACAATTCCAGCACACTTCTAAAACTACTTTTTACAACTTGTTGATTTATTTTAAAAAAAAGAAGAAATGAAATCATGAAAACAATCATGAAATACAATCTACTCAGATATTATTGTAGCTGAACTTGTGCTGAATAGAAACAAGTCATGGTACTTACTGCTGGTAAAATACTGCTTAGATATAACAATATCAGAGTATGCCAAAACCATCTGTGTGTCTGAAAATACCCTCAGACCCCAGAGGTTACATGTAAATACAGTTTCTATTTATTGAACTGGATTATTATTCTTAGTGCAGCTAAAGTTGTCAGCGCCAGACTTTCAAAAGACATCCTATAAAAGAAAACAAAGAAATGACTCACCCAGGACGTTGACCTGGATTTCGGCGGTCTTTGAGCCGCTGGCGTTCTCGGCCAGGATAGTGTAGGTTCCTGTCTGCTCCTTGGTGACTGCCGTCATCTCCAGCTGGAAGTGATTCCTATGTTGGGTGAGGGTCTGGCCGTCACCTGATTTCAGACTGTCATCACCTCTCTTCCACGTCACTCTGGGCATAGGCTTACCGAACACCTCGGCCTCCAGGAGGATCGTGGATCCGGCCTTCACCCTCACACCCTTCTGCATCTTGGCATTGACCTCCACCCTCGGGGGAACTGTGTTTGTAAAGATGACATAAATAAGGACCGTTTAGTTTTTTAAAGTCACAAGCTTATGGTAGTCAAGCTGATTATTGGTCAAAAACTACAAATATTTGGGAGTTGAAAATGACGATGAATTGATTTTTAATGAATGTGCACTGAATAAGTTTAAGTTTAGGAAACAATGGTCTTTCTTAGAAAGCTGGCACTTTAATTTCCTTTTTTCACTTTGAATACTGTTTTTATTTTAGGGTTATTCATGTAAATGAATTGTTTATTGCTTGTCAGAACTTCCTGTTGTCTTCTGTTTGTGTTGTACACCGTATTCTACGTACTGACCGGATTTGTGTGTTTTCTTTTTCTTTTGAGGAGACGTGTAAGACGACATAAATTTCTCCTTGTAGGATAACAAAGTTTAATTTGACTCTGAAAATACAGTAATGTCATCAGCCTGGTCATCAGTAAGAGTGTAAAATCAAAAGCTCTCACCGTTCTCAGCGCAGACTAAGACGGGGTCTGTGGGCTCGGACGGTTTGCTTATGTTGACAGCAGTTTTGGCGATGACTCTGAACTGGAACTGCAGGTCTCTCTCCAGCCCGGTCACTTTGTACTCCTCCCTCGGGCAGTTCTGGCTGCTGGTGTTGCAACGTATCCAGGTGTCTCCGGGCAGCTGCAGGGACTCAACGTAGTAGCCAATGATCCTGCTGCCACCATCATTCTTGGGACGGGTCCAAACCAGAGTGACAGAGTTCTTGGTAACATCCAGAATCTCAGGCTTACCCGGAGTGTCTGTGTCACGAACAAACAATGTGAAAAAGTAAGGAAACAAGATTAAAATATAGCTGCAAGCGGCAATTCCGGGTTCAAACCCTTTCACGGCCAACAGAAGGAAGCAGCACAATTGCTAAAGTCAAAGCAACAGGCAGCTTTGAGCGGGTTTTAGGCTTAACAAAGCTGAGCAGAGTCACTTCAGCTGGTTAAATTCTGTCTAGAAAAAAGGGTGAGAACAAGCACACACCTGTTTCATCGCTACAATAAATGCAGCCTTTCAATAAGTCCTGCTATTTCGCTATAATAAGTCCCCTTTATAGGGTTTTTACAAAAAAAGGTAGGTGTCCATCCATTTTAAGCAGGATTGCTCAGAAACAACTTGAGTTATGGCCAATTTCCTGCCAAGCCGTTTTGAATGATGTTCTTTCACCAATTATGCTGATTTAAACTATACATGTGTATCTCTGTATATATCTGTGTAAGGCTGTATATCATATTTGGTGTTGATAGAATTACAAATGACAAGTCTTCTCATCATGCAAATTAGCAAACAACATCATGGTGGATTTGTATGGTCATATTAAGCTGGACTTGGGTGAGAAATTTCAAGTCAATCAAACTTGAGAGTGGGGTGGCCTTTCAAAGATTGTGTTTTTGGAAGTAAATTACAGCGCCACCTGTGGGCTACTGGGCTCATATTTCTTGTGAAGCATTTCCACATCATTAGGGTTTAAACCATCATGAATAAAATAAATCTTATTGCATAGGTGTTGCGTAGACGCCAAACGTACCGACAGGCGTTCTAGCCGTGACAAAGTCGGTCTTCTTGCTCGGTTTGCCCTGGCCAGCACGGTTGATGGCAGACACTCTGAAAATGTACTCCAGGCCCTCGATGAGGCCGGCGCATGGGTACTCCAAGGTGCGGATGATGGTGTCGTTGGCCTTCACCCACAGCAGGCTGTTCCTCTCCTTACGCTCGATGTAGTAACCTGTGATGGGACTGCCGCCGTCGCTCTCAGGCTTATCCCAGGCCACGAACATGCAATCCTTGTTGGTCTTGTTGATGCGACAGTTGAGGGGCTCACTAGGAACATCTGGTCACAGAAAACCAACAAAATGAATATTGTCTGTGATGATAAAACCTCTCAACTTAACTTAACTTAACAACTTAGCTGGGTTTCCCAACGTTTTTTTTTAACTGCAACTCCAAGCGAGATTGTATCACAACATGATGCCGACAGTGTACACTTTCTACAAACAACTTGTTTTGAGTTTTGTGGCGTTGTGTTGATATGTTTCTGTCTGGCCACAAACTATTTGGTCTATTTTCACTCCAGTCGGACACTTTACTGCTTTAAAAGTTGGTTTGTTATTTACGCTGCCTGTGGAAACACAAAAGCTTACATCTGAAGCTAATCAAAGACTGCACTGGTGACATATTTCATATCAGCTAAACTTACCGAAGGGGAACCTTGCAATCATCCTGTCGGACTGCGTGGGGTCTGACACGCCGTAACGGTTCTCAGCACGGATACGGAACACGTACTCCTTCCCAGGGACCAGCTTCCCAAGCCTGCAGCTGGTTTTGGTACCAGAAGAGACCGCCGTCACCCAGTCGCCTCTACTCACGTCACATTTCTCCACCACGTAGTTGGTGATGTTGCTGCCTCCGTCCTCCAGCGGTTTGTTCCAGGACAGAGAGCAGGCATCGGCGTCGATGTCGCTGATCACCACGGGGCCCTCGGGAGGCCCAGGGATGTCTGGAACACAAATGTCAGTTTATTTTATTTTGAACGTTTTAGAAATAAAAAGATAAATGAGAACATGTTCATTTCAGCACAAGCAAGAAAAACCAACAACAACTGAATACTCAGCAAAACATATTTATCTATCTTAAGTGCCCGCTAAATTAAAAACTAATTGAAAATTGGAAACGATTTTAACTTTGCACCTACCTCTGATGATAATCTTGACGGTCTCGACCACCTTTGCGGAGCTGTTCTCGGCCACCAGGCTGTACTCTCCAGTGTCGGTCCTCGACACGTCTTTGATGATCAGGACACACAGGTTTCCGGACTGGTGCACGGCCAGACGGCTGGACGGCACCACGGCGTCCTCGCCGCGCATCCACTTGCAGGTCGGGGCAGGTTTTCCAGAAACCACAGCCTCCACTCTGAGCTTGGCTCTGGCTCTGGCGCTCACCGTCTCTGGCATGACAATCTTTGGCTCCACTGAGGGGGGACGGGCATAAGAATTGGACTTGTTAGACTGGAGAGTTTATCTCGGGAAGCTAAAAGCAGCTTTTAGATAATAATTTGTGGTCAGATGTAGTGTTATCCCTGCATCCAGCAGGAATCTAAAGTGCTTCACATCAAGGAACAAGAATTAAAAACATAACATACAGTAAGTTTAGAAAAGGTTACATAAAAGCAGGAGGAAGAAAGGAAAACATCACAGCGCCAACATGTATTCAAAGCTGTCCTAACTAAATAAGTTTTAAATAGTGGTGGGCATAGATTAATTTTTTTTAATCTAGATTAATCTCACTGTAATCTTGGAATTTTAATTAAGATTAAAATGGCTCATTTGAATTCTGCCGAAGGCATTCAGAATATGTGTGCAACCCAAATAATGACTAAAAGTCTTTGAGAACTTGTTTCTCCAGCCAGGTGGCGCATTAGACCAGGGGCTCGTCTCCTGTTCCCAGAATGCATCACAAACTGCTTGAGAAAGCTGTTCTACTATGATAACTGGTGATGGAAATAAATCATGTTCAATACTTGTGTTTACTACAGTGTTTCTGTGGTGTCTTTTTCAGTCGCGGAAAATACTTTTCAATACTCATCTGGGATGAAGCAGCAAACATTCAGTGTAAAAGTAAAAAATGACAACATTATTTATAATACATTTATTTGATTCACAGCTGCTACGTATAATGTTTTGACCTCGACAACCCAACTGCATTTTATGGCAACCTTGCGACTAGTTAACTTTCTAAAGCGGAGAAATCTCTGGTTTGCTAAGAGTCGTTCGGGACTCTGATGTTAACACACTGGCAGACGCAAGTGACAGAGACGGAGGAGAGCAGGGAAGGAAATATGCTGCTGAACGAATAGCTGCATGTTTTAAATAGCATTAAAAAAAATTAATAAACGCAAGTGCGGCGGGCGGTGTTGATTGTGAGGCGCACTGCCGCACATTAGTCTATGTGGGAAACACTGTTACTGACTGTTTATTCAGTTAAACATTCATTATTTGAACTGTAGGCCTACATAAGAGGTCGTGATGAACTGTTTTACAGTCAGTAGGCTGTATACATCCGCGCTAAAATATCAAGGTGAAAGTCATCATAGCTGCGTAGTATCCTATAGACCAGCTCCCAACCCAACGTTGAGAATAGATTAACGGAGATATTTTTTTTTATCGCCCGATAAGAGTCTCACGTTAACGCCGATAATGGTCCACCGCTAGTTTGGAGGCTAGATTTAAAAAGATCTACATCTGTAATAGTGCAAATGTCAGGGCGTAACTTTCGGGGCAGATCAGCACACAGTTTGTAGACCTATATATAGTATAGTTGTGACATCACAACCGTAGGGAAGTCCTGAAGGCTCGTTTAAAGGCACATTATCTGAATAATTAGGAGGGAATGAGGAAACAAGAGAGGCAACAAGGAGGGAATGAGAAAACAAGAGAGGGAACGAGAGAGGGAACGAAAGAGGAAACGAGAGAGGGATCGAGGGAGGGAACAGGCGAGAAAGAGAGGGAGGGACCAAGGAAACAAGGAAGGGAATAAGAGAGAGAACAAGGAAACAAGGGAGGGAATGAGGAAGGGAACGAGGAAACAAGGGAGGGAACAAGGACGGAACGAGGAAAACAAGAGAGGAAACGAGGAAAACAAGAGAGGGAATTAGGAGGGAACGAGGAAACGAGGAAACAAGGGAGGGAACAAGGAGGGAACGAGGAAACAAAGGAGGGAACAAAGAGGGAACGAGAAAAACAAGGGAGGGAAGGAGGAAAACAAGGGAGGGAACAAGGAAAACAAGAGAGGGAACGAAAGAGGAAATAGATAATAGAAATAAATAGCTGTGTGCATTTCACTGTGGGTCTAGCGTTTTGATACAGTACGTTCCCAGTACTTGTATAGCACCTCGGCCTGCTTTATAGTGAATACAGACATGGAAATCTCACTTTGTACATCATGGGATCTTTAAATGATCTCTTATTAATGTCAGGTAGTAACTTACGCATCTGTTCCTTGACTTCGATTGGCTCCCGGGTCTCGGTGAAGGAGCTCTGGCCCATCATGTTCTTGGCCGCCACTCTGAACTTGTACCTCTTGCCCTCCTTCAGGCCGCTGATGCTGATGGACAACCCTTTCACCGTGGTGTAGGCGTTCCACACTTCCTTCTCCGGTTCGGCGTCCTCGTCCTCCTCTTTCACAGGGGGTGGGGGAGGAGGGGGCGGAGCTTCTTCTCCCTCAGGAACCTGCCGCATATTTTAAGATTGGAGATGAACACTTTTCAAATGTGCTCAATGATAGGAAATGGAAAATGGAAATGTACAATGTTTTTGTCGCCTTAGCAAAACAGAAGAGAATTTGAAGATTTTTTAAATCAACAGGTGACTGAAGCAGTCAGAGAAGACAGACAAACCTCCACAGGTGCTGGAGGCTCTGGAGGAGGTTTCACCTCGATGTATTCAATGACATAACCATCGATCTTGGCGCCGCCGTCCCTGGCCGGTTTCACCCAGCCGACTACAGCGCTGTTCTTAGTGATCTCCAGAACCTCGATCTTCTCACAAGGATCAGGCTTGCCTGTAAAAGTTCATCACACAGGTGTGTTCAAGTGCTCCAAACGAATGCCAATGTCAATCCTATTTGTGTTGCACCTTTCACTACACGTAAACACATTAAAAACAACATACACATTTAAACAAAGCATGGAGAGAAATACACAACAAGACTATCAACGGAAACAACACAAGTTACACAAGTGGTGACCATACAAACGCACGCACGCATGCACGCACGCACGCACGCACGCACGCACGCACGCACGCACGCACGCACGCCTGAGAAATTAACCCTCCTGTTGACCTCAGGTCAAAAAAGATCTAAAAAGCGTCTAAAAAGTGTCTAAAAAACGTCTAAAAAGTGACTTGATGTGGACACATTTTTGAGGGACCTCAGGTTATCAGGCCTAAAAACCTTTCCTTTTACAAGCTATGTCATACATTTTGTATTTTTTTGTTTACTGGGATTGATCCTAACAATGACAAGTGATTTACAAATAAAATGTATTATTATTATAAAATAGAAAAAAGAAGTGAGCACAGTGGGTGGCTGTACGCTGATGGTGACGGAGAGACGATACGTACTGACGGGATCAGAAGCCAGGTAGGATGTGGGCGACACTCTGGGAACTCCGGAGCCGTACTCGTTGACCGCTGTGACTCTGAAGTAGTACTCTGTGCCCGGCGCCAGGCCGCTCACTTTGAAGGGAATCTTATCCATCTCAACTTCTGCCTTGACCATTGCCCACGTCTTGCGGTCGATTTCGCGCTTCTCGACGATGTAGTGTGTGATCTCGCTGCCGCCGTTGTTCTCCGGAGGAGTCCAGGCCAGCATGGCCGACGTCTGCTTGATGTCGGTAGCTTCCAGATTTTGAACCGGTCCCGGGGTGTCTGTCAGGGAAAACACATCATTTAGACAGTTATTCAACTTTTAGTCAAATGTTTCTCTCCGTTCTTGGTCTAAAGATGAAAATCTCAATATTGGTTGGTTTAACCCTTGTGTTGTCTTCCCCGTTGACCTGAAACTTTTTGTTTTTCTGGGTCAAAATTTAAAACTTAAATTCCAACGTTTTGTGGTCTTTTTCAACACTTTTGTCACTTTTTTTTTCGAAATTTCTGTCAATATTTTTCTGTGCTTTTTTTTTTTTAAAGATTATTTTTTGGGCTTTTTTCCGCCTTTAATTTGACAGGACAGCTAGGTGAGAAAGAGGAGAGAGGGGGGGGGGGAGACATGCAGGAAATCATCACAGGTCGGACTCGAAACCTGGACCTCTTAGTTGAGGCATAAACCTCTCAGTATATGTGCGCCTCCTCTACCACTGACCCAATCCGGCCACATTCTGCGCTTTTTTGACCTTTTTTCTGTCACTATTTTCCATTTTTTTTGTCAAATTTTTCAAATATTTGACATTTTTTCCTATGTTTTTTCTTTTCCTTTACATGCTATGAAATTGAATAAACACCCAAATTTAATGAAAGTAGTGAACTGATCATTTATTTAACTTGTGAAGAGGGTTGTATGGAACTATCAACGTTATTTCATTTTAAAATTTGGTTGAAAGAAACCCAGATTTCTGATATAGAAACTTTTTGAAAATGGGTCAAATTTGACCTGTGTGTTTTACCTTTGATTGTTGAGACTAGGGTTGGGTATGGCTTGGGTTTTTTCTGATACCGGTGCTAAATCAGTACTTTTAAAACGGTGCCGGTGCCTAAACGGCGCCTGAACTGATACTTTTTAAGAAAGTTTAAAAAAGAAGAAGAAACAAGAGGGATAGGCCTACTAAACAACAGTCGGTGACATTTAAGATTAACACATTGTTTATTACTAAGGCCATATGGTCAAAATTAAATGATTTAATAGTAATGTAATAACTATAACTTATAATACACAATAACTTATTTCACCAGTAAATTGCTGTTGAACGACAAAAACAACAACCAGATGGGAAAAGGGTATTTTACAATAACTTTGAATGCACCGCGAGGCTGTAGGTTACCAGTGTCAGTGAATGCACCGTCTGTGTTTCTCCGACGTCGGCAGCTGCTGCGCTGCAGAGCAGACTGTTGATATACAGTCACACTTTACACTGGTTAACGTCACCTGTCAGCATGTTAACCGTGTTTAATCACGCTGCTAGCTAAAGGTAGGCTAACGTTACCTGCTGTCGAGTGTAGTGGAAAGTCAGGCACCGACATTTTCGTTCTTATTCGGTCTCTTTACTACCGTTTACGGACCTACTGGCACAGAGTTTCGGTACCCAACCCTAGTAATATTTTAATGTAGAAAAAGAAAAGCTAGTCTGTCTGTCTACGTAAAATTAATGTTGAGTCACTTTGTGCATGTGCAAAGACTATGTCGGACTCAGTATTTTTCTCTGCACCCCTGCCAAACCTGATCAGCGATGCATGCCGCATGTCATCCTTCAACCGCTGGTTGTGATGTACCGCAGTCATTTAAAGTGATAAAACCTCTTCTGAAAAATCCCACCCTCGATCCTGAAGTCTTAGCCAACTGTAGACCTATATCTAATCTTCCCTTCCTCTCCAAAATCCTTGAGAAGGTAGTTGCTAATCAGTCATGTGATTTCCTACATAGCAATAGTTTATTTGAGGACTTTCAGTCAGGATTTAGAAAGCATCATAGCACAGAGACGGCACTGGTGAAAATTACTAACGACCTTCTAACTGCCTCAGACAAAGGACTTGTCTCCATACTTGTCTTACTAGATCTTAGTGCTGCCTTTGACACTATTGACCATACCATCCTGTTACAGAGACTGGAACACTTAGTTGGTATTAAAGGAATCACACTGAGCTGGTTTAAGTCCTATTTATCTGATCGATCTCAATTTGTTAATATTAATGATAAATCCTCCAGGTACGCTAAAGTTAACCATGGCGTTCCACAAGGCTCAGTGCTTGGACCAATTCTATTCTCCTTATATATGCTTCCTCTAGGCAATATTATTAGGAAACACTCAATTAACTTTCATTGTTATGCAGATGACACCCAACTATACCTATCAATTAAGCCAGACCAAACCAGTCAGTTAACTAAACTTCAAGCATGTATCAAAGATATAAAATCATGGATGACCTACAATTTTCTGATGTTAAACTCAGACAAAACTGAGGTGATTGTGCTGGGCCCTAAACACCTCCGAACCTCATTATCCAAAGATATAGCTACTCTGGATGGTATTGCCCTGGCCTCCAGCACTACTGTCAGAAATCTAGGAGTTATTTTTGACCAGGATATATCCTTTAATGCCCACTTAAAACACACCTCAAGAACAGCCTATTTTCAACTTCATAACATTGCCAAAATTAGAATAGTCTCAGAATGATGCTGAAAAACTAGTCCATGCATTCGTTTTTTCCAGGCTGGACTACTGTAATTCCTTACTATCAGGAAGCTCAAACAAGTCACTTAAGACTCTCCAGCTGATCCAGAATGCTGCAGCACGTGTTCTGACAAGAACTAAGAAAAGAGATCATATCTCTCCCGTATTAGCTTCTCTGCATTGGCTCCCTGTAAAATCCAGGATTGAATTTAAAATCCTCCTCCTGACCTACAAAGCTCTAAACAGTCAAGCACCATCATACCTTGAAGAGCTCATGGTACCTTACTGTCCCACTAGAGCACTGCACTCCCAGAATGCAGAGTTACTTGTGGTTCCTAGAGTCTCTAAAAGTAGAATGGGAGCCAGAGCCTTCAGCTATCAGGCTCCTCTCCTGTGGAACCAGCTCCCAGTCTGGGTCCGGGAGGCAGATACTGTCACTACATTCAAGAGTAAACTTAAGACTCTCCTCTTTGATAAAGCTTATAGTTAGGGAGTGAGGAGTTGCAGCATCTGCCTAGCCCGGCCCACCTGCTTCTCTGTCCCAGAAATGCTTGTTACTAACCTAGCTCTGGGAGCTTGTTACTAAACTAGCTCTGGGAGCTTGTTACTAACCTAGCCCTGGGGGCTTGTTACTAACCTAGCCCTGGGAGCTTGTTACTAACCTAGCCCTGGGAGCTTGTTACTAAACTAGCTCTGGGAGCTTGTTACTAAACTAGCTCTGGGAGCTTGTTACTAACCTAGCCCTGGGAGCTTGCTCCCTGGAGTCTTTCTGTTTCTTTTCACCCAGGATGAAATCCTGGGATTAGGATGGCACCAAAATCATGGTTCCAGCTGTTGCCGTGGTTCTGCTGAAATACCCTGCTATGCCGTGCTGCTCCCTGCGCTACTACAACCACTATTTCTAGTCACTGTTTCATTATCTACACCGTGATGCACCCCAACGGCACGTCAGACACCTCCTACCAAGAGCCTGGGTCTGTCCCAGGTTTCTTCCTAAAAGGGAGTTTTTCCTCGCCACTGTTGCACTAGTGTTTGCTCTTGGGGGATTTGTTGGGTTTTTTGTAAATTATAGAGTGTGGTCTAGACCTACTCTATCTGTAAAGTGTCTTGAGATAACTCCTGTTATGATTTGATACTATAAATAAAATTGAATTGAATTGATATGTTGGTTAAATGATACAGAAAATCTGTTCCATTTTGTTTTCTACTGTACTTGTTTCGCAAGATAAAAACAGATATAGATTTTATAAATATGGATGATGCTCAAAGATTGAGATGGCTGTTCACATGTGAAACATTAGAATGAGCCTGTTATCTTAAACAAAAGTTCTTATTGATGATCTGTAGATACCTCTTTGTTTGTACTGTTTTTGGTATTCATGTATTTCTCCACGTTTTATATCTGTGAGACCAGAAGATGTCTTGTAATCCCATGTGAGATGGGTCAAATGTTTGGCATGACACAGAAATAAAACAAAACTAAAAACTAAAACTAAAACTAAATCTGTATGCAAGATAAAAAGAAAACCAGAACTTCCAGGCTTATAGATTTCCTTTAAACTACAAGAGAATGAGGATTTTAAGCATTCATAAAGTTAATTTCAGAGAGAAGAAAGTGGAAGATTGTTGAAAATTGAAAAATGCAAATATGATTTTGTGTGAGGGGTATGGTTTGAAATCATAAAACTGTGTAAAGTGTTTGTTTGGTTTGATATTATGTATACATGTATGTAATTTTTTTTTAAAATAAATGTGAAAGCTTAGGATTTACCCAGAACTTTAACAGCAACGAACACGGCCTTCTCTCCGGCGGTGCTGCGCAGCGTCAGGCAGTATTTGCCTGAGTCGTAGCGGGTGCTGTCGGGGATCACCAGGAAGGTCATAGTGTCAATGATGTCGACCTTTCCCTTCCGGACCACGTTGTCGATGCCCATCCTCCTCCAGGTGACGGAGGGAGGTGGTCTGCCTCTGATGGTGGCCCACAGTCTGATGGGACAGCCGGCTCTCACCGTCAGGCCCTGCTTCAGGCTGGCGTCCAAATCGATCTCTGGCGACTCTGTCCAAAGCAACAAACAGTGCAGCGGTCAGTTTCATGTTGCAAGTTGTGACGGCTTTTGTGTGCAACACCCTCAAATGTCAGCCAACACAAAGCATGTACACCTTATATGTTAAACAAATTGCACATACAACCTTAAATGAAAATGTTACGTTTGAATTAAAGCAGGCACCATAGTAGCACAAAGGTTTTCTTATAGTTAGGCATTGGCATACCTGCTCCTGTTAGGATCTGACACTATAAATACAATTTAATTGAAAACCCAGTGTAGTCCTCACCTTGGATCTCCTTGGGGATCACAGGAGCCCCCAGGTCACAGGGCAGACTCATGCCCACCTGGTTCTGAGCCGACACTCTAAATTCATACAAAAGCTTGTTGTCCAGACTCGAGACTGTGAACTCGCATACGACCAGCTGAGCCGCTACGTTGCATCTCTTCCAACCTTCGTCTCCTTTCTTGGCACTTCCCTGTACCCTCATCTCCACAACGTAGCCGATGAGGGGAGCTCCACCGTCGGACACGGGCTTGGTCCAGCCCAGGGTGACGCTGGACAAGGTGCTGTCCAGGACTTTCATGTTGGTAGGTGGTGCAGGAGGCTCTGTAAGAACACGTAAGGATATAAGTAAGTAAAGTTTATTTCTAGAGCACATTTAAACACAGCTTAATCTGACCAAAGTACAAAAAAACACAAAAGAACATTGAAATGGAAAAAGAAAGAGTAGAAAGAAAACAGCGACAACAAGCAGTGATTCACAAATACAGAATTATAGAAATGATAGATTGAGAGATGTTAAAAAATGTGTCTTAAGATTTAAAAAGAGAAATGGAGTCCCTATATTTTAGGGAGATATAGCTGTGAGTCATCAGCATAGAAGTGACAGGAGATGTATTTTCTAATAGTGTTTCGAGAGGGAGCATGTGTGATGATGAAGCATGGATTTTGTCTAAAGCAGTCCCAACATGAGCGACATTTGTTAACAAACACATGATGAACACAATGAAAACATTATTATTAGTTACATACCGACGGCGTCCTTGGCAGTGATGGCACGTGAAGGCTTGCTTGGGCTGCCAATGCCAATTTCATTGACCGCCTTGACTCTGTACTGGTAGTCGTGGAGGGGCAGGAGTCCAGTAACTGTGAAACGAGTTGTAGGGACTGGATCCTTGTTGACAGGAGACCATCTAACGCCATGCTCTTCAATCTTCTCCAATAGATAACCTGTGTCAACAGTCAATATAGAATTTACACAAAATGAATACCCAGATGTCCACCCTTTGTGTTAAGTGTAATAAAGAAATAGGAACCTACTACCACTATATTTGGCAATGTTCTTCAATAGACAGATTTTGGAAAAATGTTGCTAATTTTTCACAACAATTACATTGGACCCTGAAAAATGTAAGGTTTTCCCCATGGAACATGCAGGTAATAACAGTGTCATTTATAATAAATGGCAACCGTTTTTTGATTATCGTCTTCGTCTTTACAAATAAGTCATATATTGTTTGACCTCTTCCTTTGACATGACTCTAATGCAAACAACGTTTAAAATATGATCCAAATGTGTGTTGATTACCCATGTACATTATTACTCTGTTGTCATTTGGCAAGATCTGAGTTGTCTGGTTTGTGCTTTGTTAATGTAAAAATGATTAAACTATTATTAAAAATAGATAACCTGTGATTGGCTTTCCGCCGTCTTTCTCGGGCTCGGACCACTGCACAGTCATCTCCTCCTTGGCGATCTTGGTGACCTCTGGCGCCTCAGGAGCGCCGGGTACACTAAACTGGGTGCCGGCAACAATGGATTCACTCTCCACCGCAGGGCCAGGACCCATCTTATTTTCAGCACGAACTCTGAAGATATATTCGTTGCCCTCAATGAGACGGGTGACGTTAGCTTTGTTGGTGATGACAGCGTTGGTGTGGACTGACCAGACTCCCCTCTTGGTCTCACTTTTCTCAATAATGTAGTTGTAGATATCACAGCCGCCATCGTCCTCTGGGACTTCCCAGGCCAAATGGCACCTGTCGGTGGTGATACCAGACACTTTGAGATCCCTGATGGGGCCGGGTCGATCCAGTACATTCACCTTTGCACGAGCAGAGCCAGTTCCAGCGCTGTTGGAGGCCGTAACAACGTATACCCCGCTGTCAGTACGCCTTGCTCCGGTAATCAGCAGCTTCGAGAAGTCAGCACCAGTTTCGACTTGATGCCTGGGGCCTTTCCTTATCTCCTTTTCGCTCTCGTCTTTGGTCCATTTGACATCAGGCTGGGGTTTGCCCTTCACTGTTGCCTCGATGGGAATGGAGTCTCCTGCCTTGACGACAAGCGTTCCATCCAGTTGAATCTTGATTTCAGGCTCCACGAGCTGTTCCTTGACCAAAACTTCAGCTGTGGTCACCCAGTTGCTCTCGCCTCCCTCGTTCTTAGTCTGAACTCTGAACTGGTAGATCTGGTTTTCGCTGCACCTGTCAGCCATGAAGTAAGTCTCCTTGATAGCCCCCTTGTGAACCCTCTCCCACTCCTCTGCCTCCTTTGGCTTCTTCTCAACATGGTAACTCAGGTTACGGCTACCGCCATCATAATCTGGCTTCTTCCACTTGAGGAAGCAGAAGGTCTTGCCGATCTCAGAGATTTGGAAGTCATTGGGTTCGCCAGGCTTGTCAATAGAATCAACAGCAAGCACAGGTGATTTGGTCTCAGTGGTCGGACCAGCACCAATCTTGTTCTCTGCACTGACACGGAAGAAGTACTCGCAGCCTTCAGTAAGAGGAGCTTTCATCAGGCGCTTGGTGCAGTCGTTGGCCACGACAGTCCATCCTCTCTGGCTGGGCTGACGGCACTCAACAATGTACTGATTGATCTCAGTGCCTCCGTTGTCCTCAGGGTTCTCCCAGGAAACCACGCAGGATTTCTTGGTCACGTAACCCACTTTCAAGTTCTGGCAAGCTCCTGGTATGTCCAAGACATTGACGATAATTGTCGCCTGTGCCTGTCCGCTACTGTTCTTTGCCAGAATGGCATATTTACCGTAGTCTGACCTGACTGCGTCATTGATGACGAGTTCACACAGAGGATAGTTGTTGTTCATCTCAATGCGCTTCTCCCGGGTTACGGCTCTGGCATCCTTGGTCCATGTGATCTCTGGGTCTGGTCTGCCCTTCACTCTAGTGATTAAACTTATGATCTGACCTGCCCTGACCGTCAGAGAGTCACGGCAGGACACGTCAACAACAACTTCAGGGGGCACCAGGATGTCCTTTGCGAGGACCGTCTGGGACAGCTCCCTGGGTTCACTGTCTCCGACAATGTTGGCTGCTCTGACGTGAATTCTGTACTCCATTCCTTCAATGAGGCCTGGCACTCTGAAGGCGCACATCGTGATGAGTTCCTTGTTGATTCTGTCCCACTTGGCGGATCCTGACTTCTGAACCTCAACCACATAGCCCAGGATTGGACTGCCTCCGTCTCTTGTGGGCTTTGTCCAGCAGATGTCAGCATAGGACTTGCTCCAGTCCTTGAGTTTAAGATTGCCAGGTGGTCCGGGTTTGGTGATGGCACGAGTGGCCTTGATGGGGTCAGAGGTGAGAGAAGGCTCGCTGATACCAGCGACGTTCTCAGCGAACACTCTGAACTCATAACTATTGCCTTCAAACAGGCCCGAGACTCTGTATCTGAGGTCCAGCACGGGAGTTTTGTTGACACGGATCCACTTTCCGGTCATTTCTCTGCGTTCAATCACATATCCGCTGATAGGGCTGCCTCCATCGTAGTCAGGCAGGGTCCATTCCACTGTCACAGCGTTCTCTGTGATATCAGAGCACTCTGGCAGTCCAGGTGGACCAGGAGGGTTAAACATGTGCTTTGCAATAGTTGGAGGACTCTCAAGCCCTGCACCGAGGCCAATTCTGTTCTCTGCACGGACACGGACAATGTACTCACGGCCCTTCTCCAGCCTGGACACTTTGGCTTTGGTGCTCATGCCGCTGGAGCTAACAACTGACCAGGGCTCCCATGGCTTCTTAACGTCCTTCTTTTCCACAACGTAGTTGTTGATAGGCGTTCCGCCATCGTCCTTGGGCGCCCTCCATTGGATCATCATGTAATCAGGCGTGACCTCCAAGATATTAATAGGTCCGATGGGTGGACCGGGAAGATCCAGCACTGTGACGTGCAGCGCAACGCTCTTGCTGCCGGTAGGATTGGCCACATGGAGGATGTACTCTCCGGTGTCTCCTCTCTGGGACTCAGGGATGCTGAGGACAGTGGAGTCTCCAGCAGACTCAATCTTAAAGCGGCCCTCAGATGCAATTTCATTGCCATCGGTCGTCCATTTGGCAGTGGGCATGGGGATTCCTGTCATCTTGGCTGGAAGGACAATAGGAGTGCCAGCTCTGACAACAAGACCCTCGATAAGCTTCACATCAACTTCAATCGTTGGTGGCTCTGGAAGAAAAAACAAAACATAACACAGAACAATATTAGGATGTTTCCAGGCCGGTAAATGAGAACAGGAAAATAATTTCCAATGGTCATAGGTCCTTGACAAAGAACCCTTCCTCTTGAAAAGATTAAGCAATAGTTATCAACTATTAAATTAATCGTCAACTATTTTGATCATCAATTAATCAGTTTGAGTATTTTTTCATGAAAAAAGTCAAACTTCTGTGATGTCAGCTTCTTGTGAATTTTTTCTTGTTTCTTCACTCCTCTGTGACAGTAAACTGAATATCTTTGGGCTTTGGAAAACACTGACAATCAGTGGTGTAGTCTACATGATACGCAGGTATATGCAGTATACTCACTAAGAAAGCTCCAAGATTTCCATATACCCACTTAAAAATGCCCAATGACATGTAACAACATACTTTCTTTTATATTGTTGATATATTTTGAATTGTCATCTCTGTTTTTCTTCTTCACATAGACTAAATAAAGGTATTTCCACCGTAAATTGGTGCATAAAAGTGTATCTGAATACAGGAAATGAAGTTGTTGATGCTCAAAACTTCCCTGGGGGAGGACACCCAGACCCTCCACTATGATATGCCCCTCCCCCAAAGGCAGATTCTGGCCTATATATATATATATATATATATATATATATATATATATATATATATATATACACAGTACAGTATACCCAGTACAATACATTAGACTACACCACTGCTGACATTAGCTGAATAATCAAAATAGATGGCGATTAATTTAATAGTTGAAAACTTATCAATTCATATTTGCAGCTCTAGTTTACTAAGCTGCCTGGAGAATGCCACAAATTATTCACTGTATCTTTTTAATTTTTTATAAATACTCTTGCCGAAATGGAGTAGGAGGAAGCAAAATGCTTTTTGGGTCCTACCCTTTTTGAAATGTCCATACTTTTACATCTCAAAAATAAGTGTTTTCAATCTGGTGTTTCTTAATATGAAACCATACAACCCTATAACAGAAAATTCAAAAACATTTGCTCATCAATCAATCGATCAAGTTACTATCCCATCATTTCCTTCATTAAATAGTTTTATGTACTATCCTTAAAACGTCTGTCCATCCACTACATGTATCAAGCACAATTACATTCTAAATAGATCACAACAACACTGAAGCAAGTGAATACAAAATAATACACTACCAGTCATAAATATGAACATCTCTATTTGTGTGTAAATAAAGAAACAAAACAAATAAGAATCCTGTTTCTTACGCGTCTTTTCCTGGCAGGTGATGGGGACGCTGGTGTCAGGGCTGCTCACACCGATGGCGTTCTGAGATTTGACCCTGAAGCGGTAAGTCTTGCCCTCTACCAGACCGGTGACGTGGGCGTGTTCGTTGCTGACCGTCTTGAAGGTGACCCAGTCGGTCTGGCCCTCTTCCTGGTGCTCCACGATGAAGCCGGTGATTTCACTTCCGCCAGTGCGGTCGGGCCAGTCCCACGCCAACCACACCTCTGTCTTCTCTGCGTCAGTGTGGTGCAGGTTTTTGGGCGGGCCAGGAGGATCTGAAAGATGTCAAGGATAGAACAATTTATTCGTAAAACAGCGTCAAGACCACTTGAATCTTTATATAAAAGTGCCAATAAGACTGGAGCTTTTAGGATTTGGAAGCTCCACAACTCAAAATCCTTATTTTTCAAAGTAAAATTAGACAACATGACATAATTATGACTTTCACACACAGAGAGGATCGAGAGCCTTGATGGGTTGCTTCGTTGACACGTAGTCGCTCCTGCCAAACTGGTTTTCAGCCGCCACCCTGAACATGTACTGGATTCCTTCCATCAGGTACATGGCCATCAGACTCGGCTTCTTATTGGCTGCAGAGACGGGCACCCACTGGTCGGCGGCCACGTCTTTCTTCTCCACGACGTAGTGGGAGATGACGGCGCCGCCGTTGTCCACGGGAACCTTCCACGTCAGGTAGGCAGACTCGCTGGTCACCTCCGAGATCACCAGATCTCTGGGAGGAGAAGGCTTGTCTGGGGGAAGCAAAAGTGGGTGAGGGTATTTATTATAACATATTTTAAATTGAAATATCATCTTAAAGGGTAACTTTGTTCTTTTTCAACCTGGACAGACCAGACTCCATGTAAATAATCACTACTTTTATCATGGTAAAACACACTTCATTCAAAGTGGACAGAAACTAAATAAAACTACCAAAAGCCATCTTGGTTCATCTTTCCACTGTTCCAACAATCATCACTCTGGTCTGGTTGGAATAAACTCTTAATTCACCCATTTACATGTGGAGATATGCTGGCTCTATACACGCTAAAAGTAGTGATTATTTACATGGAGTCTGGCTCTATACACGCTAAAAGTAGTGATTATTTACATGGAGTCTGGCTCTATACACGCTAAAAGTAGTGATTATTTACATGGAGTCTGGCTCTATACACGCTAAAAGTAGTGATTATTTACATGGAGTCTGGCTCTATACACGATAAAAGTAGTGATTATTTACATGAAGTCTGGCTCTATACACGCTAAAAGTAGTGATTATTTACATGGAGTCTGGCTCTATACACACTAAAAGTCCTGATTATTTACATGGAGTCTGGCTCTATACACGCTAAAAGTAGTGATTATTTACATGGAGTCTGGCTCTATACACGCTAAAAGTAGTGATTATTTACATGGAGTCTGGCTCTATACACGCTAAAAGTCCTGATTATTTACATGGAGTCTGGTGTAGTTTGGTGATGGTGATTTCGGGGCTGTTTCATGTTAAACTAAAAGGATCTTCCTCTTTAACTAAAAGGTCTATCTCTGTAGGGATCCATCCCATAATGTTGTCAGACACTTAGAATAATAATCTGAGTCTGTCAGCAGCATCAACAGAACTTTTAGTGGACGCTAACTGATGGTAAACATTTGTCCTGTAGGGTTACCCTTTAACAAATAGCTTCTCTTGTTCTAGACTTATCAAATCTCATGTTTATGTCGGTGGACGTTAACCTTACTCAGCACGAGCACGGCAACAGTTGCTGATTTCTTTCCTGCGGCGTTCTCCACAGTGATGGTGTAGTTGCCGGAGTCTGTCCGGGCGCTCTTGGGAATGAAGACTTTGCTGCCGCTGGCGGTGACAGCGACAGTGATGTGAGAAGGAACGTCGCCGTCATTCTTCTTCCAGCTGACGGTGGGCGTCGGTACGCCCTTGATGGTGGCGCTCAGCGTGATGTCGGTGCCCAGCATGGCCAGGTGATCACGGGCCATGTTGGCGTCCAGCAGCAACTCGGGCTCCTCTGTGGAGGGAAACGAGAATCAGTTCACTGTCAATGTCAATATAAGTTTTATTTGTGTAGCACCTTTCATTACACGTAAACCCAAAGAGCTTTACATTAAAAACAGCAAATACATTTAAACAAAGCATGAATAGAAATAAGAATACACAAGTTAATCAACAAAAACAAACAGACAAGTGTGTACACACGCACGCACGCGCGCACACACACACACAGCCTATCGTTGCTGTCGGGTCAAAACCTTGCATGTCCAAATCCGATGGTCCCCGTAAACATTACCATTTACCTCAGACAAGATACATTATCAC